>JAMZAV010000970.1:0-600000 GCA_024449915.1 Sweltsa coloradensis
GTATTGGACTCATTTAAAAATTCTTGAACACTACATGAGAGACGAGTGTCGAAAAATGCCAGCATCACAGTTGCTTGAGGGAGGTGTCTTCTCTCTCATCTTCGTGTCGGGGACGAGCGACAACCCCTGATCTTGTCGACAGCTCAGGACTTGATGACAAACATACTGGGACAGGTGTGCGTTGAGGACGGTCGCCATCTTGCCAACGTGGTTTTCAATATCGCCAAAGCGAAGTTGCTAAAGGCCCGAGGAGCACATCGAAAAACTTGGAAGATGCTCCAGTATCGCCCTCGCGGTAGAGAAACTTACGAAAAAGAGGTGACATCGGAGAAGTCTTTGAAGTTGTATGAAATCTTTAAGTTGTTAAAGGGATGTCTTATAGACTATCTGCGGGGTGATGACGATGCGGTATCCAGTGCAGAGCTGGTGTTAAATGGAGTGATCTAGAATATGAAATGCCTTGATCGTGAGCAAACAGCGTCTTGAACTTTGTTCGACCATTGCCAAAACAGTTTAACTATAAAAGGTGGTCGAAATTAATAGTGATCGAGGGAAAAATCTGTATCTGTGATCATGTGTGGAAGAAAAAAAATATGTAGACAAATAAGTCATTTTTTTCTTGTGATTATTTTTATCATAAAGGTTGGCACAATGGGGGAGACTCAAAAGTACATAAATTTATTTCCATATTTACATTGTTTATAAAATATTTCTAGTCAGAAAAGTGAGCTTAAAGTTTTACACGTAACAATGGGGGGGAAAAAACGGGGTAAAGGTCATAGCCCTACACCAATCACTGTGTGCTCATTGAAACACATCATTTTTGCTGATTATCTTATATTTAAATAAGAAGCCTTTTTTAATACAATTTGTTTCTAGTATGATAAAAAAATATTAATTAACAACATTTGTATAACAAATACAATATTTGTAAATTTTTTGTATACTATTAACAATTAAATGGTTTTATAAAAACATTAATAAAGTTAATGTCAACACGAGATGGTGAAGGGGCCGAGCGGTGAATTTGGCTTCGTGATATAGAAGACCGTGGTCAATAATTCATAACCAGCTGTACAAGTAATGACGTCACACGTCTTTTTAGAATAAAAGCGCGGGAAACAGTAAACGTAAAGCTTTGTACTTCTGTTGAATAGAAAGTATTTACTTTGGATCGCTATGAACTACGGTGATAGCGTTTTTTAAGTGAATATCAACGGGTCCTATACACCAGCGCTAAAATCTAAAATTGGTGAGCCTTCCCTATTGCTTATTTTATTTATTTCCGTTTTTGGTAGACAATCTGAAATGGGTTTCCCCTAGACCTAGAGCAGATAAATATAAAAAGTGTTCTCTAATTTACATCATACTGTATTTCTCCACGAAGGAAAACACTCAGCTTTGTGAAGAAGTAAAAAATGCTCAATCTTTCAATTTCTGAGCAACGAATAACAAGAGTTGAGATTCTTGGTGGCTTGTCTCTACAGCCTTCGCAAACTCAGAGGAATGATATACATTTCAAATCCAATTTAAAGAAATTATTATTAGACGGTGAGCGAAGCGAATGAGGATTTTATAACGCTACTCGATCGGGCCTTGTCGTGATTAATTCTGTTTGTCTGTTTGTCCGGGCTCATACGGCCAAACGGTCAAATG
Organism: Sweltsa coloradensis; assembly: GCA_024449915.1. Lineage (NCBI taxonomy): Eukaryota > Metazoa > Arthropoda > Insecta > Plecoptera > Chloroperlidae > Sweltsa > Sweltsa coloradensis. Next base: position 1,657 of record JAMZAV010000970.1, read on the forward strand.
ATCGAGCTGAAATTTTAAACAGACATCCGCGACCAGGTAACTTAGAACTGCCAACAAAATGAGCGAAATCCATTTCGATTTAAACCCACAAGAAATAATACATTGAAAAATATGCTTGGAATGTGTAGGTTTCATTTTAACAACAATGCTTTTTCTTGAAGAAGTCATTTTTTTCAAATAATTTTGGTAGGCCGTGATCACATGCATAGCAGTGATTAAGGTATATCAAATAATTATGGAACGACCAAGGTTCCCTAAATTCTGCTGGGACATTGAGTAAACCCTTGCAATCTTTACTGGGTATTTCGTAACTGGCTATGTTTTCCATAGTTTTTATTGTATGCATTTCACAACATGTTCTATAATTTTTAATACAATCCAGAAATAAAAAAACTTTCCCGACCGGGCGTTTGAACCCAGGTTTTCTACATTGGAGGTATAATGGCGCCTTAACCAACTCGACTAGGGAAAACACCCCCCAAAATTTCGTTGTTAGCGAGAGCTAGTCATGTTTGAGTCCCCGGGAAACTTGTTTTAAAATGAAAATTTTAATTGGTTAAATAATAGGGGTTTTAAGTGTAGTGGTATAATGAAATGGTAAAAGCTTTGTTGTTGTAATGCTACTTTTAAAATATTTACGAAAATGTAATTTTATTGTTGTTTCTGCACTTGAATTAGATTTATTTGTTTTTCCCCCTTTGTAAATCAGTTTTTAAAACAAAAGGATGACTTTAAAATAAAAAATAAAATAAAAAAAAAAGGGGCCCCCTAAAATTTAAAGGCCATAATGCCCACTCTACCTATGATAGGCTAGGGGGCCTAAGGTAGGGGGAAGAAAATGTCACACTAAAGTGTTTATTTGTTACACTCAAGTGTTTGGGTGTCACACTGAAAGGTGCTCGAGAAATTTTCCCCCTATCAGTGCAAATTTAAAATAGGGGTTGGTATTGCGGGTTCTTTTAAAAGTTTCGCTTTCCATTTCGTGTCTTTTCTATGGTCAGTCTTACCCAAAGTTATAAACAGATGTCGAAGAAGAATACAAAATAAATAATTCGTACTGAGCTGCTTTGGGCCCAATTTTTTTTCGGGGGCGGCGGGGGTCACCCTCCCATTAAACAGTCGTGTTTGGTCGAAATGGTGGAGGGGGGTCACGAATTTTCAAATTTTCGGGGGAGGGTTACCCCCTCTGACCCCCGGGGGCCCCCAAAAAAACTTTCTGTGCCCCTGTTGGGAGCAATCTACACAACGGTTTCATATAAAATATTCGCCCCTTAATAATATTTACACCTTAAAAATTTATTTGTATGTTGGATAGAAAGTGAAAAAAATAAAAAGATTAAATATTATTAAATGAAACAATTTTGTCGAAAAATTTTGCCCTAACTCTGGGAGAGAGTAATAACTCAAAACTATATGTTATCTTCAGTAAAGACAGCAACAAGGCAGATGTTGTGTTGGTTTTATACAAGCTCCAACAATTCACAACCTATAGTGGGGTCAAAAGCCTAAAAATCGTGCAAACGTGAAGAAAGCATAAAAATTTTGTGAATTTACAATATGACCAAAAGGAATCCAAAAATCGATGGCCCCAATTTTAGTTCCTGTAATTTCGTAAATTGAATTAATAAAATAATTGATTAATTAACCAAAAAAAAAATTTTTAAAAGGAAAAAACACGTAAACTTTGGGTATAAAATAAAGTTATTTTACGAGAATGAATAAATAAAAAAATTTTTTAAAATTTTTAATTAATTCTAAAAAAATTGAATTTAGTAATTTTCCCACTTTCGATTTATGTTAATTATGTACCCAAAATTCCCCGATTGTAACAATTTCACCCTTTTTAAAAATCATCCCAAATAAACCAAATTTGGGGCCCCCAAAACAAAATTCCTTCAACTCTCAGATAAAGGGATAATGAAATTAATAATTAATTAATCCCATTTAAAATGTTTGACTTCACAAACCAAGTCAACTGATAAATCAAATAATAACTAACAAGCAAAATAAAAGAGAAAAGTGATGGCCCAAGGTCGGGTTCTTATCATTTCCCTTTAAATTTTCAATTAAATTTTAAATTTAACGGCAATTAATCACAAAAATTACAAAATTAATGTACAAAATAAACAAGCATAGCGATTGGGTATCAAATGAAAGCTATTTCCGAGTAAAAAATGTGTGAAAAAATATTTTCATTTTTAAATTAAATCATCCAATTAAATTTACATTTTAGAAAAAATTTTTACCACTTTTGACTTTTTTTATAGTTTTGTTTTAAAAAACTTACCGATTGTCATAAAATTTCCCCCACTTTAATAACAAATGAAATTAAACCCAAAAATTTTTGAGGGCCCCAAACGAATTCCTGCAACTCCAGATTAATGTTAAAAAATTGAGAAGAGCTAGACCCCCTTAAAAATTGTCTTAACATTCAATTATGCGTAGATTGACAATTGTAGTTTTAAAAACAAGTTATCCAATTAACCTAAAAATGATGGGCCAAACTAAATTTCCCACTTAATTATTTTTAATTAAATTTAAGGGAAATTTAATTATATTTTTTCAATCAAATGTGAGATGTCAAAAATAGTCGACTGGGTCCCAAAATAAAAGTTTTTTTTATGAATAATTAAAATGTAAAAAAAATATTTAGTAATTGTTAATCTCTAATTAATTAATTAATCATTAATTAATTAATTACAATTAGTAAAATTTTACCATTTTGGTTATGTATAGGTATAAAAAAAATCTCCCGATTGCATAAAATCTTACCACTTTACTTACCGGTAAATAAAAAAAAAAAAAATAATTATAGCCCCAAAACGAAATTCTTGTCCCTAATTTTATTAAATAAATGAACTAAGAATTAGCTAGTTCAGTGCCACAGCAAATGGTGTATAAAATAAAAGCCAATTTTATGGTAATTTAAAAAAATTGACAGAATTTTTTTCAAGGCTATGTTTATAAAATGTATCCCTTAATTACATTAAAATTTTAAAGTGTAATTTAAATTTTGTAATTTCTTAATTACATAAATTGGTATTTTTTAATACACCGGCTGGGCCGTGAACTAGCTAATTCTTAGTTTCATTTATTTAATAAAATGTAAGTTACAAAAATTTCGTTTGGGGCTATAATTATTTTTTTTTTATTTTTTGACATCGGAAATAAAAATGGTAGATTTTTTGAAATCGGTAGAGTTTTTTTACCTATACAAACCAAAGTGGTAAAATTTTACTAGATTGAATTAATTTAATTTGATGATTAATTAATTAATTAGATGATTAATCAATTAACTAAAAATATTTTTTTTACATTTTTAAATTTTTCATAAAAAAAAACTTTTATTGGTACCCAGTCGACTATGTTGTGATCATCTTTCACTTTGATTGAAATAAAATAATTTAAAAATTCCCCTTAATTCAATTAATAATAATTAAATGGACTTCAGTTTGGACCCCCATTTTTTAGGTTTTTTGTGATCATATTTTTTTTAAAAACTACAATTGTCAATCGTAGCGCATAATTGAATGTTAAGACAATTTTTAAGGGAATCTAGCTCATTAAATTTTATAACCATTAATCTGGGATTTCAGGAAAATTTGTTTTGGGGCCATCAAAATTTTGGGTTTAAATTTGGATTTTTGTATTAAGTGGTGAAATTTTATGAATCGTTAAGTTTTTGGAATACATAATATACAAAAGCAAAAATGGATAAATTTTACTAAAATGAAATTTAATTGGATGATTAATTAAAAAATGAAAAATATTTTTAAAACTTTTTTCTCGTGAAATAAGCTTTTTTTATACCCAAGTCGACTATGCTGTGTTTTTTTTGTACATTAATTTTGTAATTTTTTTGATTTAATTTCCGTTAATGAATTTAAATTTAATTAATGGGAAAGTGATAAAACCCTCCTTGGGGCCATCACTTTTCTCTTTTTTTAGCTTGTTTTGTTATTTTTTGAAAACATTGACTGTGGTTTGTGAATGTCAAACATTTAACTGGTATTAATCTAATTTTTAATTTTATTAAACCTTAAACTGAGAGTGAAGGAATTTTGTTTGGGGCCATCAAAAATTTGGATTTATTGGCATTAGTTAGTAAAGGGGGGAAAATTTTATGACAAACGTAGAATTTTAGGTGTACATAATTTACATAAATCGAAAGTGGTAAAATATTTCTAAAATTTAAATTAAAAGATGTTAATTAAAAAATTTTAAAAAAATTTTTCATTTTTTTCTTCTGTAAAATAAGCTTTCTTTGATACCAAAGTCGACTGTGTTGTTTCCCTTTTTAAAATTTTTTTGTGGTTAATTTAAACATTTAAATTTTTTTAAATTCTTAAAAAGAAATTTTGGAACTCAACTTGGGGCCCTCGATTTTTTGGTTCCTTGTGGCTATTAGTAATTCACAAAATTTTCATGCTTTCTTTACGATTTGCAGATTGTTATATATATTGGGCTTTTAGACCCCCCTACTATAGGGAAAAAGGTTGTCTAAGGGCCCCCATGATTAGTTGGTAGATCTCTTTTTCGAAAAACCCCTAGGGTTTGGGGTTTGATCCCCATTTCGGGGAAAATTTTTTCGCAATTGCTAAAATTCAATAACTATGCCTCAAAAAGGACTTACTTAAAAAAAACCCTTTTATTCAGATTAAAAATAGGATATTAGTACACGTTATGTGATATAGCTTTTTACTTTTTAACCCCAAAAATTTCACTTTGCATTACCCCTATTTTCAAACAAATTTTTATAATTTCAAATCATTTTTCACCACATAACGGTTTAATATGCACCCCCTCACTCAAATCAATCCAGCAGCATTTAAACTACATCTGGGGAAATGGGACAAATAAGTTAAATATTTTTTTGCGGTTAGGGGGAAAATTTGCCTCCCTATACTTTATAGTAAAAGTTTTGAAAAAAAAGGTACTTGTTTCCGGTTAAAACTCTAAAAGGCCTATACTTTTGAGCTGCTTAAAATAGCTATAAGCGAGGAACAAGTTAAAGTTATTTTGGGGGATGTATGATTTTTTATGACAAAAAAGGTAAGACGTAGAGATATTTGGGGGTAACGTGAAATTGGGAAAAAAACTACACTTTCAAGATCGGAAACCCGATAACCGGAGACATAGAATAAGTTATTTACGTGTGAATTATATTAGAGAGGTTGCGTAATACAACTCGCAGATACGCATTTTGAGACAATTTTTTACAGTGGATCTGTAATTAGTGAGTGAATTTACCAAAAGCGTGTTTTTTGTGGTCCCCTCCCCTTGTCCGTCTGTCCGCTGTCCGTCTGGCCGTCCGTCCGCTGTCCGTCTGTCCGTCGTCCCGTTGGCCGTCCCTCGTCTGTCCGTCTGGCCGTCTGGCCCTCCGTCCGTCTGTCCCTCTGTCCCTCTGTCCCTCTGTCCGTCTGTGCGTCTGTCCGTCTGTCCGTCTGTCCGTCTGTCCGTCTGTCCGTCTGTCCGTCTGTGCGTGTTCACGTCTCACGATAAAAACCTATCTCCGATTGACACGCGTTTTTTGGGTTGGCATTGTCCTTCAACAAGGATGATACGGAATGTTTTGATGACCTGGGGGAAAGGGGGAGAGGCTACCCCCCCCCTGGAAGGTTTGAAAATTGAACCCGGCACCTCCACCAAACATTCAATAATCGTATATTTATTCATTTTTTGTATATTTTTTCGGCGATTTGTTCATTGAGTAGTATCGCTCCCTCTTTTGTGTATTATGTAAAATATTAAAAAATTTTAAAAAAAAAAAAAAACGGCAGCCAAGCTCTCCTTCCAAAGTCTTCGGCTGTGAATGCTTGTGAATATAGAAGTTGAGCCAAGCATTTCATTCTTTTCCCTAGTTTCGCATTGAAAAGAAGTAAGATCATTTCGCCTGTTGACGAGCGCCAAGCCAACCATTTTCGTGGTAAAAAAGTTAAAAGTTTAAACTCAAAATCATAAAAAAATTACTTGGCCATTGATTTTTTAGAGTCGTCGAAACCAAAATAAATAGCCAAGTAATTTTTTTTTATGATTTTGATTTTAAAATTTTAACTTTTTTACCTCGAAAATATTTGGCTTGGCGCTCGTCAACAGGCGAAATGATCTTACTTCTTTTCAATGCGAAACTAGGGAGAAAGAATGAAATGCTTGGCTCAACTTCTATATCTCACAGCATTCACAGCCGAAGACTTTGGAAGGAGAGCTTGGCTGCCGTTTTTTACAAATTTTGTATTTTGGGGGGATATCACATCTTTTTGTTGTTTGTTTAATATCAAGGCTTAAAATATGGGGAAAAACGGGGAAAGGTGGATACAGTGCCTTTTAAAACAGATTGTCTCGAAACAAAACTACCATATTTTTTTGTTTTACAACTGTAGGCCTAGTTGGCAATATGCAATTTTTATTAAATTAATATGGAAAATTTTCGTCTTGGGTTTTTGTGGTGAATGATTGTTGACCGGAATATAACACATTGACGCTTTAATTTATCCAGCAATTAAAATATTAAAAATTGTAATAACTACAACATAACTTTTTTTCCCCAAAGTAAAGAGGGGGTAGGAACAGTGGGGGTGAAATATCGCTTGTCTCCCTGCGGATTATTATGTTTCATATTATTATTAGACCACCATGCCAAATTTCATGCTGATAACTCATTCGGTACCTTTTGGTGAATGCTGGAAATCAAGGTAAAAATAATATAACTATTAGGGATGGGGGTTTAAAAAAGTGTTGTTTAGGAAATGAGAATAGGCTTATTGGGTTAAAAACACATTAAAACATAAATTTACTAATTTGAATAAAAATACAATTTTGGGTTAGAGCTATGAATTATTCAATTTTAGGGATGATTTAGGGGATGTTGGGGGTGAAATATCACTTGCATCGGCGACTAATTATTTTTCATATTAGTATGTAACATCATGCCAAATTCAATGCTGATAACTCATTAGGTGCCTTCATGGTGAATGCTGGAAATCAAGGTAAAAATAATAAAACTATAAGGGATGGGGGTTGAAAAAATGTGATAAAGGAAATGAGAATAGGCCGATTGGGTAAAGCAATTAAAACATAATTTAAAAACTTGAATAAAAATTCAATTTTGGTTTAGAGTTATCAATTATTCCAATTTAGGGGGTGATTTAGGGGGTTGGGGTGGAATATCGCTTGCTCTCGGCGAATGATTTTTATATTAGTATGTACCATCATGCCAAATTTCATGCTGATAACTCATTAGGTGCCTTCATGGTGAATGTTTGGGAAAACAAGGTTAAAATAATATAAACTATAGGGATGGGGGTTGAAAAAATGTGGTTTAGGAAATGAGAATAGGCCGATTGGGTTAAAACACATTAAAACATAATTTTAATAATAATTTGAATAAAACATCAATTTAGATTAGAGCTATGAATTATTCCAGTTTTTAGGGGGTATTGGGGGTGGAATATCGCTTAATTGCCTCTCGGTGGATTATTTTTCATATTATTATGAAAACCCTCATGTCAAATTTCATGATGATAACTCATTAGGTGCCTTCGTGGAGAATGCTGGAAATCAAAGGTCAAAAATAATATAAACTATTAGGGATGGGGGTTGAAAAAAAAGTGGTTTTATAATGAGAATAGACCGATTGGGTAAAAAACATAAGAACATAATTTTAATAACTAATTTGACTAAAAAATTCATTTTGGGTTAGAGCTATGAATTATTTTAAAATTTAGGGGATGATTTAGGGGGGGGGGGTTGGGGTGGAATATTGCTTGTCTCTCGGCGGAAGTTTGTGAGTTTAGGTACATCTAAGTATGGTCCAAGTTTCATAATTCTAAAGATGTACCGTTTTTTCTGTAGGCTCTTTTTCCTCTCTGGCAGAATCCACTACCCCCCCCCCCCCCCAACCAACCAACCAACCAGCCAGGCGGATATTTACGCACTTTTTTTTAACACAGAACGGGTTATCGAATAGGGGTGTTTTTTTTTTTTGTATTTCATGGACCACATATCAGGTCATATACCGAGTTTCAAGATTGTAAATTTTCGGGACGGCGTGTGCAGATCTAGGGCGACGGTCGTTCGCCCGCAGCCAAGCGCACGCGACTGCTAGAAAGGGGATGACTAACTCGACCTGTTACTCCTACCAGAGTTGAACGACCGTCGCCCCAGATTTAACGTCTATCCTATTTTAGTTATAAAAAAAATGATTACAAAGGAGGACAACTAAATAAAAACTTATTACATAATTATATAAATGCAGATACAACAATGAACTAATGTAAGTAAATATTTGAAATGTAATATTACAACAACAATGCATTAAAGCACAACAAATTTTGGTAACAAATAAAAATGATGTGAATGCAATTAATTAATAAATCAAATATAAAAAAGTGGTGAAAAAAGAAAAAAAGAAAAGAAAAGAAAAGAAAAGAAAAGAAAAGAAAAGAAAAGAAAAAAGAAAAAAGAAAAAAGAAAAAAGAAAAAAGAAAAAAGAAAGATTTTTTTATTTTTTATTTATTATAGGGAATTTGCATAACATTATTTTATGGTTCTAATGGGTGGGCCCACCTTCTTCAAAACAAAAATACAAATTTTTGTTTTAAAATATTTTATTTTAAAAAAGGGTGAAAGTTTCCACTTTTTTTGGCGGAAAAAAGGGGTCTACGTCCCCAGCCTTCACGATACCAATCAACCAAATCACGTAACGATATATCCAAAATTACTCGCTTTCCGGGGGAAAAAAACTTGGTGTGGAACATATTTTTACTCTAGTTTGTTCATATGTTTAATTTTTTATTTTAACATTTAAAATATTTTTATCCAACGTAAACTTTAACCCCATTTTTAATTGTAATAAGTAAAAAACACATGATGATTATAAAAACTTGGAAAAGGACATCAACTGTTTTTTATTGTTTTTTTTGTTGCAAAAAACCAAAAACTTTGGGAAAAGGGGGGAATTCGTGTTTATCTAGACCCGTGTTCGTCAGAGGGCCAATACGTACATAAGCTTTGCGTAGCAAAGCGCTAGACGCTCAGTCTCCTATCCTTTCCCAACCCGAGCGTACCAGGGCGTTAGAAGCCACATGATCAGGGAAAAAAATCATTTCACTGCAACAAGATATTTCATCTAGTTGAATGAACTAAGATCATGGATTTTTTGATCGACGCGGGAAAAGGGAAAATACGTAAACGATGGTGGACATTTAAATTTTGCATCTATTTTAAAAACGAGAAAAGTTGTCATAACTTCATAAAAAAATCAGATACCGTCCGGCCCTAGGCCAGATGTAGAAAATTTTTTTAAAATAAACAGTGTGGGCCAAAAGTTCCTTAGGCATAGGACTACTTTTCAATTAATGCTAACATAAATGTTGACAAGCCCTAGGCCTCTCCTGGGAAAACCTGGGACTGCACGACCTTTCAGACACCACCCCACAAATAACTAGTTTTGATTACTAAAACCCAATGCAGATAAAAAATAGTAGATAGCCCCCAAACTTGAATTGTTTTATTGGGAAATTGGAGAAAACGAGAGTTTTTGGGAAGAAAAACTGTTTTTTTCAATAATCCCGAGAAATCCCCATCTTGGGGGTTTGGTTTTGGTTTTCACGCTTGTTAAAACCCCAAAGGCTCAAAATTTAAAGGACGATACATTAGATGGGGGTTGTTTTTCCCGATCATGATGGCTCCAACATCCCGCCCCACGGCCCTACTGGTGTCTAGGCTTAGTTTATTTTAATCAGGAGGGCGGAAAAAGTAGGCAGCCTTTTAAAAAAAACTGTGCGGGAAATTTAAAAGGTCAAACTTTTACTTCAATAGATATTTAACGATTAACTTTAAAAAAACCCTTAAATAACGTTCATATCATTTTTTAAAGAATTTTCTATATATTTACTCTTTTTTTCCGATATTGGAATTATGCAAAACCCTATTAAAAAGGAGGTAAACTGGTTTGAACCCCACATCCCCCATAAGTGCAAAAACTTGACACCTGCTCACAGCGGACGACCCCCACAACATGCAGCCTGCAAGCGCACACACGTGCCCCAGTTTTGTTAGACAACCAAAACCCCCAAAATATTTAATAAAAATCAATGAGGTCATATTACAAAAGGGGATATTACTGGTTTTCCAAACCCCCGTCCCTTATAGAGTGCAACACTTGCACCCGCTCACAGCGGGCGACCACACAAATCAGCCCGCAAGTGACACACTGCCACAGTTTTGTTAGCAACCTAACCCCAAATATTTTAAAATTTAAAACAATGGCGTCTATATTAAAGGAGATATATACTGGTTTTAAAAACCCCGTCCCCCAGAGTGCAACCCCTTGACACCTGTCACAGCGGACGACCACGACAACATGCACCCGCAAGGCACAGCACGTGCCACATTTTTGTTAGACAAAATAACCCCAAAATATTTAATAATAAATCAAAGAGCGTCTTATTACAAGGAATAATTTCTGGTTTCCCCCCACGTCCTTATAAGTGCAACATTTACACCTGTCACAGCGGAAGCCACGACAACATGCAGCCTGCAAGTGCACAGCACGTGCCACAGTTTAGTTAGACAACCTAACCCCAACATATTTAATAATAAATCAATGAGCGTCTATATTACAAGGAGATATATACTGGTTTTTCCCAAACCCACGTCCCCCAGAGGCAACATTTACACCTGCTCACAGCGGCGCCCCGACAACAGCAGCCTGCAATGCACAGCACGTGGGGCAGTTTATTAGACAACCAACCCAAATATTAAATAAATCAAAGAGGTCTATATTTCAAGGGATATTACTGGTTTCCCAAACCCCCGTCCCTCAGAGTGCAACCTTTACACCTGTCCAGCGGGACGCACGAAACATGCAGCCCGCAAGTGCACAGCACTGGCCAAGTTTAGTTAGACAAACCCAACCCAACTATTTAAAAATAAAAAAATAGGCTAATTACAAGGAGATATATACTGGTTTCCAACCCACGTCCCTCAGAGTGCAACACTTGACACCTGCTCACAGCGGACGACCACGACAACATGCAGCCTGCAAGTGCACAGCACGTGGCGCAGTTTAGTTAGACAACCTAACCCCAACATATTTAATAATAAATCAATGAGCGTCTCCTGATTTCAGCGCCGTGTGTGCGTCACGCTTTCTGCGTCCCACCCGGCGGCGTCCTAAACGAGCCACGTGTTGAGGTCACACGGGGGGGGGGGGGGGGGGGGGGGCATGACTCCAGAAGTCAACCCGCAGGTGACGCGAGTTAGCAGGACACGAGGTTCAGTTTTTTTGTAATTTGGACTAATTTGAGCCCACTCATGTGTAAAAACAATACACCCTATGACATGCATGCATGGGGCTGGACTGATGCAATAGATATCTAATAGGGTTATATTCCAAAGGGTATGTCAATATTTTATCATGTCACATTAATGATGGTTTAATATTTTAGCGAGTTGGATAATTTGGATTGGAGCCGTAACCTCATGGTGGCTAGAGTCAACTCTGTACTGAACAGTAGTCCTACGTAGAAAATACACAGAAAACACAATTTGTGTTGGAAACCTTGCCACTCTGAGTTATAGCTAATAGGGTATATCAATATACATTAGTATAATGATATGGTCAAGATAGTCGAAATAAAAATGTCGAAGAGCTGTTTTGACAGACTGAATCAATTCCCTTTATAGTTTGTATATACATTGCTTAATTATACGTTATCGATTATCGAACATTTTTATATGATAATTACTTTGAGGTTCTGGGTTCGAGCCCCAGTCGGGGCAAACTTTTGCGACAATTGCTATGAATCAATAAAGCCGGCTTATGCTTAAAAGTTTTATATTCATAATTCGTTATCATATTACGTTAATATTTACTGTCAAGTAATTAAAAAAAATTCAAATAATCTCTAAATATTCGTAGTCTTTTGTAAATCTATGCTCAGACATGCCTTTTAGAGGTTGGATTAAAAAAAAGTTATTTTGTGGCCTATACATGAAAAATAACTCAGAACATGCATAAAATGAGGCCTAAAATGCATTTTAGCACAAAACCGCATTGGAAAGCCAGGTACATGAAACGGAATAGCATAATATAGGAAGGAGCATATATAGTTTTCCCCTACAATTCGGTGGTAATTTTTTGGGTCTATGTTTCTGTTTAAATCTGGCCTGGATTACGGAACAACCACTGAAAACTCGACACTGTCCCTGGCTAAATCCCCGCACGCCACACACACAGCAGATGTGTTATCGCGTGTGCTGCGACATCTACCGGCAATTAGTCCAACTGTCCGTCCCGCCCCCACACATGACATGACCTAACCTTACGACACATGCAGTGTTGTCCCCACACCCCGGCCTCGCCGAGCAATTACAAACTAATTATCATCGTGTAAGATAATATGGTGTGATATTATCACGGTATTGACAATATGGGCTCCTAGTTTATTATAGGCTACACGAAGTATTACATATGGCAATACTGTGTCATTGTCAGCTCTACTTGGTGACGTAGTTAGATTGAAATTATACGGTAGAGATTACGTGAGAGACTGAATCAAAGGTCGCAGATTTGATGCATGGTAACCACCGGTAATTTTGACTGTCAAGGTTTTCTTCAAAGGCGAATTCTGGAATTAAGTATTATAAACTTAGGTTATTCTATTCTACTAGTAGGCCTACCAAACTATACTAAAGTCACCTGAGAAAATACTAGTTGTCCATGGGTGTCCTAGGTTTCGTACGGAAAATGGTAACTGAGAGCAGCGTTTAAAGATTTGTTTCACTTTAATTTTATTTATTTAACGTCTATCCTTTTTTTTTTTATAAAAACTGATTAAAGATGGTGAAAATAAAAAAGAAAGCTGAAAACGCACACTGTTAGTGATGGTGCCTGAGTGGGTAAACTTTCAATACGACTTTATTTCATTTATTTATACTTAATAAAACAATAAACAACAAATTGTCAAAATAATAATATTACAACAATGTACGATAAGACAATGTGGACCAAAATACTGAAACATTGTCAAGAAGTTTTAAAGTCAGTTAATCTTATTATGCAATTTTGAATTATTTTGAAATCTTGAAATTGATTATTAAATCCTCAAAGCAGGCTTATGCTTAACCTTTATATTCATATTCATAATAAAAATAATTGGATGAGCGAAGCGAAGATTCCATTTCACTACACTGGAGAAAAAAATCCGGAATGTTTTTTTTTTTTTTTTTCTGTATTTTTGTCTGTTTGTTAACACGATTCCGGCTAAACCGATACTCCGATTGCGATGAAATTTTATGGAGACCTTCGAAATCTCTGAACTTAGAACTGCCACGTTTTTGAGCGCAATCGTGAAATTTTTTCTCATAAAAAACGCAATTTTACGATTTTTTTCGATTTTTAAAAAATTTCTTCGACTTATAACACCTACATGCTTTATACGATTGTAATGATTTTTTCACAGAACCTTAATTTTATGAATTAAAATATTCGTGTGAAATTTGAGCGTAATCGAAAAAATATTTCTCATGAAAATCAAAATTTTACGGGTTTTTTCTTTTCTAAAACAATTCTTTGACTTGTAATTACCTACATGCTTTATCTTATTTTAATAATTTTTTCACAGAACCTTAATTTCATGAATTAATATATTCATGTTAAATTTGAGCGCAATCGAATAATTATTTCTTATACAAATTGCAATTTTACGATTTTTTTATTTTTAAAAATTACGATTAATTAAAAAAATTAAGTTTATTTTTTTATTTTTTTATTTAATAATAAAAATTAAGTTAATTTTTTATTTAATTTAATTTAATTTAAAAAAATCTTCGACTAAGTAATGATTTTTTCACAGAACAACAGAAAATCCGCGTAACACATGGCATCTCAATGCACCATATACGCTCATCCAACAACGCGGCGGGACTTAAGCGTTTTCCTAGTAATAATAATTGGATGAGCGAAGCGAAGACTTCAATTTCACTGACCCCCCAAAAAATTTAGCTCCAATGTTTTTTTGTTTTTTTTTTTGTTTTTTTGTTTGTATTTTTGTCTGTTTGTTAGCAGGATTCCGGGCAAACGACACAAGCGATCTTGATGAAAATTTGAGGGGACCTTCGAAATCTCTGAACTTAGAGGTGTATTGTTTTTCGGTACAATCGAAGAAATATTTCATATGAATATCGTACTTTTACGATTTTTTTCAATTTTTAGTGCGATATTTTCGTGACATTTGGGCCGATTCTGACCAAACGGGTGGGGCTACAATGTTCATATTATACATGGACATTAAGGTAATGGTGATGTTGTACCTTTTGAAAGAAAAAGTTGGAAAAGTTACCCAGAATCCATAAAATATAGCTTTTAATATAAGTTTTTTACGGTTTAGTGCGATATTTTCGTGCCATTTGGGCCGATTATGACCAAATGGGTGGGGCTACAACGTTCATATTATACATGGACATTAAGGTTATGGTGATGTAGTACCTTTTGAAAGAAAAAGTTGGAAAAGTTAGCCAGAATCCATAGAAATAAAGATTTTAATGTAAGTTTTTTACGGTAAATAATAACATTTGACAAGTAGGCCTAGGGCCTAACAATAGAAACTTGGCAACAATCACCTACAATGCATAGGCAGTAAAGCAAAACACTTGTAAAAGTAAAGATATCCCACGCAAAGTAAAAACTTAAAAAAAAGCTCATCCATCAACGCGGCGGGACTTTAGCGTTTTCCTAGTAATATAATATTATGGTGACCGTATACCCGGCACCTCCACCAAACATCTGATATTTTGTCATTTCCAAAACGGGACGCGAGGCTTCATGTAATGTACATACACGAAACAAAACTATTTGGAAGTTTAAAATAAATAAATCATGTTACTCTATTATGTACTGTCATCATATTCATAATATTCTCATTAAAATATTGTGGCGTAAAAAACGACTGAATAATAATTTTGCTTAGAAATAATTATTATATTAAATTACAGAGGTGTTGGTTTTTGTTTATCGGCCCATGTTTTTAAACCCAAATTATTCCACCAGATTGTATAATTAAACCTATAATAACCCTTTATTCAACAATTTAACACCACATTATTGCTTCTTGCTTTCATAGCACCGTTATTTGCATTAATTCCCTAGCACTTTCACTCTTGATTGCTAATACAATTTAGGCTCAAATCATAACAAAATTTCAATTGTTGAAAATTAATTACTGTTATCAAAGTTTGCAAAAAGGTGTTTCCCATAGTTGTAACCTAAGGATCACATGGGGTCTCTTGAGTGGAAAAAAATTATTATATAGATTATTTCGCTGTTTTGCAATGGGAGGAATGTGAACAATATAAAAACATACACCACCGATTACATTTAAAAAACGAAATCAAGGTGAAAATCGAACTATTTACTAACACCTCTATACGAATAGTCCATGCATCGACTGGCTACAGTTAGTGAGTCACAAGGCACGGACAGACCTCGCGGGTAACAGCTAAGCATGATTACCGCGTAGATTACGTGAGTAGTCATGAGTTATTCACGTGAGAATATCGACGTTTCACAACAATGAGACTCACTTGGTCGAAACCGTTGAATACGAACTGTGAACAGGGTTCAAAAGTCACAACTACGTCATTAGTTAGGGAAATAATCGCCTCTTGGACGGAGCGGAAAGCTGCGTATTATATCTACAGCGCGTAACGAACTAGTCATTATAGTTGTGTTATAGAATCATTAACACAGTTTTAAAAACAAACTGCTAAAACATTTTCGATAATATGTTTTAAATAAATATCACTCAGAATATCAACACCGCTTCAATATTTTCACATCCCAATCACAAATTATTTCCCAAGACAGCACGACTTGAATAATCTTAGGACTAAGCTAAATCCACAACGTTTTAATAATAAATACAAATCAATATTTATAACATCCTATAAGATTTACTGTTTACAATATACACTAGTATACTGACGTGCTCATACACTAAACCTACAAAACATATTTACTCGCTCATTATGTGTAATAATTCGTATGAATAATATGTTAAGGGGAATCCCTAGACCCAAATATGATTTCTAAAGAATGCAGTAAAGACGTCTGAAAAGGAAGTAGAATGTAAGAGGGGTTTATAAAAGAGCGGATTATTTTTTTGAAATTTTTTGACGGGACATAACCTCAGAATCAACAATTATATTCAAATTATTGGAATCAGTTGTTCAAGTTCAAAATTGAATTTTGAGCAGCGGTTTTTTGTATATTATTTCTACATCCTTTATCTACAACCTAAATTAAAGGATTTTTGGTTTTAAATAGTTTGTTGCGTTGCACAATTTTTTTTCGCCTGCCGGTACAATTTCAAATTTTGTACCGTTTAACGGAAAAAATTTTGCAACGCCTGAAACCATATAAAACCAATAAAACTTATATTTAAACAATATACAAAAACCGCTGCTCAAAATTCAATTTTAAACTTGAGCAACTGATTCCAGTAATTTGAGTATAATTGTTGATTCTGAGGTTATGTCCCGTCAAAAAATTTTTAAAAAAATCCGCTCCTTTTATTAAGCTCCTCTTACATTCTACTTACTTTTTAGACGTCTTTACTGCATTCTTTAGAAATCATATTTGGGTCTAGGGATTCCCCTTAATGCATCTTTCTTCACGTTCCAATGTTTTACGATCCCTATGCCAATGCCCCCCCTACTTCCACTTACATTCTGAAACATTAATACTATTTTGAAGTTAGCCTTCTCTATCGGCCTCGAAAATATAACGCGAATGTGATATCCTTTACATGAATCCGCCGACCTTTGTTTACGATCTCTTCGAGCCATAGGTTATTTGTAGTAACGAAATGTTGATGATAACATACGATAGGAATTATTTTCAAATTCCTAATCTAGTTTTGTTAAGAGACTGAACAATTACATGAAGCCTGTGCGTCGCTTTGGACACGGCTGAAATAATATCAATGTTTTGGTGGAGGTGCCGGGTACGATGCTACCATGTATTATCTTTGACTCTGATTCACCGAGCAGGCAAACTATTTCAGAACTGACCGTGGTTTCTACAAAACTTAAGTTGTCACACCGAAGAAAGGTGTGTATGTGTGTGTGAGCTCTTTATTTAGACGCTTATCAGTTTAATTAACTTGATAAAGCAGGGTGTTACTGCACTAGAAAGACAAACATTTTTGCTGTAAGTAATTTAAACATCATTAAAATTGGATATGTTGTTTTTTCATATTTAATTGACTCCTTTCATTTTATTTGCGTGCATGCACATGCACGCAATGCACAACGATACAGTGTCATATTATACATGATGCATAATTAAAACATGTGAATGGAAATTCTCATTATAATCGAAAGAAAATGATTTAAAAATCCCTTATGTTTAGTCCATTAACAAATTAATGTCCTATTTAAAATCAACATTGAAGTAAGAATCGCAAACAACGGAAAATAAGATACAAAAACTGAAAAAAAAAGTAGATATATGCCTATAGGCCTAGTTAAATTTTTTCTTAAGAAATTACCTCAAGGTCTTAACTGTTCGGCGTCAATCAATTTGGATGTTATAATTATGTGTGTCTCTACTCCCAGTGGAAAATAACAATAATTCTTCTTCAAAAGAGCTTTATAAGATCTTCTTCACTTTTCGTAGCATAACAAGTTATAACACCGCTTTGTATTTAAAAGTGCGGCCAGTAAATTCTTTACTCTAGTTTTATTGTACATGGCCTTGTTTTATTCGTTGATGTATGGAGCGACTGTTAAACTATTAATTGGACTTACAAGTTGTTTCGTTGTTTACTTTTATTACAGTTTTGGTGGAGGTGCCGGGTCAAAGTTAAACTATGTGCATTGAGAATAAAATGCACTAAACAATAAACATACATCGTAGCTGAATACGAAGAAAATAAAATATAAATTCATAATTCCGGACAAACTTATAATATTGGCCCCCTTTTCATTAGCCAGACGACACATTTGTTTAGTATTGGGTGCGTATGGTTTGAGATCGACAACTTTATAATATATAAAACATGGAATGTTTCATTATTTTTTGTTTCACATTTCTAAAAACTATTCGTGTCCTTCCAGATTTAATTTGTTTCGTGCTATGTAGCTACATGTTTCGGTGAAGGCTAATTTGTGTCATTTATAAATCATAGACGAACCGGATAAAAGCCTATAGAAAGAAGTGATTTATGTCAGGGCCGTATTAAGAGATTTGGAGGCCGGGGGCTAATTTTTTTGGGAGGCCGTTTTGTTAACTTAATCTGTTGACTATATACCCCCGAGTGTGAAACAAACTGTGGAGAGTTGAAGAGCGGCTAGTTTCAAACCGGCTACTGATTATTCTATTCTATGTAGTCCCTAGTTTAAATTTATTAGAATGATTAATACTCTATAAATAGCTGTTGTACTTATACCTAGAAATATTTCAACTGAATTTTACACTTACGGAGGGGTATACAGAAGTCACTCTTCAGTTCAGTTCTTGATACACTAAAAATACTTCTTTCTACATTTGGTCAATGCAAATTCTTCTACCGTCTTTTCAAACGACAGTCGCCCAAGAACGTCATTTTCGATGGACATTAGGACTAGTGAATTGAGTCTCTTTTCACCCATTGTTGTGCGCAAGCGGTTTTTGATCAAACTCAATTTAGAAAATGAACGTTCAGTTTCACAATAGCCAATGGTATTGTTAGATACAAACGTGAGGCAATATATACATACGGAAATCTATTTTCAAGATCATTTTGTACGATGTGTTTGAGAATTGCTTGAGCGTTATTATTATTAGATCTGCATGTTTAATGTAACAGCAAAACTGTTTCAGTTCATTAGGAAATGCAGCGTCGAGATCGCAGCGTCGAGATCATTTGCGTAGAAAATTACTAAATTTTCGGCAGCAATCTGATCATCGTAGGACAGTTTTGTTGATTGGTCATTCGTGATAAAAACCCAAATTTTGAACACAAGCTCTAAATAAACTTCAATTCGTTTAGTAATCTCATTACCGTAAAGGTCAACAATTGTGTTGAAGGTTTCTATTTTGAATTTATCCTTTCCTTGTAATCAAAGATCAGTTTTTCCATCTGGATATTTTTGTCACACGTACTCTTTTATCTTCATCAGCATATGTTGGGTTTACACTTGTGCTCAGCTACCCTACGCTAATAAATTATAGGAACGCTAAAATATTCCACTAGGGGTATTATTTTTTTACAAGTAACAAAAATTACATTAACAAAAAAGTCATACATGGAAAAAACTGTAGGCGGAGGTGAAATTATGAGGCCGCCACGAGAGCGAGGCCGGGGGCTGCAGCCCCCAAAGCCACCCCCCCCCGAATACGGCCCTGATTTATGTAGATGTTGTGGTGAGTTGTGGGTAGAATTAGGAACAACGTCTCATTCTGAATGTAAATTGCGCATAATTGAGATATTACATAAGACGACCTGCTATAGTAATGAAGGCCTAAATGTGGCCTCGCTCACACAAAACCTTTAGGATTCCTAATAGTATCAACATCATTGTGTACGATTGGACGAAGCTTCAAATAATTATCAAATTATTACAAGAAAGCCACGAATTTAGCCGAAAATGTACTTTCGTAGTATTTGAACTAGGTCTACATTTTTCAATCGATCAAGAAGACTTTGTATATGCGTACTCAGAAATGTAATGTCTATCTTATGGCACATTTTTTTATCCCGTTTGGTCGAACAAATTATTATGTGAACATCGACCATGAAATTGATATTTTAATGACTTATTAGGGCTCACAAGAAACAAAACTGTGAATTGAATGTGAAAATGACTATGTACGACAAATATGACTTTAGTTATCTATTGGAGGATGAAAACAAAACTAGAATATTACGATTTTCCGAAAATTACTAAAGAACTGCAATTCATGTTTACATAGTCTGAGCGCCTTCGCCAAAGCCTCTAAACGGTTAAAAACTTCTCCGCCGACCTTAAAATTCTATCAGCCTAAAGTTTAACATAGCAGTATCGTTCAAAACTCGACAGGTTTCCTATGTGGAAATAGATTAAAAAGCGATAAGTTATTTTTGATTTTCAATTTAATCCTAATAGAAACACTGCACACTAGAAAGTTTCGCCAAGACAACAGACTTCCTTCGTTTTAGTGTAAAGTTGAGTATAAGTAGGACACAATATGGGGTGTGTGCGGAATCGAGAAATAATGGACATTGAAACAAAGTAGATTGGTGCGTTTCTTTGGGACGTGGACGAAAAGTAGATTGGTGCGTTTTCAAACATCCAAGTACGAAAGATACAAATCAGGATCAAGATATATTTTTAAATTTCTCGTATATACCCTACAATGCATGACTTTGGCAAGCCCCTTGCAATTGCATGCCCTCTTCAGGGCCCGGATCCACAAAGAGGAATTAACCAAAAACAGAGTTAAATTTAAGAAGTAACCACAACAAAAGGGGTTAAGCATTTTTTGTAGTTATTTAACAAAAAAAGTAACCTCTGTTGTTAAATTTGTACTCCTAAAATGGGTTTATTTATTTATTGGTTCACTCAAATACAGCATTGCTGCCATTTTTTTATATTGAGGTACTATCTATAGGCTATAATAAATTTTAAATCGTCTAAAAACATAAAACGTAATAAAAAACATGCAACATAAACATTCCAGTAAACATACACTAGGTTAACACTTAACAACAATAACTAGTTCTATAAATCAATAATTAATAATAGTACAATGTTAATATATAATTATATTTGATGATATATAAAGTACTGTATAATGTATAAAAAAGAACAAAACACATAATAAAACTAAAATTAACTCAGATTTTGGTTAACCCTTCTTTGTCGCCCCTGGCCCAGGTGACTAGCTAGATATCTTGGAGTGTCAGGATATCAGGCCCCGCCAAACAGGACGTGAAGTCGAGAAGGTATCAACTCAACTCACCAATGAAGTTACCGAACAAGACAAGAGGCCCCGAGCTCCACGCGTCAACAGATTTACATAGGCGCGACCCAGCGCGGCCGTCATCAAAAGTACATTAATAAAAAACTGAACGTCATTGGAGATGCGTTTATTAAAAAAGTTTTAGGCGACCAAGAAATTGACATATTCAATAGGTTGACATCAATCAATGTCAGATGGGGGTTAGAGTTGAGGTCACAAATTATTGGGAGGGGGGGGGGGGGATGTGTTTCAAGAAACTACTCGAGTATAAACCATAAACACCATTTACCATATATAAACCATAACTTTAACATAATATGTAAAATATTAAAAACTATTTCAATCACATGCAAACTCGCTTTATGTTGTGTATTGCATTAAGTGAAGCGCAGAATGCATAATGATTAAGGATACACATTTATTTCAATTGAGTTCTCGATTGAAATTGCAAATATTATTGCGACAATTATTTAATAGCAATGGGTAAAATAAAATCATATTTCAAATAATGCGCAGCTCAAGGCTAGCAAAACGTGAATCATTATTAATTGTTTTATTCTATAATTTTTGGGGTTTTATTGATGATTGTAAAATCCATTATAAAAACCAGACCAGATAAGGACAACAGCCTCCAGATAATTTTAGGCGGATTATTTAGCTGTAATGTCCGTATTAAACATCGCTAGTGACAGAGTTTCCGGCTTATTTCACCGATAGGTGTGGCTCATGCGTATGGTGTGAGGTTACAGGATCGAATCCCACAACTGACAATCCTGACTGATTGTTCGTTTGCGAATACATTACTCAAAAATACCTAGTTAAAGACACCCGAGACGGGCATGCATTGAGCCTGGGCCAATGACATTCAATTAATATGCTAGACTCTCAGTATGGCCGTGGGAAGCGTGCCAATTAGAAGCCATCATGAAGGGGAAAAACAGCCGTCTAAATGTACGTAAATTTGTGCATATATTTACATACAGACGGCGGTGCTGAATTATCTATGTGGCAGCGAAATGATTTCCCCCCATCATGATGGCTTCTAATCGGCACGCTAGCACTCCGAGTGAAGGAGGATAGGAGACTGAGCATCTAGCGCTCTTATTTATGTCATTGACCCTGGGCAGATTCTCACGAAGAATTAAAATATCAAAAAATCTTCAATTTGAGAGACATGAAATGAATGTGTCAACAATGATTGACTTTGTACGGGTGTCCGCAGAGCTAAAGGGTTGGCCGGGGTGGGGGGTGGGGTCACGACGTGCTCGAAGACGCCGGGTGATTGCCTGGTAACGGCGTCGCCAGCACAACAGACGCGACGATCCCATTGGTCGGTTCGTTATACCCAGCGTGGGAGTCGCAACCTGCAAGGCATGAACTGTCATGAAGTTACGACCACACAATCACAGTGGCGTACCGACCAGGAATGTTAGGGGCACCGCCGTCTGGATATTTGTTAAGGTACAAATAGACTGCTTGTCACGGCTTCACAAAATTTGGTCATGACTCTCAGTCAACTTTCATTCGACAAAAAAGTTCCTGCCCCTTTAACTAACACCATCTATGATTCAAATCTTAAACTATATCTGTGAAACTTCCTTCACCTACTTAAGTGTGTTTTTATAATGCATGGAAAGTAAACAGTTGCTCAATATAAAACGTTCCAACTAAATTAAAATATCATTATCACCTTTATTATTTATTAGTTAAAAGCCCATAAGGCCCAATTAAAATAAATTTGGTTCCGCCCGGTTCCGCCTAGAGACGCTCTCTACTTCCGTTTCCCCCCTCCCCCCCCCCGCTGGTCGGATGTCAGGTGGAATCGGATCCACGGAAAAACTTCTTTATCGACTCGGGTATTATCAACTCTAACCACTGCCTCCTAGATGCTACTCATGGATCCTAAAGAACCTGGATAAAGAAGTTTCCCCCCAACTTGGAAACTTCTTTATCGACTCGGGTATTATCAAACCGTGACTGCCGCCACTGTTTACACTGCCGTCTATGCCTTGGCCGCGCCGCACCACAGCCCCCTGAATAATTTAGCGGGCACAGATTATCAACCATGTAATAGCGCTCGAGTCAAGAGTACGAGTCGGCTACCCTGGCTGGACTGACTCGAGGGCCAACCCACTTGTTGGGAAACAAATTCATGTAATTTACCGCACGCGACCGGTTATGAAACGGAGAGAAGAAAAAAAGTATCTTTTTATCATCATTTGAAATACAAACATGAAACGTGAACGCAGTAGTCTATCGGGTAGATAAGGGGAATTATTTATTTAATGTCTAACCTATCTAGTAATAATGCTGGTTTATAACGTAGGACAATAAAGTTCAAACGATTCAGATAATATGAATAAGGTTAAAGGTAAAGTTGAAATATAGATGAATATTTGATAGGATTGCCTTAAATTTGGTTAATACTTTATGTTTGTATAATCGATTGATATATCTAAAATCGCAACTCAACAGTACGCGAAATTATAGTTTATTGTGTTTCGTAGCTCAACCCAAAGATGAAACTTACGCCTTTACTATTTGCATTGAATCGAGGTGTTTATAACTAACAAAATCGGTGTACTCAAAACCGAACGATAATTTAAATTCCCTGACGGATAAAGCAAATTCTGCTTATACCGAAAGAAGAAACTCCCGGCAATCCTGACTTAAGTTAATTTTAGTTAAAAGACAATTCAGAGAAGGCACCGGCTAAAGTACCTACCTGGACAGGTCACGAGGATCATACTTCATGCTGTAGCTGATTAGGCTAATAATAAGCACATTTTTTTAAATTTTATTATTACCATAAGGAGTCATACCAAAACGACCTACCACCATTCTTTTTCTATAGTTTATATACCTGTCATACTCATAAGTTAATCAATATTCAAGTGTACCAAAATGAATCAAATACTAAAATTATTATAAGGTCATTAAAGGTTCACTCATAACCTCCATGAGAGCTCCTGCAATATTTCATTCTCACCAGAGCAAATAATATGGTCAAAAGCGATTTAGTGTAAATGAGTCTTGACCGGTCAGCGGCTGTAAAACACTATTTTGTCACGTACAGGAAGACATAAACTATGATTTTTACGACGCTTAGTCAGTAGCAAGTGCCACAAAGTCATATACAGAACGTTTAAGCATAGCTATTGGCCTATTGTTCTATTTAAAAAATTTCATTCATACACATGTAACGAAGCTATATTGTTGGTATTTTTCTTAAGTTAGGTGTACCGTACATAAAAGTTGCAAACACAGGGGATCTTGGGTAATGGTGATGTCATAGTACGAATCTGGAAGAGCGGACAGGTTTCGCTGGGCAGTCGGAGCGAGTCCAGGAGTTAGACCGGTGGTACTTAGTCGTACGGGCGGGGGACAACGTGCCTGTCACAAGAAGAAATGAGGTATAGCGTGAAGTGAATCCGTTACTCCGGTAGTTTAATGTTAAAATTCGGGCAAAGTCAAACGTTTATCTTTCAACAACATGAAGTTATAAGTGATTTTGAGTTTAAAAGTTGTTTCCAAATTATTTTCGTCTATCGAGTTCGGATTATTTTCATGAATCAAGTACCTATAAAGTGCGACTATATATAATATGTTATAAATAATATGTTTATAGCTATATTAGCTAACGATTTTCTGATACGTGTGTCTACTAGCTAGCTAAAATGACGAAACCCAAATGAATGTAAAATTATAATGGTGAATAAACAACTATACTATCTACTAGAAAAAATCTACAACCAGGACCCTTCAGACCACTTTGTGAACAAAGTGTTATACTCGACCAAACATAATATTGCATCGTTCACTAAATTGAAGGAAGAAATAGCATCATGAAGAGGAGGTTCATTGGAAAGATACATTGGAAAGTACAGTGTAAATGACAATGACGTCACCACTGTCATACATCATACATAATTTATCCCTCGTGCCTGATGAGCTACTCATACATTTATTCGTCTCAACTTTATTCGCCGGATTCGACTTCTACAGTTTACATCATTCGAAAGTCTCATCATCTACAGATTACTGGACAATACTTTACAATACAATCATCAACCAATGAGTATCATTTAAACCATTAATTTATTTTATAAACTAAAAACATTCATCACTTCAACAATTCTTTTAAGCAAATCAAATTTTGGGGTAATTATAATAAAAATGAGCTCAGTTGGTAAGATTTTGTGATTATTGTATCACATGTTTTAAGTAATCGCTTTAATATATCGATCAATTTAATCCTAATTTGTTAATTTATTTTCATTTTAGTTAGGTCTATTTTGTTTTGTTGTTCTTGGCTACTCCGTTTTCGTGGATAGCTATAGTCTCTCGATTTGTCTGAAACTTAAATTTGCACTACTAGAAACAAGATTTTGTAAATGTTTGATAACATTTTTGTTGTTGTTGTTGTTGTTGTTGTTGTTAATGTTGATGTTGATGTTGTTGTTGTTGTTGCAGGGTCGAGATGGATGGTGATGGAGGCAAGGCTGAGGCCCTGTGCAGAGTCTGCGGGGACAAGGCCTCGGGCAAACATTACGGTGTTGCCAGCTGTGACGGGTGCCGAGGCTTCTTCAAGCGCAGCATTAGGAGGTGAGAGGGGGGTAGGTTGTATAGCTGAAAGTAGTAGCTCTTATGGAGATAAGGCTTAAATTAAATTAAATACATTCGCACTTAGAGTCTATACCATACCCACTCAAGTCACACAACTGATATTTAGTGGGGGATATTAAATTAATAGCAGACCAAGCCAACCTTGTTGGTGCCGACACCATCGACAAGAGAAACAATGACCAATGATAACGGCTTACAGGGTTGCCAAGTATGAGGAATCTTCAACCATGCAGGTCAGACTTACACGGTTGCCAGATATGCAGATGGTTGCGCAAGTCAGATCCATGGGATATCAAACTCAGTAGAGGGAATTGCTCTCTTCCAGTGTCCAACATGAACATGAAACAACATGAAATAACATGAAACATGTATTCAGTAGTACATGTCAAGTTTCTATTTAGTGGTTAATGGAGCTTTCATGGTTAATTATCGTTGCCCTGAAAGTACGATTTCTATGAAAAATATTTCTTCGATTGTCCCTTAAATCATAAAAAGTTGAGTGATTTCAAACGTTTCCATAAAGTTTCACAAGATCGCATATGCCGTTTGCCCGGTAGAGAGCGAACAAACAGACAAAAAAAACACTCGAGCTACTTTTTTCAGGGTAAGTGAAATTGAAGTCTTTGCTTCGCTCATCCAACTAAACTTAGGGAATAACACAATCTCGAACAGATTTGATTTTGAGGGCATCGTTCACAGTTTATGGATGCAAAAACATTTGACTGTTCACTGGATAAAAATAAATGTATGGACAAGTGAAAACATAATTTACAATCGAACACGCAATTATAATTTAGTGGATTGAGTTCCTGCTTGCAATGCAGCAGTTCCCAGGTTCGAATACCGCTACAGGCAGAATATGTATTCTCACTAGACAAGAATAGTCCATTGTTGATTGGGTAAAGTTGTCTAATTGTTGTTGATTGCGCCATGTTGTGCCTGCATTCTGGGCTTATGGTTTAACATTATCGTTCTATCTGTCAAAAAGCATATCCATCACTGAGAGACTCTAAATACGATTTTTTTCTTCTAAAATTTAAAAAATTAAACATTATTTTATAATTAAATTCATGTGTGCCAAGAAAACATGTGATTATAGCCACCCCCTGACCCGACATACGTTGCAAAATTGAGTAAATAAATTTTATTATATTCTAACAGGGCAATAAAAAATGTAGCCTTTTCAAATATTTTATGCTTCGATTAAAAAATATCAATGAAATTTGACCACGAATTGGAGACGTGGCCACCAAAAGTATTCATTTGCAATGCGATGTAAGAAGATCGCATTAGCATACCGTGTCTCTGTACTCACTGTAACCGGTTCGCGGTTGTGTTTGTATGGCCGGACCCTAGAGTATTGTCACTGGGTCGAGATGAGCGAGTGGCTATCTCACACCCTTGTGACTAAGAGATCGCAGACTCATCGCAAGACGACCGCATTAGCATACAGCATCACACGTCTTATAGGCTGGTCCATATTAGCATAGAGCGTCACACTTCTATAGGCAGGCCGGCCGGACCAATGGGCGTCGTCTTGACCAACGCACTAGCACGCTTTATATGCAAATAAGATGCATTTGAAGCAGTCGTGTAGATGAAGGCAGTGACTCAAGAAACGTTTGTCGCTTCGATATTGTTGTTTGTTTATATGAGTGTATTTCATCGCTATGTATCATAACTTTGAATTAATTGATGTATAGTTTCATGATTAAATTATTTGTCTAGAATCTATTAAAGAGTTGGATGTCAAGATAAGGAGACACGTATAGAAGGTGGTTCAAGATGGTTCATATTGCAAGCGTTGGACTCCCATATCCGTTTTGTTTGTTTGTTTATTTCATATTTAATTATAATCTTTATCGTAATTTTGATATATTATTTAATACTTGGCATATAATAGAAAGCGACGAGGGATTGTGATATAAGGGACTTCTTGATTGAACTGGTCACACGTTGTGAGTCGAAGAAAGGGGTTGGTAGGGGGGGGGGGAGAGAGAGAGAGAGATTGATTGATTGATTTAGGTTTTTTTTAAGGCGGGATTAAGGCTAGTGAAACCTTATCTTCCATCCAACCTTTGCAGAGAGAGAGAGAGAGAGAGAGAGAGAGAGAGAGAAGGTGAAAGGAAAGGGTGAGTTGTCGCGAACGAACCCAGGGAGACGCGTAATGAAGAAGAGAAATGCAGATATACTTATGATTTACTAAGTATAATTAACTGGATGAGCGAAGCGAAGACTTCAATTTCACTGACCCCCAAAAAATTAGCTCAGGTGTTTTTTTTTTTTTTTTTTTTTTTTCGCTCTCTACCGGGCAAACGGCATATGCGGTCTTGATGAAAATTGGAGAGGACTTTCGAAATCTCTGAACTTAGACCAGCCACGTTTTTTGGGTACAATCGAAGAAATATTTCTTGTGAATATCGTACTTTTACGATTTTTTCGATTTTTGGTGCGATATTTTCGTGACATTTGGGCCGTTTCTGACCAAACAGGTGGGGCTACAACGTTCATATTTCACATGGATATTAAGGTAATGGTGACGTATTGCCTTTTAGAAAGAAAAATATAAAATAGTTAGCCAAAATCCATAGAAATAAAGGTTTTAATATGATTTTTTTGAGGTGTATAATAAAAATTAACAAGTAACAATAGAAACTTGACAACAATTACCTACAATGCGTTCAAAAAGCAAATCTTCGGGCCTCCAGATATTTTCCATTCTAATTACCATAGAAATTAGTACGTCTTTATAAAAATTTGCCTAATTTAACAAAAATGATTTTGCAATGGAATTTGAAGAAGTAAAGAGATCCCACGCATACTAAAATCTTTTAAAAGCTCATCCATCAACGCGACTAAAAGAGCGTTCGCGAAGCGGCTTAGTATTATTGAGAACACTTCTATATTTTGAATCAAACTTGCAGGTCGTACTTAGTGTCCCTGAAGTAAAAATAGGGTCGAACATGTGTAAAAGTGTGGTGGGCATCAAAACATAGATGTATTTCGAAAGTCGAAACAGATAAACAAGTAAATGTTGGATGTTGAAGAGTATTTTGTATTTCAGGAACCTGGACTACGTGTGTAAAGAGAGCGGACGATGTGTGGTGGATGTGACGAGAAGGAATCAGTGTCAGGCGTGTCGGTTCAGCAAGTGTCTGCAAGTCAACATGAAGAAAGATGGTGAGTTGGATTGTGTAGTAGTAAGCAACTAATTCCGCATTGACAGCGTGTGTTTTGGCATTTGAATCTTGTTGTTTAACGAAAAGTATGCTGCTGGACAAAGAGTGTTGAAGAGAGAGAGAATGATAACAATTGCCCTAAAAGTATGCTTCGACTGGGGATCGAACCCAGAACCTCCGGCTTGCTCTACCAACTGAGCTATTGGGGCCTGAGACAAACCTTTTCCTGAACTTCTATATATTGTGATTGTTCAGAGTTATGATATTCATCAAACAGAAGACTGCCATCTTCCTGTCATTACTGAAAGATAACATAGTTTTGAGCCAATAATTTCTCATCTCCCATGAGTTGGGTAGGAATACTAATGTATATTCCCTAATGTATCCCGCTTTTCCGACAATTGCTATCATTCAATAACTATGGCCTCAAAGCGGGCTTATGCTTAAAAACTTTGTATTCAAAATTGATACTGTTATAAATCTGATTGTTGGTGGAGGTGCCGGGTATTTTATTGTGAAGTTTGATTGACGCTAGCCTCGCACCTTAACTCCCGTGGTCACCAAAAATATTAGGTTCATCATCTTTATTGAAAGGCAAAGACAACAAAAACGCATTTCCATCACATGTCTTGTTTTGTTTTTATCGTTAGACATGACACATAAGACACGACAGATGGACGGACAGAAAAGTGCTTCGCTCCCTAATATCCTCCCTTGGTAACAGGTTAATCCACGAGAAGGAATCGAGTTAGACTTTCAGTATACTCTTGCATTTATATAGCATCACCGCTTTCAACACTTATGTATGTATTTAATTTAGAAACGTGATCCTATTCAGTTATAAAACTTATTTACAAAAGAGGACGCTAAATAACTCTACAGGTACATTAATGCATACAAACTAATTATCTGTCAAATTTGAAGTAATATTATTACAGCAACAGTGTATAATAAGACAATATATTCAGATATCAAATTTAAATAGAATATTAAAATGTGAAATGAATTTGATTAAAAATAATCGAATAGTTTTTCCTTTAACAAGTGTTGTATTTGCACTTTGCAGTAGTGTTTTCTAGAAACGCGTGCACACCCTCTTAAAAATGTCTTCATTAAACTCACAAACAAACAAACAAAAACAATACGATCACACTTTATAGATTGTTAAAATTTGGTGGAGGTGCCGGGTTTGCGATTGTGAAAAGATTTACTGTTTTGAAAATGGAATCCGTACACCATAATACCATCTATTATTGAAAATTGTCTCTATGCTAAAGACAGATGTAATTTAGGAGAATACCATGTACATTTATGTAAAGAAACTACACTATATTACATAATAATGAAGACACTGCTTTCAGCGATTATTCATCACGTGGGAAGTCGTTTGTCGCATACCTACCATCGGCAATTCAGACTAAAAGTGTTTTCAAAGTTTTCCTAGTTCAAAATGAGTCAATCCTAGAATTCAGCTTTAGAACTTTCCCTAAAGTATCCTCTCTATTATAGCACAATATCCCTATGTATAGGTTTCCCAAGAATGGAAATAATAAAGAATAAAAATTCCCCCAAGATTTGTTAGATACTATACATTTAAAGAAAATTTCGAAAGTTGGAGTTGTCAAAAACTCTCCCAACACGATTCACCTCCATGTTCGCCCAGTGCCCCCCCCCCCCCCCCCCCAACAACAGGGACAGTGTCGCGCTAAGTGCCAACCGAGTCATCCGATATCCAAGAGTGTCACACTCGCAGTAATAATGAAGACGTTGTATTTAGAGAGAGAGAGAGAGAGAGAGACGTGTGAACGTGTCACCTGTCACAATCAATACGCGCGCTAAGTCAACATACACTGATGATCGGGCGTTTAGAACACTCGTCGCGTCATCTGCATCTGGCCGCGTCGTTGCCAGAGCAAACATTGTTGAAGCGTCATCTAGTGTAATAAGTGTAAATACTAGTTGTATCGGTACAGTCAGCAGCACAAGTACAGGCGAGAATATGGGCGAATATAAAAGATTGGGCCAAATAATATACCAAAAAGAAAAAAAAAGAAATTGGAAGCATTTTTAGTAAAACGTGAAGCAGGGTGTGTTTTGCCCGGAAAATAATTAATGGACTGCCTCATTCTGTTATTTTTTATTATCTGTATTCATTATAGAAAACAATAAGTTAATCGATAAGAGCACTGAAAATGGCAACTAAGAGATTTTGAATTTTTTGAAAAAATTTGAAGTATTTTGTATAGTGTCATCATAGATTCCTTTAAATTGATTTCTCAGGGGTAACCTGTACAGGGGGCCATTCTTGCAATTAGGTATTTGAGGTTAAGGTCGTTGTTTTGGGAATTTCCAGGGGATGTTAAACAATACATAATCTCATTCTCAGCATTCGTTTTTTTAATGACAGAAGACAACGTTCAAAAACTTTCAGTCCGGATTGCCGGTGGCGGGTATCTAATCCGAGACCTCCCGAATCAGAGTCTGTAGCATGAGCCCCTTCCTTCTGTGTCTATCCGTGATGTGAGTCGCCCGTTGCCCCTGACGTCTTCTAATTTGTCCGGAGGTTCAATCAAATGTCTGAACATTCGTGCAACTTCTCACGTCTCTCGTCGCGTATTAATCCCCGCAATGAAGTAAACATTTGTCTTCCTCCCTGAGATAGGTGTTTAATGTTAATGCTCCCCTGGTTCACGGGGAGGGGGGGGTCCGCGGTTTCAGTTGAGGTTCTGGCTGTGTTGACGCTGTGTCAACACTCGGAGTGTCGGCTGTCAGCATCAGGAGCCAACATTCCCACCCCCACCCCCCGGACGCAGGCGCAGGGGGGGGGGGTCAAACACACAACTATAACCAACGAACAGTACATTGCAATTACTATTACCGGTTTCGGGTTCGAATCCCGTCGAGACCGGCAATCCTGACTGAACGTTTTCCGAGGTTTTTCTCAGTCGTAATGCGAATGCAAATGATTGAGCCTTCTCAAACAGTCCTCGGACATCCCTTTACAAACTACCCTAAAACCTAGTTAGTCACCTGAAGAGGGTCACCTCACATACCCTACAACGGGCATCCCAACAAAAAGGTTTTTCTTATTATCAATTCATGTTTTATAATACAAAATTTTAATGCAATTTATGCGTTGCCTATTTATACAAAACGCGGTCAAAAATGCCGATACGTCAAGGGTAAAGAAAAACTCTCCCTCATAACTTATGCCCTTCCCCTTACTTTGTAGTCTTACACATTTTCTAGTTTTGATAGCCCTACAATATGGTAGACAATAATGTAGCACACGTTGATATGTAACTACATCAGCACTCAGCAGCCACAGTAGATAAAATGGTAGGTATACAAAAGCGAATCAATCCAGTCGACGCCGACGCCATTGAAGGGCGAATAATAGCCAACCAGCGATCAGTATTTGAAATTAAGGACATTGCTTTTATAACGAACTATTACACACAAAAACAATGAATAATAATTTTAAATTCAACACAGTAACCATAACCCGGCACCTCCACCAAAAACTTGGTTCGACTCTTCTAGAATGTCACATGAAGATGATTTCTGTTGTAACGTCTCATAGTAGTGCACTAAGGCTATTCGAGACGATGAGTGGTGATAGATGACGTTGAAGGACGATTACAAAAAACATGCCTTATGCGGGTGTCGAGCCCACGTTCTTGTAACAGAGGGCGTAGGAATAGAGGGGGCGAGGGGTGCAGTTGCGCTCGGGGACTGACAGATTGGGGGCATAAACCACGGCAAGGGGGACCCAGAGGGGCAAGGGGGCAAGGTTTTAGGAAGACCATTCAACCGTGAAAAGTCGAAAAGTGGTGAAAATATAAAATTGAGACTAGCAGTGATACTTAGCGGTTTTCAGCTTTCAAGACAGCGGTAAACTTGACACGAATCCGCGCTAAAATTCCTCAAAATGTGTGTTGAAATTCCTCATTTTAAGCGTGTTTGCTGCATTCCCAAACTTATTTCAATTATTTTATGTGAAATAATACTTAGTTCATAAACTAAGGACGATATATCAATTTTTATTTGATGTGAGGCTTTGATTTACTTTGTTTTTCAATACATTTTTATTAATCATCTTGTATGAAGCACTTTTTTGCGATTTCATCAAAGTTAGCGGTGCAGCCCTTGAATTTGGCGGTATCCATCAATCAATGATGTGCTGTTACCTTGCGGCGACATGGAAAACTACGAGCGAGCTAGTAGTTTGACGTCTCGCCGCAAGGTAGCAGCACCACCTTGTTCTGTGTTCTAGCTGGCAAAGCTTAGCAAAATCAATTTTTTAGAACTATTATATTTTAAAACAGTACTATTTCTATGATCCAATGTCAGCTCAGCTCCATACAAATTCGTAACTATAACCGCACTGGTAAAACCACGAGAACTTGACCAAATTAAACAATAAAAAAAATTACAAATGCATTAGAGTAACCGATGTTCTGGTTGAATCGAGCTAAATAAAAAATATTTTGTCAGTAGCCGTGCATTGGCGTGTGTCATAACTTTCATGTAATACAGTGTTGGCGCGACTATGATTCGGGAGGTCCCTGATTCAAATCTCGTCGAAACTGGCAATCTTGATGGAAGTTTTGTCCGAGGTTTTCCTCAATGCAGTGGATTGAGTCTTCTTAAACAGCCCTCGGACATCCCTTCAAAATAGTCCAAACTCCAATAAACCTAGTTAGTAAGAGGGGCATGTATTGCACCCTGAGCAGGTTTCGGTGAGGCTGGCGCAGAGACGAGTTTAGGCGCTCAGCTATCGGTGTTTTTATTCTTCGTGTTAAGGGTTTATAACACCCTTATCAAATTTCACACTAACGTTAATAAAGAACAAATAAGTGATATCGCCGTAATTTACTCCATTTTGATCCACTTCGGGATTTTATTCTAGGTGGACAGATTTTTTTACGCAAATTTGCATATTGGATATCAACGTTTAAATCAATGTGAACGCGCAGGTTAAATTCGTCAATCGTAAGATAAGCTGTTTGATGGGAAAATGTGAATTGAAATCCATGTTTTGCATTAACCATTTTTTCACGTTTTGGACGCATGTCTCGCAATGGATCATTGAGGCTCAGTTTTTTTGCAACCAAGTGCGAATATCAATATAAAAGTACTTTTATTAACATTCCGCAGAAATCATCAACACCTGAGTGCGCGCATGAGAGTTGGGCCCAGCTTAGCGCCCGCTTTTATTCGAACTTATCGCCATACAAAACTGTTGTTAAGAAATATTTCCAAATAAATACCATTCAAAAAAGTGGGTCCCTCAGGGGAGGTTAGGTCATGTGCGGTGAACATAATTTGTAAGAAAAGTTCGTTTTTTAATTCCTTGGGACGAACTAAGAAAACGCCACAGTCGTTGTTAGACGAGTGAGCGAGACATGTTTTTTTGTTCCCTGGAACATTTACATTTGAGATGATTGATATATTAAGGAAACATAGGATTTTGAGTTAAGTTAGTATCGGAGAGCGTCAACTGTAAGGGAATGATCCCGGATACTCAACACATGGCTCACTCACTCGTCTAACAACGACTTAGGTGTTTTCCTAGTGATTCACACACACGATTGAAGTATTCAGACCTGATGAATGGAAGGACTTGGTGTGATTTAGTATGGATAGCTTGGTCAATTGGAACCTGGGTCTTCAAGAGAACTAATTTCAAATTTCAACATCAACTATATACGACATTTTATTTATAATTAGCAATTTAAACATTTCTGGCATCATTGCAACAAAACAAAATATATCAATTGTTAATATTTTGTATGAAGGAGAAAGAGGTAAATACGATTTATTTTGATTATTTTAGTACCTATAAACCTAACATCCCTTTTCTCTAATCCCATAGTGATTACATCATTAGTATAACCGACAGACAAAGCACGTCGCTTAAACGTAGGATTCTATAGTTCGGGGGGTCGTCGAATCGATACCAGCCACCGTCAGTCCTGACTGAGGTACTTAGTCCTAGATTGAGTCCTACTAACAACCCCTGTGCATTTAACCCACTACCCGAACACCCAGTAGATTTACATCGTGTAAACTGAGGTGCCCTAAAGAGAGATTCACATGGAATAATATGAAGGTCTAACAACAAAACAGTAACTGTTGTATGTTGTAGAAAATCGTACTTCCAATGATAAGGGAATCTTAAAACCACGCGAAATTACAATTTTTGTAATATCTAGAGAATGGTGCAAATATCTAAAAACTGATTGCTCACAGTGATAGTGATAGAACTTATATAACGCAAGATAAAATATTCAAATATAATAATCAGTACGGTTTTATTTCGAATATGCATTTAATCAATTAAATATCAAATTAAAACCTTGTGTACAATAACGTTGCAACGTTTTATGCGGGCTATATGTTCTCCCAAAACCACATAGCTATCTGCAATCAGTCTTTCGATATTTCGCACCTTTCTCGTGATTTCACGTGTAGAGGGTCACTTAAGAGGGTTTATTTGGCATTGTTTCAGCCGTCCAGCACGAGAGAGCGCCACGGTCGCACGCAGCGCACGACGGTAGTTACCCAGGGAGCCAGCGAGGCCGGGTAGCAGCTTCGTTGTTCCCCCTAGAGATGGCGGGCGCGTCGGGCGGGCTGTGCGGCGCACTACCGCCCCACGCGGCGGCGTACCTACCCATCGGGGTTTGTGTCAA
Source organism: Sweltsa coloradensis (assembly GCA_024449915.1). NCBI lineage: Eukaryota > Metazoa > Arthropoda > Insecta > Plecoptera > Chloroperlidae > Sweltsa > Sweltsa coloradensis. Next base: position 37,143 of record JAMZAV010000970.1, read on the forward strand.
AGGCGGGGGGTTCCCGTCAAGACAGCGGGGGAAACCCCCCTTCGCCAACCAGCATGCCCATGGGAAAAGCGTGGGGTTTTAATTTTACAAATGTAGCAAAAATTTCCCCGTGTCCGCAACATGCACCCCCCTCCCATTGAGACGCGTGGGTCTTGACGAGAATATCAAAAGAAAAGAGGATAAGATTACCCAGGGTGGAGCTTTTTATCGGTGGGGCCCAAGTATATTTTTTCTGCAGAATTTGGGCCAGTGCCTTTTTCGCCCGCTCTCATTCGAGCAAAATAAGAGTTTGTAAACCTGTCTCCCCAAATTTTGCTGGGCGGCCCCTCAGACTTGGACAGCGATGCACTCTTTTCAACAAAATAAAAAAAGAAATTTTAAATGTTCGGGGGGACCACTTTGATAGTTTTGATTTTTTTTTGGCAACATCGAGATAATGTATCTGGTGGGGGGCCAAAGTTGTGACGGGGGATTTTGGGTACATGAGCGGTTTTTTAAAAAAATTTAGTTTTTTTGAGGGATTAGCATGCCCAAATAGGTGAGGACAAGTATATGGTAGCAGGGAGGTGCGGGCGCCACCCGCGGGCCATGGGTGGTTGGGGTTTTACTGGTCGCATGACCACAGTCCTAAAACAAAAGAGGGGCAAAATACGCAGTGCTCGTAAAAAATGAATTTCCGGAGAATACATACAGGATGCTCATTAAAAAATTACCTTTTCCAGTGAACAAGTGTGATTTCCCCATAGCGTCTATGTTTTTATGGCATTGCCCCCCAAAAATAACAATTTGATTTAATTTTCGTTTCAAATACTTCACAACTCACGCTCGCAACCTTTAGGAGTTCGTGAGCTATTGAATGTTATTTTTATACAAAATCTAAGTTGAAAATATGAAAGTATAGTAAAGTCTACGTTGAAACTTAAGTAATATAATTGTTTTCTTGTTCCAGGCTTCCCCTTCCCCTTTATGTCGCCCGCGTCTCCCAGAGGACCCTCTACCTACCGACCACCAGACCTCGGGCAACATGGAGGACGGCTGGGATCATCGGGCGGGGCCAAGGAAGACGAGGTCACGTCTTCAGAGGAGACGAGAGCATGTCGCGGTCACGAGCAGGAGGCTAGGGACTCCCTCGAGGCTAGAGGTGAGGGGTTGAGGGGGTAGGGACTCGCTCGAGGCTAGAGGTGAGGGGTTGAGGGGGTAGGGACTCGCTCGAGGCTAGAGTTGAGAGGTTTGCTTGAGACTAGAAATGAGGGACTGAGAGGCTGGGAACATGCTGGAGAGTAGAAGTGAGGGGGTGAGGGTAGAGACTCGCTCGAGGCTAGGGGTGAAAGGTTGAGGGCGTAGGGACTCGCTCGAGGCTAGAGGTGAGGGACTGAAAGGATTCTATGCCATTCAATTATCACTATCTTAGAATGCGTATTTATGTGCATATTTAAAAAAAACTTTCGACCACGCTTATTCACGTTTGGAGAATTTTTTATATAGCATTGGTTACGAATCAACTTTTAAATGCCATAGTCATAGAAACATTAATCTAGTCTTGATGAAGAACCTAGGCCTATAGTGCAAAGTGTTCGTTTGTCAGTCAGATCATTTTCCGAGAGCTTGTTCTTAGAACGCACATCGGGAAGTGTTATTAATTATAATTAGCCAACCTACTTGAGTGGCAAGTAACTACAATGAATTAAGTACTCTATTATCTGTAACTTAAGTGTTGTTTGTCTTGCGCCTCTAGATTCCTGTGAGATACCCCTAGGGTTGTTCCACAGTAGCAGGATACCCCCCTCACACAGTGGCTGGCAGTACTCGCTCCGACCGCTAGATCTCACCTGTCTCACGCTGTTACCCACTGAGAATGTCTACGAGTCGGCGGCGAAACTCCTGTTCCTCGCTGTCAAGTGGGCTAGAAGATCCCGCTTTTAAGGTAACGTTGTTTTCACAGTAATAATGAAAAAAACCCGACACATTCACAATGGGCTAAGTAGAGATGGGAATTTTGGCCGAAAAGGCCCAAAAAACCAGGCCGGGCGAGCCCAGCCTTAACATGGCATTTCTGGCCTGGCCCGGGCCAGTTGGGCTTCGGGGCCCTTACAACGGTATAGTTAATACGTGAAAAATCAGTTTTTTTTTTTTTCGTTTTTTTTTTGTTTTTTTTCCCTTCTTTTTTTTTTCTTTTTTTCTTTTTCTTTTCTTTTCTTTCTTTCTTTTTCTTTTATCCCCACCCCTTTTTTTTATATTCGATTCATTCATAAATTGCATTTAAACCCTTTAAATTTTTTATCAAATTTGTTGAATATTTTAAAGCATTGTTGTAATATTTCTATTCAAATTTTTTACTTTAAAAGATTATTGTTTTGCTGCATCTATGTAATTAGATTATTTAGTTGTCCTCCTTTTTAAATCAGTTTTAAAAACTGAATAGGATAGACGTAAATAAAAAAAAAATAAATAAAAAAAATAAATAAATAAAAATTTCCATCATAAACGAATTTTTGTTGATATGATGTCGGAAAAGCCTTGGGGAGTTAAAAAAATCCTGGACATTTGTCTTCGAAAAAAAACCCCGGGTTTTTGGGGATTTTGAGTGGGGCCCGGATCACACCTTTCGGGCGGGGGAACAGTTTTTTGGGTTTGGGTTCGGGCCGGGCTGCTGTTTATTAACAATTCTCATCTCTAGTGCTAAGGAATAGAGCTTGTGATAAGTTTAAGTATATTAGAATTCAGGGCGCGCTAACCGTAAGATCATAATACGTTTCTCTAGCCTAGGGGAGGTGCAGGGGAAGACACCACCGTTCTGTCAGAACCAGTCACGGGCAAGGGGAGAGAAGGGAAGAAGTTTCTCGCGTCTCCTGCCAGAGCTCGCCTCTAGTTTCGTGGAGTAAAATACTCCCATACAATAGTGATGTTTTGGTTTGATGGGCTTTCCTCTTTTTTTGCCTTTGCGTTAGCAGACCCAAATTTAGGTCGAAAGAATTTTCTAAAAACCAGCTTTTTTCTTTAAAAACCAATAAGAATCAAGCTCCATACGCATCACGGCATGACGGCCAAGCAGAGTTCTACTAAATCAATCACGTTTTAGTCTAAGAAACTTTTAAAAAAGCATTTCTTTTAACAAATCATAAAAAAATTGTGTTAAAAAAAGCCATAAAACGTCATACTTAGGGATACATAACAGGTAAGAGCAAGTTTAAAATCAAATTTTTTGCAGTGTGGCAAATGGCAAGGGTAAAACAAACCCAATAAATTTTATAAGTGTATGAATGAGAGAAATAGTGTTAGTTTAAAATAAAATTGGAACTAAGCACACACAAACATTTTACATTTAACCGGTTTTTAATAGCTGACCTACAACGTTAAATTTAATTTCATATTTTTTCAAGAGGTGTTTGATTTATGATCCGTTTTATTGGGCCCCCACTTATTGGCAACCGTCCGGGAAAAACCAGGGTTTTTTTTTTTTGATCTTTTATATTAGAGAAATATTTTGACAAAGTGCTCGGTAGGGATTTACGGCATAAAACACCGGGTCAAATGAAAAGCTGCTGAAAGTTACTTAAGTTAAAGAAAAAAGATTCTGACAAGACTGTGAACTCATGTCAAAAATACTTTAAGCACTCTATAAAAAAAAACATGTTTGAAAGGGTAGAAATGTAGAAAAGAATTGTAAATATCGCACATCGCTTTTCAAGACCCTTTATACTTTATAGGCACCTAAAGCTCATACTTTGACAAATACGCGGATGATAAATGTGCACATTTATCATGAACTTTCTAAAAAAAAAAAAAAGGTCGGAATGTAGCGAAATGTAGAGATAAGTCCATGAAATATCTCTTCAGTTGTAAACTTTATTTTTATTTAAGGAGGCTCATCATTCTTGAGTTCACATTAGTTTTACCTCCAGAGATTCAGGTGAGATGGAAATATCCAGGGCTGTTTAGAAGGACTCATGAAAAGCTCGAGTATCTAAGTGTACCGTATCCTGTATGTTCATGTACGTTTGTCTTTCCAATAGATTCGTCATACAATACATTAAAAGTATAGGAGACTAACAAATTTAGAAAGGAATGCTGTAAAACCAAAATGAAGCATTGTCCTTTTTGGACAGTATGCAATATTTATATTCAATATAATAATATATTAAATACATATTACCGGATATACTTCGAAATATATTATGACGTAATGATAATTGGATAGTGTGATTTTTAAAATAATTTATGACAATTTGAAGTGTATTTGCAACAATGTTTGTGGTAGGTATGCAATAAGTGTTATAATAAATGATAAATAATAAATTTATTTAGAGTCTACCCACTCAGTTATATACCTGATTTTCAGTGGTCGTTTCTTGTTGATTGTCAAGTAGCAAACCTTGCTAAACTAAAGCTAATAATGTAACTATCACTACCTAAATATGTCCAGATTCCTGTGAAACTGATTGATTGACTTCCTGTTTGCCCCAGCTCTCGTACCGGGACCAGGCTGCGCTACTTGAGGAAGCCTGGAGCGAGCTGTTCGTACTCAGCGCAGCACAGTGGGCGCTGCCGGTTGACGAAGGTAAACTACTGGAGATCGAAATATGTTATATCGTTCAGTCCGGGTGTGGAACTTAGTTTTTTTAACGTTGCGTCGTTAGTAGCCTAAGTAGTTTCAATGTTATCTTCAGCCAATGAGGCTGCTACATTCCTGTGTTGAAAAAATAAAAAAGTAAAAAATAAAAAATGATAAAAAAAAGAAAATTAGAAAAAAAAGAAAAAATAATTTTTTAAATAGAAATTGAATTGAATTTTACAGAGAGCCTAGTACGGGGAGCTGTCGCCCCTCCCGCCCGGCACGCAGCGCTAGAGGGTGATGCCAGGAGACTGAGGGAGACCATCACACGCTTCGTACTACTTAGGGTGGACCACACAGAGTATGCCTGTCTTAAAGCCTTGGTGCTCTTCAAGCCAGGTAGGCCTATATATCTATACTAGCGTTTTTGTGTTTCATGCAGAATGGGCTTCAAACCTAGTTGCAGGCCCAGAGGGTGATGCCAGGAGGGCTGAGGGGGGACCAAACACACGCTTCGTTTTACTTAGGGGGACCCACAGAGTAGCCTGTCTTTAAAGCCCGGTGCCTTAAAGCCCGGAGGGCCATCCTACTATACAGCCGTCTTAACTGCAGAAGGGTTTTAACCCGGTCACGCCGCGTAGAGGGTGATGCCAGGAGACTGAGGGAGGGCCTCACACGCTTCGTTTACTTAGGGTGACCAACAGAGTAGCCTGTCTTAAAGCCTTGGTGCTCTTCAAGCCAGTAGGCCATCTATCTTTTAAAAGCGTCGTTACATGCAGAACGTCTTCAATCCTAGTTCATGCAGCGTAGAGGGTGAGCCCGGGGTGAGGGAGACCATCACACGCTTGTTCTATTAGGGGGGGACCACACTGGTACGCCCGTTTAAAGCCTGGGCTTTCAAACCAGGGGGATCTATCTATACAGCGTCGACAGCAGAATGTTTCAATCCTAGTTCATGCAGGCTAGAGGGTGATGCCAGGAGACGAGGGAGACCATCACACGTTGTCTATTAGGGTGGACCACCAGAGTATCCGTCTTAAAGCCTTGGGCTCTTCAAGCCAGGAGGCCCTATCACTATACTAGCGTCGACATGAGAAGTCTTCAATTTTTCATCAGCGCAGAGGGTGAGCCCGGGACTGAGGGAGACCCTCACCGCCCTATAAATTAGGGGGACCCAAGAGTAGCCGTCTAAAACCCTTGGGGCCTTCAAGCCAGGGAGGCCTATCATCATACTAGCGTGTTACATGCAGAATTTTAATCCAGTTCATGCAGCGCTAGAGGGTGGGGCCAGGAGACTGAGGGCAGACCATCACACGCTTCGTACTACTTAGGGTGGACCACACAGAGTACGCCTGTCTTAAAGCCTTGGTGCTCTTCAAGCCAGGTAGGCCTATATATCTATACTAGCGTCGTTACATGCAGAATGTCTTCAATCCTAGTTCATGCAGCGCTAGAGGGTGATGCCAGGAGACTGAGGGAGACCATCACACGCTTCGTACTACTTAGGGTGGACCACACAGAGTACGCCTGTCTTAAAGCCTTGGTGCTCTTCAAGCCAGGTAGGCCTATCTATCTATACTAGCGTCGTTACATGCAGAATGTCTTCAATCCTAAGATTCATTGCAGACCTAGAGGGTTTGCCAGGGACTGAGGAGACCATCACACGTTCGTACTACGTTAGGTGACCACACAGCGTAACGCCTGTCTTAAACCTGGTGTCTCTTAAGCCGAGGTAGGCCTATTATCATCACTAAGCGCGTTTACACTGCAGAATGTCTTCAAATCCTATTCATGCAGCGCTAGAGGGTGATGACAGGAGACTGACGGAGACCATCAACAGCTCGTACTATTAGGTGGACCACACAGAGTATGCCTGTCTTAAAGCCTTGGTGCTCTTCAAGCCAGGTAAAGGCCTATCTATCTACACTAGCGTCGTTACATGCAAGATGTCTTCAATCCTAATTGGAATTTATTCGTGATTTGAATTTGATAGATTTGATTCCGTGGTTTTCTTGGCAGTTCTTCGTCGAAGTTTAATTTTATGTATAACCAGAGTCGATAAAGAAGTTTCTCCCCAACGCGGAAACTTATTTACCGACTCTGGTATAACTTACTTGAAGATCAAGAAGGGGATTTCACCGAACCACCAACTTTTTGACACAGGTTGGAAAATATTTTCAATAAATCCCGTTCAAGACAAAGTAGAACCACAACGAGACGTACTGCAACTTAATATGAGCGTATATGCTGAGAACAAATCTTTTACAAAAGGGTTTAATGCATAAATTTTAAAAAATGGTGAATACTTAGATTTTTGGAATTAATAGTAACATTAACAAAACATGCATAATTGCTTTAAATTTCTCACAATAATAATAAAATAGTCTGCATCTTATATCTTATCTACTCGGCAGTATTTGTCATAGATTCTAGGCATCGCGGATTCGTGTAGACAAAAAAAATATTTGAACCAAAAACTGAACTAGTAAATATTACAAGTTTTTGGTGGAGGCGCCGGGTCGGATATACAAGCTCGTCACTACTGTAACTACAGACTCCTCATTGTAGCGCATGAATAACTTGTGGTTCATTGGAAATGTAAGATACCGTCATTGTTGGCTCGAGCGCTCAGCGCTTGACTCTGATGCGGGAGGTCCCGGGTTCGAATCCCGTCGTAACCGGCAATACTGACTGAAATTTTTTCCTCAGTCGTAGATGCGAATGGAAGAGATTGAGTCCTGTTAAACATACTCGGACATCCTTATGTCCTATCCATAACATACCTAGTTCACCTGAAGAGGGGCAATGTACGTTTATGAATTAAGAATGCGTAAATGTAGAAGGGTACATGTGCTTGGCCCTTCTTTTAGATCTCATTGCTTTCGAGTGTATAGGTTTGGTTGTATTTTTACAAGTTTTCTGTATGCGTGGGATAACAGGTTTCCTAAACAAAATCCGAGGTGTATATATATGGGGGCTAGTACATAATATTATTATCAATCACCTCTCAAGTTATGTCCAACCTACACAGTTAAGGCTCTCAGTGATAACGAATTATGTAATTTAAAAAAAAGGCGTCGTTCGTCGTTTTGCTAACAATCTACACATAGGAATTATTCAAAGTGAAAGTTCTTTCAAGATCCTTTTCTTTGCCATGTAATGTAGGCTAAATGTTTCGTTTAGATTGTTTTTAATTTATAAAATTAGAAATATTAAATATAAAAATAAGATGGATGATATATCTGTTTCTTCATTCAGTTGTAGATAGCTTCGCGCGCTACAATACGGACGTTTATTTTGTTTCGGAGTAATTTTTTCTGCTCCCAAGTGTAGCCTACTTTATGCGTACAAAACTTAATTTAGTAAAATAAGTTAATATTATATTCGTAATTGCTTGATTATTGTGTTTAGCTATATCCACGCGCTCTTATTTACACAAAGTGTTGAAATATGTAGGGCTATTTGATTTAGATTCTACTTACTTGCAGATGTTGGCAACACTTTGAGCACCTTCCTGTTATTCTAATGGCGTCATCTGGCTGATGTGATGTGATTGTGTACGTCTGTATTCGTGGCTCGTGCTGTTATTCCGTTAAATATTGTAACTTCAGGCCCACGACAATTCGCACTGTTACACTTGAAGTACACTTTACCGTGGTTGTTCTATTCACTCTAACAAGAAACCATTCAAACATCACCTCTCTCATTGCTGCAACATGTTATACCACGCGCACTTGCTCCATGACTGCCGGCTGCAAATTGAGACAGTTCTGACTGACTGAGGGTGTTGTGGACTTTGGCCACTGCACGTTAATGATCAGGGAGGCTAGCTCACCTGCCCTGGGTCCAGTATGCGCCGCCCAGTTGAATAACATTGTTTAATTGTAGTTGCCTATGCAACATGGGTTTCCTGTGCTAGTGTCGTGTGTCTGGTTATGGACTATACACGTCGTCATCGTCACTCCCACAACACTAAGGTTATAAGATAAATGCCCGCCATTCAGAGAGCACAGATAGTTGATTGACGCCTCACGACTAGACGCTAGCTAGTCGTGGGAAACCTGCAATGCATGCCCCTTTTCTAACTAATAGGTATATTAGAGCAGGACAATTGTGAAGGGATGTCCGAGGGCTGTTTAAGATTCGCTTGCATTCTGAGGAAAAACTCGGGGAAAACCTTTAGTCAGGATTGCCGGTCTCTATGGGATTTGAACCTAATACCTCCAGGATCCAATGGTCCTACGAGCAGTGGCGTCACTCGGGGGTTTGGGGGGGGGGCGTGCGCCCCCCAATCGCAATCCGCGCCCCCCCCCCAATACATTCCTCGTTTTCCTTACTTAACAATCCACAGTTGGTCATCCTTTTAAGTTTAAAAGGCACAGATTTTCACTAAAATGTCCTCGAAGGAGAATTTTTTAAAATTAAAAATAGGATTTTAGTACATTTAAAAATGGTCATTGTAATGCTTTAAACGCACATATTTTCACCAAAATGACCTTGAAGTAGAAAAAAATTCCTGGGTCAAGCCCCACGCACCCCCCACCCACTTAGCCTTCAGAACATCCATAAATGAATTAATTGAACCCACTCTTTATTAATTCCTGTATACGCCACTGGCACTAAAGCCCCCCACACCTTGAAAATTTTTGGATTTGTTACTGCTGGTTTTGCGCCCCCCTCTTCCAAGCCCATCTAGTAACGCTCCTGCCTACGAGGCTCATGCAGGATATAATGGTTCGTGTTGGTAGAGAAGGGGATGTATCTTGCTGTAAATTTGTGTTTTATCTGGATTAAGGACGCGTCAACAGTTAGGTCATAATGCGCCACTCTAATCTAGGGGATGGGGAGAAGGAGCCCATGCTGGTCAGAATCAGCCACGGGTAAGGGGAGGAAAGGGGGTTCTCACGTTGCGGTCGTCATTGTCTTTGTCATCGTTCGTGGTGTCATTGTCGTCATCGTCGTCGAGGGAAGGGGGAAAGGTTCCCGAAAACGATTGCCAGAGCTCGCCTCTATTTTCGGGGAGTAAATACTACCCTTAGCTGATGTTTTCGAGGTGGACTTTTTCTCTTCAATTGCCTTTTACGATTAGCAGAGCCATGCTCTGGGTCAATTCAACCCCGGGCCGTCACTTTCTGTTCACAATCCTACAAACACCCAGCTCCCCAGCGCAACATGCATTATTGGTAGGCAGTGTAAGAATGCCCTCCTCCCGTGTGTTGTGCCACGAGTGAAGAGTATAAGGGACGTGGCCAGGTAACCAGTTAGTAGGCAGTATAAAGCTGCACGCGCACTGTAGCCGGCCAGCGAAGCTCAGTTCCAACACACATTCCTAACGAATGAAAATGGACGTAATACGTGACTCGAGGAGTACGTGCGTTCAACATTTCTATTAGTCGAGGAGCGCGTTTGAACAGATCTGAGCTGGCCGGCTGAAGTGCGTAGGCAGTACCCGAATTTGCAGCTAAAAACCGAGTCCTTCATCCCACCACCAAGACCGCTTTCTTCTACATTGTCTCTAGTCCAACCCCTTATCCAGGGGCGTAGGAACTATTTTTTCCAATGGGGGATGGGGTGGGGTGAGTTGGGGGACGAGATAAATTAGTTTAGAAATGATCTTTTTTCGTTTCTCTTCTGCATACTTCTGCGCCCCTAGACATGCCTGACTACTACTGGTTTTTTAGATGAAGCCATGGTATAATAAGTAAGGACCGACGAATGGATGTATAACAGAAAAAATTGGGGGGGGGTCTAGAAATAGGTGGTGTTCCCCCCCCCCCCCCTCTTAGACGCGTGCCAAGCGACGCCAACTTCTCAGATGAGACCGCGAAAATCTCGCATCCGGGGTAGAGCGGGGGGTGTTGAAGTTCCCTCAGCTAGGCGGGGAAATGATTCGAGTTGTGATAGTCTGGAGGTGGGGGACTAGCAATAACTCAACGCCTCGCTGCGACGCTGGTATGACCTTGTTGTTAGGCGGTACGCGGTAGTGCGAAGTGGTGAGACTGAGATCATATTTTTCGTCGTCACTGGAACTATTGACGAACGTTGCGTTCACAGGAGGTTTATTCAGAATATTGTGTTGTTTGTTGTTGGATCGACGTTGTTCATATAGTTAGTTTTTTATGGGCAAATCAAAATTAAATATGACTACTTTTTTCAAAACAAAAGGTTATTAATTTATTTATTTATTTCACTTATTGTGGCACAATCTCCGTGAAGTAACTAGTTTGTCGAATACACAATTGCATAGTCATTTGTAGACTTACCTAACAATACCATAGAAAAAAGTGTTGATACCGTAAAAACCCGGGGTTTCGGGGTTGGCGCCAGGTTTTCTAAATTTCGAGGGGTTTCCCGAAAAAATTTTTCAAACCCTTTTGAAGGGCTGCCCGTGCCCCCTCAGGTATTTTTTTAAAACGTTTTTGCCTTTCCATTTCTTTTGTGTGTACCCTATTTAATTTTAAGGGAGTAAAGGAAAATTTGCCCGTGTAAAATTTAAATTTTCCAAAAAAATTTTTAAAGACCCTATAATTGTAAACACGAAAAATATCTAGGACCTAAAGGTTTTCCAGGGGGAAGCCCTTGGTTTGTTTTAAAAAAAAACCCTAGGGAGCTTGAAAAATAAGGTTTTTACTGCCCCCTTTTTTGCGAAGGCCCCCAGGGGAAAATTGCCCCAATTTACAAAATTTAAGGAATTAAAACCCCCCTAATAGTAAAAGAATCGGGAAAAACCCAAAAGGAAAAATAAAGGGGGTGGGAAAATTCATTGGCCCCCCCGCCAAAAACCCAAAAAAGGAATCTTATGGGGGAGTGGGGGGAGGGCAATCGCCCCCACCGCACTGCCCCCCCCTGTATCCCCTTAAGATGTAGTTGAATTCAATTTAGTTTCTCTACAATTGAAAAAAAAATAATACATTAAAAATTTTAAAAAAAAAATTTTTCCCTTTCTTTAAAACAAAGCACAGGAAATGTCTAAATAGTATATTTTAGGGGTTTTAGATTTGTTTTTTCTCCCAAAAACAAAGGGGAAAAAGCCCCAGGGAAAAAATTTTAACAATGAGTCACAATCCGAATTTTCCCATTTATCACCATGACTTGCAAGATTCACCAAAAATAAAAATCTTCTCTTTAAACTAAGTCTGGAACGTGTTTGTAAATGTAAAATAGCCCCCAAAACTTTTTTATGTATAAAACGATTTTTTTTTAATTCAGAATATTTGGAAAGGGGGTTTTTCACCCTTTAAACACCCAAGAAGTCCCGGGTAACCCCCAACCCCCTTCCCTGGGGAGAGGAGGATAAATAAAACGCTAAAAAAATTTTAAAGGTCGATTTATTTATTTAAATTTTTGTCAAACTCATTGATCACGCGCCGTAGGAACGTTTTTTAAAATTGGAGGGGGGGGGGGGGGGGCGGGGGGGGGATTTATTTTGAAGAATTTTGGCGGCCCGCTTTGGGGCCCGGGGCAAAGCCATAGAGTTATATTTGCATGTTTTTTAACTGCCCCTCCCCCGGACACTTTAAACGATTTCTTCCCCAAAAAGCAACCCCATTCTTGGGGAACTAAAACTAAAAAAAAGAAAAAGTGGGAAATGGTCCATTTTAGTAAAAAATTTTAACCCTGATTTTGTATGTAAAGAAAGGAAAACCCTTTCAAGGGGCAAAAATATTTTTTTTAAAACCCAAAGGGGACGTCGAAATTTTTTTGGTGTATGTGGGTATTTACTTTGCCCCAAAAACTGCGGGGTTAATTTTTATTTCCGTTAGTTTTTGCCCCCCCCCCCTCCCCCAAAATTGGGAAGGGTGCATTAACCCCCCCTAGCCCCCCTCCCCCGGTTCCCACGCCCCCCTTTCTGGATGATTTAAAGTTGTATATTTAAAAATTTTAAAGCATTGGGTACATGAAAAAATTTAAAGAAAAAAAATATTTCACAAAATTTTTATTGAAATAGTGTAATAATGTACAAGCCAAAGAAAGGATAAACAGTAAACCAAGGGTACCCCAAAATTACAAAACACAGTTTTTACTGTTTCCCCAAAAAAAACAGTGTGTTGAAATTATAATCCCCTTTCATAGGTGATTTTTTAAAACATTGGAGTGGAGGGGGAAAAAAAACTGGCCAAAATTTTATCAGTTATTAAAATTAAAACCCTTTTCTGTTATTGCCCTTTAAAATTTTAAATTTTAAGATAGTACGCGTTTCATTAGTTAAAGTACACTGATTCTTTTTAAAATTTTAAATTAAAAAACTGATTCGAAAAAAACGATTATGCGTATATTATTTTCATAAAACCTAGGGAAAAAGTTTACTAACGAATAAAAAAAATTTTTTAAACCAAACATTTTACCCCCGGGTCATCACCCCTTTTTCCCCCTATAATACAAAAAGACTCGGTTTTTGCATACTGTCGATAAAATAAATGAATTATCTCCGAAACCCAAAAAATTTTCTAAACCGAATTAGTTGTAGTATGTTTTATTTGATCCGTACGTAATGAGCGGTTTTTAAATTTTTTATAACCTTTTTTCCTTTAAAAACGCGCCCCCTTTTTTTGCTTTAGTTAGGTAGGGGAATTTTCACCCCGGTAGACCCCTTTAATTTGAATGGCCCTCCCTTAAACATTTGATTTTTTTGGCAATTTTCGTTCAAATTTATTTATTAGGGTTTCCCAAAACACTTGTTATTAAAATAAAAAGGGTTTTCTTAAAATTTACGACAAAAGTTCCCTTTCCCTTTACTTTCCCTCCCCCCGGTTTCGCCCAAACCCAAATTTAAAAAAAAAAAAAACTTAAGTGCATTGTGGCCCCCCGTCCCAAATGCACCATATTTTTAAATTATGATTTAAAATGAATTTAAAGGGCTTTTATTAAGGGGGGATTAAAGGGCCCAGTGAAGCCCTTTTCTTCCCCTCCAACCTGATTTGTACAATACATATATATTTAAATTTTTTTTGCTTTTCCCCCTTATAGAATTAAAATTTAAAAAAAGAATATTTCATAGATAAGTGGCCCCAATCCCAAAATTTTTATAAACAAAAAAACAATTTTAACCTTACTTATATAGTTTAAAAATATTGGGGTGAGGAAAAGAGATTAAAGTTTGCTAGGGGAAAGTGAGCAGGCATTTAAATAATCAACCCCCAAAACATTTGCCCGAATGACCCCAGTTTAAACCCTCGGGGGAATTAGAAAAATCTGTTTTAGATGGGCCCGGGAACGAAAACCTTTTTGTTTGAGCCCGTGACCCCCCATGTGCGGAAAGGGGGGCGACGGACTTGTCACAGAAAAATTGTTAAATTTTCGGTTTTATTTGAGTTAGGATTTTAAACTGCCCCTTTCCCTGACCCTCTGAACAGTTTTGGGGTTTGGGTGGATTTGTTTGGGGTAATTAAAACGAGCGAAGCGAGCGTTTCCATTTGACTCTGCCGGAAAAAAAAAGTCAGGTTTTTGTTTTTTGGGTTTTTTTGGGTTTTTTTTTTTTTTTTTTGTATTTCCCGCCCATAACGTTCGAAAAGGGGAAGGGGCCCCCGGGATCGGAAATTGAAATTTTTACCATTTCCCCAAGTTTGTTCTCGATTGAATGCCCCTTAGTTTTGTGGCAAAATGTTCAAAAAATTAAAAAGTTAAAATTAAAATTTAAACGAAAGGGTTTTTTTTTTTAAACTTCACGGCGACCCAAAAAATTTAGGGGTGGGCCCAAATTTTATTTAAGAATGTCCGTTCCCCCCGGGCCCCCGAAAATGTTAATTTTATTTTTATCCGATAAGAAAATGTAGATGGAAATTTCAAATTTTAACAAAGTACGGTTACCCTGGCAACGGGGAAAATCGGAAACTTTTTTTTTGGCCCCCATGGGTAGCGGTTTTGAAATGGGTCCAGGCTCGGAAACGAGTTTAAATTTTCACCCATCCGCAAGCTTTGTTCTCGATTGAATGCCCTTAGTTTTTTGGCAAAATGTTCAAAAAGTTTTAAAAAATTACATTAAAAATTAATCGAATTTTTTTTTTAAAAATCAACGGCGACAAAACTGAGATAGCCAAATCTTTTAGAATGTCCGTCCGGTCACGAATATTTTTAAATTTTTTTTTACCGATAAGAGGTAGAGGAAATTCATTATAACAAAAGAAACGTTGCCATGGAAACGAAAGGCGGAGTTTCTAATGCATGCCATAGAGAAATAAATATTTTCGAGGAAGAGTCTATTATTTGCAACAAAGAGTTTAAATTTTTTCCCAAGGAGCAAGGCCTCTAATGGGGGTGGATTTTAAAAAGTAAAAATTTAAACCGGGTTTCCCTCCCTTGGGGCTTTTTTGGGCCCCCCCCCCCCCCCCAAAAAAAAAAAACACAACACCCCCCTTTTAACAACCCCAACTGAGCGTTTCCTAGTTTATTATATGGTATAGCCATCTGCTGCAAAACAGTCATTTGGGGTAATTTTGATTTATTATCGATCAAAATAAAAAATCAATGGGCCCAATTGGCCTAATACATAAATCCCAGAAAATTAATTTTGTGCTAAAAATAAAACCGAAGGCGATGTGAACCAAAAGTTTATCATAAAAAAAAACTCCCAACTTCACATAGATTGCGACCCGATATATTTAAATAAAGTCCTAAGACGTAGAAAAATATATAGTTATCTCGAGGGTCGAGTGAAGGGGGAAACACCACAAGTGAGAACACGCGTATTTTTTGACGTTTAAAAAAAAATGTATTTTTTTATTTTATTTATTTATTTTATTATTTATTTTTTTTAACGTCTATCCATTCAGTTAAAAAACGTTTTAAAAGGGGGAAAACAATTTACAAAGGAGAAAAAACTTTTTAATAAATTAACACCACCCTTCGTGCACACTCGTAATGTAAGGGGTTCCTGATTCTTTATTTTTAAACATATCGTGCGGTTTTTAACGCAGGCCGGTGATTTTGGTGATTCCGGTATTCAATTTTGTTTTGAACATTTGTTTTAAGCTCAATGGGCACTGTCCTAACTCCTGGTATTGATTGGGGGGGGCCAAAAAATTACCCATATTCCCAAATCTTTTTAGAAGTCACTATTTTTTTTTAAATTACCTCATGGGTTTTTTTTTTACCTAACATTTTAGCCCCGTTCTAGTTTTTGAATCATTGAAATAGGATCTCATTGTCCCCTTTTTTTGCATAGCTTTTTTATTATCCTCTTCCTTTGTCCCTCTTGACGTAATTTGTAAATAGACGTAGATGGAAAAAAACGCACAGCCTTTTGAAGTAATCCCGCCCCGTTGATACAGCCGTGTTTATCTGACAGCGTGCTGTAGATGTTAGCAGACGCACAAGTTCGCTGGGGGCCCCAAAAACCCCTTCCCCTTCCCGTCCCCCAAAACAACAAATAACACATTTACCAAGATAATCCCGAAATATGGTTTTGATTGTTGCCGCACTTACGATGCTGACCCCGACCCTTTATAATTTATTCGTATATACAAACGGCAAACCTTATTCGCTCCGTTTGGGAAGTGCATAAAATAATATGTAGAAAAGTCCGCCGTCCTGATGGTCTAGTGGGTTAAAAAGCCCCGTCTGGGAATGCGGGGGAAACCCCGGTTCGATTCCCGGTTTTGGGGGGGAATTTTTAATTTTTAATTGTTAGTAAAAATAAGTAAAAAAAAAATTCGTACCCCAAAAGGTGCAAGTTTTAAAAAAAAAAAGGGGGTCTAGATTCTCATTTTGTTATTTGTGTATTCCCCCCCAACAGATGAATCTCTGGTGAAACAAACGTCGTTTTGCACTAACCCCACAATGTAAATAAATCATTTTTGAAAATAATTAGTTTTCACCACATCAACATTAAAATTTTAAAAAATTACGAAATGAAAATGAGGGCCGATCAAAAAATTATTCCCCCCCAAAATTTTGTTTTTTTAAAAGGGAAATGAACCCAACATGGTATCACCACTAGCACTAAACACAAGCATGAACATTAATAAAAGTAGGACTACTTACAACAAACAAGAACAATAAATATATTTTATTTTTGAGAATAATTGGTGGGGAACAAAATAATATGATAAATGGGTCCTTTATGATATTTCCAATTCAACGCACAAGGTCCTTGTCTCAAATTCCGGTTTCTTTGGCCCGGTTACAACGTGTAACACATATGTCAGTTTACCTCCCCTCAAAAACCACAAAACACCGCTCGAACACGAAATCGTCTCCGGACTTTTCGCAGGCTTACGCAATCTAGCGGATACAGTCGCGAAAAAAAGCAAAACAATGCCTGGGAAAAAACGTTTTTTTCCCAAACGGTTGGGGATTAAAACAATTCTGTTGAATGGGGGGAAGAAAAATTCATCAATTCGGGCGATAGAGAAAGTTTTCTGAAAAACAGTCGGGGGGTTTTTTTTAAAGTTCATGAAAATGCGCGTGAAACGTTTTTTGTAAAAATGAGGATATTTAAAAAATTATGTAGATAAAGTATTATTTTCTTAAAAACGGCACTTTAGGGGTCTATAGAAAACCTTCACAATTATATTTTTCTGAAGATTTCATGGGGATCGGTGTAAACGGCCGAGAAAAAAAGCTATTTCTGGAAGTCGACGTTTCTTTCAAAAAAACTGCCCCTATCAATGTCCTTAAATTCTCTTAAAGAAAATACATACACTCTTAATCTTACTAACCTCCTGGTACTTGGTATTTCAGACAGTAGAGGCGTCCGCGACCCTGCGCACGTCGAGCTGCTACAAGACCAGACCCACGTGATGCTAAGCGAGTACTGCGCAGGCGCCACGAGACACAAGGCTCGCTTCGGCAAGCTGCTACTCCTGCTGCCATCTGTCGGCGGACTCAGCAGACAGAGCCTCGAGGAACTCTTCTTCCGCAAGACAGTCGGTGATGTGCCCATAGAGAGACTGCTGGGGGACATGGTCAAGTCAGCGAGCAACTAGGACTGCTCCTCACGCATGTTACTCCTGCTGACTGTCGCGACCAGCAGACAGAGCTCAGACTCTTCTTCGCAAGACTCGGATTGCCATAGAGAACTATCGGGACAGTCAAGTCGCGAGCACTAGACTGCTCAACGACATGTTACTCCTGCTGCCATCTGTCGGCGGACACGAGCCCGAGATCTTCTTCCGAAGACATCGTATTGCAAGAGGGTGCTCGGAATGGCAGTCCGAGCAATGACGCTCCAACATTTATCCTGCTGCCATCTGTCGGCGGCTCACGACAAGCCCGAGGACTCTTCTCGCAGACACGGTGATGCCATAGAGGCGCTCGGGGACATGGTCAGTCACGGCACTGGAGCCTCACGACATGTTATCCTTGCATCTCGGCAGATCAACAGACAGCCGAGGAACTCTTTCGAGACGCGTGTGTGCCTAGAGGCTGTCGGACATGGTCAGTCAGCGAGCAATAGATGCTCCTCAACGACATGTTACCCTGCTGCATCTGTCGGCGGACTCAGCAACAGAGCCTCGAGGAACTCTTCTTCCGCAAGACAGTCGGTGATGTGCCCATAGAGAGACTGCTCGGGGACATGGTCAAGTCAGCGAGCAACTAGGACTGCTCCTCAACGACATGTGTTACTATTAATTTAATAAATAAATGTAAATAAATTCGTATTCATATTTTCAGTGGGGGACTCAAAATAAGTCCACATCAGAACTTTTAAAGTTAATGATCTTCTGCCTATAGTTGGAATCGAACCCTGGACTTTCTGCATTGTTTGATGGTGATCATGGTGATCTTAATATGATGGCACAGATCGATTCTGACACTGAGATGTTTTACAAAGTTGTGAAATTTGAATCCAAACTAACACTAATAACTTTTGGTTCTTTTTAAAACCCAACAAGAAATCTTGATACTTATCAACTCCGAGTTGTCTGTGTGTGTACAAAGTGTACATAATTACTGACGAAACTTGTGTCGTATACGAAGTCATTACTTAATAGTTTAGTAGGCCTCTGTCCATGCCCCACGTAATCAATCACTCACACACTACTTAGTACTTGATCAATCCTTCTCGAGTCTAATCGCGCTTAATTTCAAAGTCTAATCGCGCTTAATTTCAAAATCAAGAGTCGACTAATAACACTAACATGATAACATCAATGATAATACCCATGATGGTAGTGCCATTAACCCAACTAGAGTAACATACTGCATCCCATTGAAGAATTGACTAGTTTGAACGCACTGACTTGCATAGAAAACGTCAAACATCACGTAATGCTACTCAGACCCGGCACCTGCACCATTTTGACTTTTCTTCTGCAGAGTAATTTGATTCGTTATTTATAGAGGACTTGATTGTGTTTTAAGCAAACTCCGGTTCGCTCGACCAACTGACACCACAGTTGTTTACAATTTTAAGTAATTGTCAAGGAAGCGGACACAAAGGGTTCTACACCTTGTCAAGAAATTATTTTTATAAATTAAATTGAATTTCAGGTTTTTGGATTTGTGATTTTCTTAAAAAGTCTAAAATTGACTATATTCGTGGATTGATTCTGGCTGATAAACATAAAAAATATTGAAAATCTACCACTGTACGGATATCTATGTAAAGTTTCACGTACGTCGGATTCTTACCTGCCAAACGAATAGCTATTTACCAACGGTCAAATGTGTCCCATTCCCTCTTATCGACAAAGTCAATAACGAAAACAAAATGTCGTCGGGGTCTCTTACGACCTACATACTCTACCGTGGGAACAAACGGATTGACGACAGTGCTACATTGTTCTGCGTTTATGAAGAAAAAAGTACAAATACATAATATCACCGGAAAGAAAAGACACGAGTTAAAATTTGTTTGCCCGATTTACAATAAAGTAAAAATCACCTGTTGTAAAAGGTGACACAATAATAATAAAGATTGTAATCTTACTACGTAACTGCATGTGCAGCTTACATTGATTAGCCGTGTAAGTTACGGTTACGGGCTTGTGCGTTTACAGCATTAAATATATTTTATTTTCATATATTAGTAAATAAATGTCAAGAGTCAGCAGCCAGGCTTCATCACTATCGCTTTGGGTAACACCTTCTTGTATTTAATGACCGATCTTGATTCATACTTAGTGGTGACCTTCTAGTCAATCAAAATTAAGTACAATGTAAAATAATTGTTGAAAGTCTTTTCATGCGTATTTTCAGTTCAATTTGAGAGACAAGTAAATTATTCCATGTACCTGTTATGTTATAATTGTTATTACCAAGCAAGTAACTATAGCACTGTACAAATTATCATACTTGGTGGTTGTACTACATACAACTTTTCATTGTAACATTATCATTATGTAGATTGTAGCACTAGAAGTACAATGTGTGAATTATGAACTGTTAAATTAATAATACTGCTAGATAGATGTATACATATATTATTTTATTTTGTGATTTTGTCTGTGATTTATAAGAAAATAAAAGTTGATGTGTTTTTAAAGCTTGAAGTTGATTGAGACCTGGGGTCTATTTGTTGTTCTCTTGTTATTAATTTTGTATTTTCTAGTGGTGATCGGGACTCGAACCCTTGTCCCCATGGTCAGGGTCTGAGCTGCTGTAAGCTTACCTTGCTGTTAAATAGTATTAGTGGACCCTTGCTTAAGACACACACCCCAATCGTATGCGCCACCGCAGACGTACCCCCTACTTAATTATTTATTCCTGAAATCATGGGTTTACATTTATCTCCATAATAATTGATCACCAACATCAATAAAACAATGCAAACAAATAATATGTTCATAGTCTTCTCTTCCAAGTTGTAATTTTTCTTCTTCAGTGATTGGGGGCTTGGGCTTATTATGTGAGACAACTTTTGTTTTTACACCAGGTTAATTAAGGCTATTGATTGAGCTCAGGCCAACTACTTTTACAATGTTAAATGTACATTTAAAAATTCACTTGATCGGCAAATCCAGTCAATTTCACAAACAGTCTCGATCACATTTCAACTTCAATTTGAACCCAAAATTTTGCATTATAGGGAGATGTTTATAGATTGCACGTCACTATAAGAGCACATTTCAAGATTTTAAATTTTTGTCGCCTACTTTATCTTGGAAGATTACAGCAAATAGTAAGAAGTATTTGGAAAAGTGCTCTGATAGCGACATCAGTATCACACATACTTGATATTTTGGTGCAAACACAACCCAACAGGTCATACGATAGAGCTTCCAAGTGATCCAGACTAAAGCTCTGCGTTCTGCGTCAGAGCCTGGTTTGCTCGAGCTCAACCAACAGTCTTGATCTGCAATCACATACCATATCATCGAGTAGCTTCATTACGTTTACATCTGCTTGGTAGGCAACAAATTGTCGTTTGTGTGTCAGTATTCATTTTATCGATTGTGTTTTAGAGGTGTGCGAGTAATAGGAAATTCAAACTTAAATTGAACATTAAAGAAGAATTATTTAAACCCGATTCAAAATCGCACCACCACTACGGTACCTACTCGATTTAAAAGCAAACTATTGGTATGTTATTCAATTCCCTTTGAACAATAATTATTAATCTTATCAATACAGAGCATAGTTGCGTCTGAAAATATTTAATATTGCGTGGATTAGTAGCAGATAACTTTAATAACTTTGCAGTGTGTAGAATCAACCATCGAGCAGGGAATCCAATATTTTATAAAGGCTGCACCAGAGGTGGTTTGTCCAAAAGATTACTCAAACAGAGTCAAACTACATGCAATTCCCAAGTTCCAGGATGGGATCATAACATGTGCGACAATCATGTTAAATTTTGTTTCAGGCTATGTATAAATGTAAATGATATTATTTCTGTTCAAAAGTTAGAACAACTGCCATTTGATTCGGACTGATAATTTGTTAGTTTCATCGTAGTAGTGTTATATTACGGTATTTGGTCTAATCGCGCTTAATTTCAGAATCAAGAGTCGACTAATAACACTAACATGATAACATCAATGATAATACCCATGATGGTAGTGCCCTTAACGCAAGTAGAGTAACATACTGCATCCCATTGAAAGAATTGACTAGTTTAAACGCACTGACTTGCATTGAAAGACAACGTCAAACATCACAAATGCTACTCAGACCCGGCACCTGCACCATTTTGACTTTTCTTCTGCAGAGTAATTTGATTGTGCTGTATTCGTTATTTATAGAGGACATGATCGTGTTTTAAGCAAACTCCGGTTCGCTCGACCAACTGACACCACAGTTGTTTACAATTTTAAGTAATTGTCAAGGAAGCGGACACAAAGGGCTCTACACTTGTCAAGAAATTATTTTTATAAATTAAATTGAATTTCAGGTTTTTGGATTTTTGATTTTCTTAAAAAGTCTAAAATTGACTATATTCGTGGATTGATTCTGGCTGATAAACATAAAATATTGAAAATCTACCACTGTACGGCTGTCTATGTAAAGTTTCACGTACATAGGATTCTTACCTGCCAAACGAATAGCTATTTACCAACGGCCAAATGTGTCCCATTCCCTCTTATCGACACAGTCAATAACGAAAACAAAATGTCGTCGGGGTCTCTTACGACCTACATACTCTACCGTGGGAACAAACGGATTGACGACAGTGCTACATTGTTCTGCGTTTATGAAGAAAAAAGTACAAATACATAATATCACAGGAAAGAAAAGACACGAGTTAAAATTTGTAAAAATCACCTGTTGTAAAAGGTGACACAATAAATAATAAAGATTGTAATCTTACTACGTAACTGCATGTGCAGCTTACATTGATTAGCCGTGTAAGTTACGGTTACGGGCTTGTGCGTTTACAGCATTAAATATATTTTATTTTCATATATTAGTAAATAAATGTCAAGAGTCAGCAGCCAGGCTTCATCACTATCGCTTTGGGTAACACCTTCTTGTATTTAACGGCCGATCTTGTTTCATACTTACTTTTAGATAGTGGTGACCTTCTAGTCAATCAAAATTAAGTAACAATGTAAAATATTTGTTGAAAGTCTTTTCATGCGTATTTTCAGTTCAATTTGAGAGACAAGTAAATTATTCCATGTACCTGTTATGTTATAATTGTTATTACCAAGCAAGTAACTATAGCACTGTACAAATTATCATACTTGGTGGTTGTACTAATACAACTTTTCATTGTAACATTATCATTATGTAGATTGTAGCACTAGAAGTACAATGTGTGAATTATGAACTGTTAAATTAATAATACTGCTAGATAGATGTATACATATATTATTTTATTTTGTGATTTTGTCTGTGATTTATAAGAAAATAAAAGTTGATGTGTTTTTAAAGCTTGAAATTGATTGAGACCTGGGGTCTATTTGTTGTTATTAATTTTGTATTTTCTAGTGGTGATCGGGACTCGAACCCTTGTCCCCCTGGTCAGGGTCTGAGCTGCTGTAAGCTAACCTTGCTGTTAAATAGTATTAGTGGACCCTTGCTTTAGACACACACCCCAATCGTATGCGCCACCGCAGACGTACCCCCTACTTAATTATTTATTCCTGAAATCAAGGGTTTACATTTATCTCCGTAATAATTGATCACCAACATCAATAAAACAATGCAAACAAATAATATGTTCATAGTCTTCTCTTCCAAGTTGTGATTTTTCTTCTTCAATGATTGCACTTCCAAGAGCAAAATAGCCACTAAAAAACCTGATGCCACAATTCAAAGCAACAGACAAAACGACATACAACCACTTGGTCAAGTCAGATCCAAGATGTTCACTAGTAAACTAAACTTTCATCTTCTATAAGGTTGGCTTTTTATTTAGATCACTACACTTCAATGAAATATCCTAACTCCGGTCTTGGGCTTATTATGAGACAACTTTTGTTTTTACACCAGGTTAATTAAGACTATTGTTTGAGCTCAGGCCAACTACTTTTACAATGTTAAATGTACATTTAAAAATTCGCTTGATCGGCAAATCCAGCTAATTTCACAAATACAGGCTGGAACACATTTCAACCTTCAATTTGAACCCCAAAATTTTGCATTATAGGGAGATGTTTATAGATTGCACGTCACTATAAGAGCACATTTCAAGATTTTAAATTTTTGTCGCCTACTTTATCTTGGAAGATTACTGCAAATAGTAAGAAGTATTTGGAAAAGTGCTCTGATAGCGACATCAGTATCACACATATACTTGATATTTTGGTGCAAATCACAACCCAACAGGTCATATGATGGAGCTTCCAAGTGATCCAGACTAAAGCTCTGCGTTCTGCATCACAGCCTGGTTAGCTGGAGCTCAACCAACAGTCTTAATCTGCAATCACATACCATATCATCGAGTAGCTTCATTACGTTTACATCTGCTTGGTAGGCAACAAGTTGTCGTTTGTGTGTCAGTATTCATTTTATCGATTGTGTTTTAGAGGTGTGCGAGTAATAGGAAATTCAAACTTAAATTGAACATTAAAGAAGAATTATTTAAACCCGATTCAAAATCGCACTACCACTACGGTACCTACTCGATTTAAAAGCAAACTATTGGTATGTTATTCAATTCCCTCTGAACAATAATTATTAATCTTACCAATACAGAGCATAGTTGCGTCTGAAAATATTTAATATTGCGTGGATGAGTAGCAGATAACTTTAATAACTTTGCAGTGTGTAGAATCAACCATTGAGCAGGGAATCCAATATTTTATAAAGGCTGCACCAGAGGTGGTTTGTCCAAAAGATTACTCAAACAGAGTCAAACTACATGCAATTCCCAAGTTCCAGGATGGGATCATAACATGTGCGACAACCATGTTAAACTTTGTTTCAGGCTATGTATAAATGTAAATGATATTATTTCTGTTCGAAAGTTAGAACAACTGCCATTTGATTCGGACTGATAATTTGTTAGTTTCATCCCCCCCCCCCCCCTACTGATTTTCATCGACGTGTTCATCATGTGTTCATCATGTTTTAGACTATAGTCAGTTTGATGTGGTACAAAGGTTGCTCAGGAAGTATGTCCTAATTTGCTAGTTTAAAAAAAAAACTGCTCTTAAAAGAGCCAAGTGGGATAAACTACTATACAAAGGAATTTATTGTACAACATGAGCTTACAGATATTCTATTTTAACAAGTAGACGGTGAGAAAACCTAAAAATAGGAACAAATACATAGGTGAAATTTCACCCCTTCACTCAGCATTCAGCTTGGACCTAAGACACATACAAGTACAGCACATCACTTAAGGTTGTCTGAATTATGGTCTAGGTTCAAGTCCAACCAGTACTTCAACCAGTACTTCAAGTATACCAGCCTACAGTAGAGCTACCTGCCGGCCAAAGTCAACACCACCTAAAGTTGGGTTAGGTGCAGAGGTGCAGTCGCAAATAGAATAGTGCCAGGGCGGTCAATCGTCAAAGTCAATACCAATACTATTGCGTTGCTACCCCCCCCCCCCCTTTCGTATTAATAATTCAAAACTATAAGAATTTTGGTGCATTTTTATTTCTTAAGCATGTCTTATATTGTAAAATATAATTTTTATTTTACAAGTAAAACAATAGTATGCCAGTGCCACCCTTGTGCATTAATCTAGCTGTATATTAAAAACAAAACACCAAGACAAATGTTTCCTATATGTAGAAAATGTATTATTTTATTGAGGCGCAGACATGTTTGTGCTGAGATTTCAAAATCTGTTCCCTGTCATTGCCATGATGTAGCATATACTTCGTATTTCACCCACTCGGTACACCTACTACATACCGCCACCGGCAGACTTTCGATCTCACAGCTCACATAGCACTTCATTCTCCACATATTTTGTTTCATCATTATCAGTAACTAATAGTAATATTGGTACGAAACTACTAGGCCCAATCGTCTTTCCATTTTGGCACTTTGTTTGGAAGTCTAAGAAAAAAGTAACATGCTCTTAGCTTATTCTGAGATCACAAGTGTTACGTATTTTCACTAAGTATGGCTAAGCTCGAGAAAACCAGGCTTTGACGCAGAACGCAGAGGTAAAGTCTGGATCACTTGGAAGCTCTTATCGTTCGTCCTATCGGGTTGTGGTTTGTACCAAAATGTTAAGTAAGAATGTGAAATAGTTGGTATCAAGGCACATTTTCCAAATTCTGATCACTTTTCTTATAAACTGACCGTAAATATGACACCAAACTGTTAATTTGTAATATTTTCCCAATTTTGTGTAAAAGACAATTATTTGAAATTTCAAAATCGGCTTTGATAGACACGCGCTCATCCTTTGTGAACAGATTCCCAAAAATGCAGATTTTTTTGATGAAAATTAAAGGTCAAAAAGCAGTACGTTCTGTATGTGAAATTAGCTGGATTTGACGATAAGAGCGTTTTTTAAATGGGCATTTAACATTGTAAAAAAAGTTGGCCCGAGCTTGGCAAACTGTCTTAACAGCAACACAATAATACATCAAAATAACTGTCCTAATCAGCAATCACTAACAATACGACACTTCCAACTTTTTAATCTGACAATTAACAATTCAAGGGATACATTCAGATTCACGATATTTCGGTGTGGATAGGGACAGATATATAAATTTTCTCTGAATAGTGTAAAGGGGTACCAAAAACTACAAAAAACATATGGAAATAATTCGGTTTTAGTACATTATAGGCTAGCCTAGGTGTGCCACGGGCCGCCGCCCTGGCCCGCACAAGTACGAATGCATCCCTGGTTAGGTGTGCAAAGAAT
Source organism: Sweltsa coloradensis (assembly GCA_024449915.1). Classification (NCBI taxonomy): domain Eukaryota; kingdom Metazoa; phylum Arthropoda; class Insecta; order Plecoptera; family Chloroperlidae; genus Sweltsa; species Sweltsa coloradensis. Next base: position 63,356 of record JAMZAV010000970.1, read on the forward strand.
TAGCATAATAAAAACTATTTGTACATCCAGTAAAAACAATTAAAAAAATAAAAATGTGATAAGAACAAACAAAACTTAAATGTTCACCTACATTTAAATATGAATTTGTTTGTTGTTTTGCTCTTTGTTGCCACCAGCCATTTTGAGGCGGACCTAAAACGAGTTTCGATTGCTCGGTTCATTTGCCGACTTGCGACAAGAATGGACCTAGACTAAGAGTTTTCAGACAGTACTTCATTTGTGCCTTTGTGTTGTTGTTTTACGGCGGAGATGAGATTCCTGAGGAGCACAGTGGGCAAGACAAGAAGAGATAGAATTAGAAATACGAACAACAGAGAGATGCTTGGGGTGGAGAAGTTATGTGACAGGATGGGAAGGACAGGGCGGAGATGGTTTGGGCATATGAAACGAATGACGGAAGAGAGGATGCCCAGGAGAATGTATGAGAAAAGGATTGAAGGAGGAAGAAGAAGGGGGAGACCAAGGAAGAGATTGGAAGGAGACCATAGCAAGAGATCTACATAATAGAGAGAGCTGGGAGGATGTAGCAGAGACACAATTGTGGGAGGGTAGAAAGAAGTGGAAGAATTTGGTTGCAAATCCCAAGCTGACCCTGCCAGAAGGGGACGCCTGAATAACGCCGAATGGAATAACGCCGAATCGATCGTGTGTAGTGTACTTGCCAATTTTCCTCCTAACCTTTCTTTTCCAACACAAAAGACTAGCGTGGCAAGTACACTACACACGATCGATTCGGCGTTGTTCCATTCGGCGTTATTCAGCGCCCCCGCCAGAAGTAGGAAACGGCGATTGAAAATGAATGAATGATGACTTCCTTTGTCACCTGACAGAGAATTAGTGCATTCTATGTTGTTAGACGTGGACTAGGATTTGGACCAAGACCTAGACTTTGAATATTATTCAGACACACCCTTAGTTGAATGGGTCGTACCACTCTCATGCACTTGTAAATCGTCTCCATGTGATCTTAGCACCCAGACAGGGAAAAGTTTTCAGGGTTAATAAAAAGAACACAATTTATAACTAGAATAATTTATTTTTTTGCATGGTAGAAAAAGGAGAACTTGCGTGGACAATATATTTTCACAGTATAATCAACTCCTTTTTATCTGATTTATACTAAATACAATCATTCAAGTGCCAATTTGTTACAGCATTCTGTCTGTACGTAGCCTCTAACCACCCCGTTGTTTCTTAGACTTACCATTAGGAATAAAAAACTTTTTTGTAATTCTGGGCGCCCCTGTGGTCGAGGCTAATTCGGACTGGACTGCTTTAGTTTCAAAAAGAACCAGGCAAGTGATGCCCTTGCAATTTGTTTTATCCGATGCAATTTTCTTGAATAATTGAAAAACGTTTCAACTTTCTAGTTATTGAATTACTACATTGTGGACAGTTTACCTAGGTTATAGAAATAAGACGATAGAGGGAATTTACATGTTGCGCGAGGAATTAATCAAGTCCGATTCATGAAAATAAAAACTGTACATTTATGAAAATACTCTTGACAGATCTATATTATTATCAGACCCCTGAACGTTTGCAAATGCCCGGTTGTGACCACACACGAGATTCACGCTAAACCCGTTGTTAAGTTTTCACAAACAACAATATAGCAAACTTATCCAACGGGTCAACGTGAACCGTGTGTGATGCGACTATTGACTTCAATGTTAGATTCGACTTGTATTACACTAATGAGGTAGATGCCATTACAATGTCAACATTCAGCATTGAAGATGAGGTTGTGTGAGGTTAACGGGTTGAGACCCTCGTAACGAAGATCCAACTTGGTAACAGTGGTAAGTAAAGTGAATAAAATATATATGTACTATTGCAGATATGGAAGGATTGTGGCATGTATGTATACTTATGATAATTCCTCTTTATGCAAGGTATTGGTACAGCTGTAATGTAACCAATTCCGTCTATCTTATTTTGTAACACCTGTTTATTATATCTTAACCATTTTGAAAATTTGTAGAACCATATAATATGAATAACTGTAAGGTATTTACAGTTTGAAGCCTAACCTGCCAAATTTAATTAAGGTTTTTGAAAAAAGAAGTCAATATTTTCACGTTGGTACGTATTTGAAATTCCCTATGTGGAATGCCACAATTACTACTACTATCGAAGTAACATAACTGTGAAGACTGTTAAAGCGCCCTTGAACTACTAATACTAAAACGAAGGTCTTGAAACTCGACAATCACAGAAGCATGTACTAGCATGGAAGTAAGAATCTGATTGGGTATATACTTATATCACAAAAATAAACAATTATAAGTAGACCCTTGCGCTCTCGCCAACATGCTCACATGCAGTGACTGAATTTCATAGACCAATGTTGCCCAAATTACTCATTAGTTATAGGCGGTGTGCACAAATACACCTACAAGAAGCTATTCAGTCTTGGTATAGTAGTAGTAATAGACATGATCCACAATAACATCAACCAGTGATATTTGAGATATGAAAGATAGGCACCAAGATTTATGCACATACATCAACTAGGACTCAGCACTGACGAACACTGTTGCCAAGTACTAGGGCATAACGTTTTTGCTAACCGGAATTTATGGACGTATGTCATGTGCCCACAATGACAAATTATAATTAGTTTTCTAAATATACGGTTATATCTCAGAATTTTGTAAATGTACAAATAAGGCAGATTAGGCTATAGGAATAATGAATAGATAAGAAAAATCAGAAGTTATGACAAAACAATGTAACATATTTCTTTGACTCCTGTATGAATATCGTTTTGAAACATGTAACATCCTCCTACAATGAAAGATAACTTATTTCTAGGGTATTTTATTAAATATGTTTGCAATACCGTTTTTGCTGTAGGTTTCATGCATTCCAAAAAATGTTTGGTATAAACTCTGTAAGTATATACTGTACTAGATCACCAAGAATCTTTATCTGTTTTTGAACAGTTACAAAGTGACAGCAAAAAGTGTTTTCAACTTGAGGAAGTATTTGACAGAGGACCTGGACATGTTTTAAAACCAACTACAATTGAATAATGCCTCACATATGGCCAATGACCACGGTACTGGTACAATTTGTAGGGAAACACACCAGGACTACGTCAAACACCCAACAAGTTAAATTGCGTTACTAATCTGGATTATGCCTGAGCACCTAAAAGGCTAATAATAATTTTGATAGATGTAAATGCAGTAACATTACGAGATTTTTAGATGGCTGCTTACAGAATCTTGGTTATAAGAACGACAAAGCCTTGGGTCACACTTTCAAGAAATAAAATCTATAGTTTTACCACCCCTAGGCACTTCACAGCATACCTGCTTCCACTTGTGAAAGCACAGTAGCCTTATATGACTGAAAGCGTGGCCAAGACACCACCTCCTTATACCCATAGCTGAACCACCCATACGCAATCTTCTAATAATGGGAGGGTAGCCTATTATGAAGTGAACCTGATTATACCTGAGATTAATTTGTACGATCGTATCGCGTTGATATCCGTGCTATCGTACCCTCTGACCATATGGCGTGCAGTAATCAATCTCTTAACCGCCTCAGCTTCAGCCCTCAATAACTCGAAAAATTCACTATCAATCGGTTTCGGTACCGGTACTTATAATATGCTCGACACTTGTTCGATGTAATCAAGATCACCAGATAGAGCAATACTACATCTGGCCCGCAGTGGCCGCAAGCAGACTCGTTGCGAAACCCCAGCTTAGTGCACCGCATCCGTTCACTTGGTATTGTAACAATATATTGAATAAAATAATAGTTAAATGGATAACAGTAAGAACTATGAAGTAAATGAAAATATAGCCTTTTCTACATATTATAGACATGATCTTCTAACATGAAATAAACTGTAAGTTATTAAAAGAAAACCAACAGACCAGTTTTATATAGATGGACAAAATGCTTCTTTGCCATTATGTTGCTAGTCGAATAACTATCAATACGTGTTTAAACAAAATGGTATATCCCCTTAGAAGCACTGTAATACCGATACTTAACATCGGATGAATGTTACAAGATGGTATTGCGGCTTAGTAAGCCATTATTTATAGTACATGTATGTGTATTGTATCTTGTTTTAATATTCAGTACCCAATGATATCTGTGCACCATATAAAATGTTTCAACTTTTTATGTAGTGTATCTCTGAACAAAATATGAATTGAAGTACATATTCATTATGTAATTACTTATAAATGAGGTAGTGAATTGGGAGCATTCAGACACAGGCTTGTCATCAGCAACTAAACAACACAATATGAACCAATCATCGGTGATGGCAATCTGTATGCGAATCTCCCAAGTACATCGGTTAGTTTTTGCCAACCAACTACGTACAATGAAAAAAGTGAATCTTATTCCTATTGTATTTATTACTAACATAACCATTTAACAGTAGTAATTGGGGTACTACTATTGGACAAAACAAATTATGTTTGTAATGAAAATGAACAATTGTAATGAAAGCACCTTGCCTCAATGAAAATACTAGTATTGTAGTTTTTCATCAACCTGCTTTTGGACGATTGCTCAACTTACAAACTCTCGTAGGAACATTTTCTTTTAAATACAAATACCTCTACTCGGTGATGTAACATAAATGCAAAAGAAAACATTCCTTAGTGTATTTTACTAGCCTTCAACAAAATAGTAACAGTGATTTTATAATTTACAAAAACAACAATGCAGTTTATTAGTTAACAGTACGTATTACAGTAATGAGAAATACAAGTTACTATATATAGTTTGAGTTTGTAGTATGACTCGCCCGAAGATGGTGAGTTTCCAGAAGCAAAGTGCAAATCATTTCAAGCGAGCCGCTAGTTTGGCTCGTACAAACAAATGAGTGGTACTGTAGATGAAAGTATTACATTGAAGTACTTTACAGGAACAAAACTTAGTGAACTTCTTTCAACAAACTGTTACTGTTCAGTTCCCCAGTGTGACGCTGTTCGCTGTCGCGCGCGAGCCACTCCTGCGCGGTTCAACAACAAACCCTAAAGCTTAATAGACTGAATCCAGTTAAAACTTGTTATATTCATTTGTTTATTTGACGTGTCAACAAAGGAAGCAAGATTACCTTTGTTTTCACGGCAAGATAAAAACTTAATGTCCAGTCTTTTAAGTTTCAATCTTCCCTATATGTTTAATATTTAATCAATTTTTTTGTGGTGTAGAACCATTTTATTTATTTGTTATGTTAAAGAGTGCTTAGAGTTTAAGATAGTACATATGTATGTTGTTTTATCTCCTGTTTTTTTCTCTTCTGAAGAACTGATTTTGATTGTAAGATAGTCCTTATGTTTTGTGTCAAATGACTTTTACATGCATGTATAAAAGTCCCAGGCTGTATTCTTTGGTTTACTGTAGTAATTATTCAGTAAGTAGAATCCACCTCGAAATTACTCAAATGTCAGTCGGAAGGTAGCTTAGCTTTCTTGTCGATAGTTTCTATTATGTTGGTTTTGCATTTTCGTTTCTTGTTTTGGAGGGTATAGGCCTACAATGATAGTGAAATATAATTTTGTTTTTGTAATTTCTTCATCCGCCAAAATACTTAACACTTCATCAAAATTTACTGTACACACTTAAAAATTAGGTGTTAATATTTTACAAATACCCGCCATTTCGATGAACTGTTATGGTTTTTAAGGATTACATGTGTCCAAATGTGCAGAAAAGGTATTCTTTCTAGAATGCCAAATTGGATGAATTTAGTAGTACTTTTATTTTAGGAGGTATTTTTGAATGAATTGAAAACGTTGAGGCTTAGCAGGTCGCATGCACTGTATCTAGTTATTGTGATGATCAATTTGGAACAACACTCAATGGTAGTTGTTTGTTACGCAGTGCAACTTTACTGATTGCTTCTCACTCACTCAGGCAAAACGTTTTTCTCCATTTTCCACATAGCTTACAATTCAAGCCATGTGCCATATTTCTTTTTTAATTATTATATTAAAAATCTAACAAAAAAAAGATTTTATCCCAACAATGTATCAAAAATAATCTTTGTCAATAACTTTGTTTATAAAGGTAAAAAAGGAACTGAGATATCAAATCCCCATTCCTCCCCTTTCATAAAAATTAATTTTTATTTCTTTGTACTATCTAGCAGGACTCTCGGAATTAGATGTTTATTAAATTCGTATATTTTCCGACTCCCTGAAATTGCTTAAGTTTCATTTTACCTCCAATTAAAAAAACTCAAACCTCTTAAACGAGATTTTTCATCACGTTTTAATAAAACTTTAATGACGCATTTCCCCTCGTTTATACATTTTATGACTGAACGAAATTTCGGTGGACCTTTTACTTCTCATATTTTACCTACAGTAAAATCGACGACAAAACGAATCATCAACTTCCTCGGATCCGGCGCCCGAGGAAATATATATTTCTATAATATACTCTCCCTACACCCACCAACGTTTTTATAAAAAACTAGAGGTCGGGCAATAACTTTATTAATAAGTTCCTTAATGCCATAATGGAATAAACAGGGAGAATTTAACCGTTCATATTTTTGAAAAAGGCATTTCATCACGCAAGTCACTTTGTTTAAACATTGTCAACCCTTAAAGTTAACCACATTTCGCATTTAAAACATCTTCGTATACCCGTCTTCACAAAGCAGTTTAATCACTACCCGACAACAAAAATTTTACACCTTTTTAATAACAAAAAGAAATACAATTAAATTCATGATTAATGAATCCCTGAATTGATGTTTCATTTCCTAGTTCCTCATTACATTAAAAATCGTCAAATACAAAATTACGAAGTTCTCATAACCTCACTTGTACTTTCTTATCTTCAAAGTCTTGTTTCCGATGTCCGCCCACTCGAAACTAACGCCACTCCAGTTTATTTATATCATAATCGACGTTAACTTCGGACGACGACACCACACAGGAACTGATGTTAAAAAATTAAATTTTCCCGAGATTTTATTTTTTATAGTAAATAATTCTTCATTTCATCACATCTTTGGTATAAATGTGGGGGTTGTAGTTTTATTTCTTAATCATTCTGAGGTATATACGTTGTTCTAGCTTGTTGGTCTTACAGGTGGTGGTTGTGGGGTTATTGCGACCCGCCGCCCCCCATCGGCACTTCTCTGCGAGGCCCTCCGTTGCCGCTCCTCGCTCTACCCAGGGACTGGGGGAGAGTCTGCAACACCATCGCTCGGATACGCCGCTGGGCAGACTGCACACACAACGTTAGGAATTAGCAACACCTTCACGGAAACTAAAGGAAAGATTATAGACTAGCTAGCCTAGTCTTCAGCTTTTGACGAATCAGCAGAGGCAGATATTTCTGGGGAAAATAAAACTCAACCTTTGCACTGCCTAAAAGCAGAGAATTAGCAATGAAAGTACCTACTAGTACTAGTATTCCAAAATTTAGTTGAATCTGCTGTATGTACCAGCCTGACATCTGGGGACTTGTTGAGTAAGGCCCCTAGCCAAACGGACTCCCACCCTTTGGGTCTGAAGGCTTTGGTTTTTAGATGGCAAATAACATGCATAAAACCAAAGCCGTCACACCCAACGGGAGACTTTCAAGGAAGGACTTGCAGGCTTCTCAACATTCAGAAATAAGCATTGTAGTGAAAAGAAATGTCTCATTTTGTTAAAGGGGTATTTAACTGCTAGACTCAAAAAATATATTTCATTCAGGCTAACTAGTAATGAATTTAGCAATTAACAGAAAAATTATTGGGGCCACCATGACCTCCGGCTCCCAAAAAATTGTCAAACATGATATTTTTAGAGCTAGGTCCATCGGTAAAAATCTCCCATAAGAAATAACATGGGGACGATCTTTATGCCCCGTGACCTTGGAGGATTTTGATCCAAAAACTATTGGCCATTATTGACGTACTCTACAGCCTTTTCTGCAAATCCTCTATATTTTGTTATGTTATTTGGGCAAGTAGTTCGGTCAAAATATGCTGATTACCAAGATGGGGTGTGATTTTGGAATGCATATTTTTGCGTGTTTGAGGGTATATTTGGGCACAGTTTCAAGACACGATGTTATAAAGGGGCATTTTAGATTGGTACTATGCTCTAGTATCTATGTGGACCAAAAAATAAGCAGGTTAAAGCCGATTTAAGAAATTTACCAAAACACCAATTTTCGCAAATTTCTGGATCAAAAAATTTTAAAATCCGTGTTAAATCACAGTTACAAGATATGATTTTTTAAACGGTCATTTAAGTGTAGTATTTTGCTATAGATTACGTGGTAAAAAATATTTTTTGGGGTTTTTAGCCCCTTAATTGTTGATCTGAAAGAGGAGAATTAGTTGCAAAAATTATCCAATCCATAATCTCATTTTAAGCAGTGTAAATTTGATTGTTACCATAAATAGTTAAATACCATCTTTTATCAGATATACAAAGTACTATTTCAAGAAAGCAAATACGCCTACTGTATTTACTAGCAAAAGACGCACACCTTTTTTCTCAAGTTCCAGTTTGAATAGTTGGGTTGCGCATCACCTGATTTCCTCAAAAGTGAAAACAAACGTGTTTGAATGGTGGACGTTGTGCTGCGATTGCGATGTATTGTGGGAGATCTCGGAGCGCTCCGCTACGAAATGAATGAAGTATGCGGTAGATTGCATCACAGTACTTGCGATACTAGCGCTCTCACATCAGCTTTGCGGTACTAATCGCCACTCCCGTGCGTAGGTGTGAGCTGTGAAGCCGGGCCTAGTCGTGGCTTGTTGTTTCTACTTGGTGCAGACGTAACGAGTTTTCAAGGTCAAGTGCAAGTGAGAAACTTCCAAGTGATCAGAGATGCTGAGGAAATTCAAAACCGTGAGGCCGGTAAAAAGTATTGAATAAGCGAATCATGCACACGCAATAGGAGAAAAAACTTCAACGGCAAGAAACGTCAGGTTTGCACAAAGCTTTCGTGGACCCACGGAAGAAAGTTTCCAGCCGTGAAAGAGCAGTTGTCAACTTTCATCCGCGATCGTCGTAATGCAGGGGGTATATTGTTTTCTTGGAAATGAAATGTGTCAGATGAAGGCTCGATTGATTGCCATCGAGTTACTAAACCAGTCGAGTTAGACCAGTCGGAATTTGAAGTAAGTTATGGTTGGTTACAGCATTTCACGAAGAAGACTGGTTTTTCTACCCGTCGGCGCAGAACTGTATGTCAGCATTTGCCACCGGCCAACGCCGAAAAATTACGTGCACTCTTACACTATATATGTCTGCGGGAAGAACACGATTAGTACTTTCTTTCCTAAATGGTAAATGTAGACCATATGCTCGTAAACTTCGAGATGACATCAGGGACAACAATACAACCAGCCACTGTTCAAACTGGTGGCTCTGAAAACGGAGAGTACCTGTAATGCTTGCATCGCAGCCGATGGCTTAAACTTCCACCAAATGTAGTTTTTAAATGTGAGACCATTTCCAAAGTGAAATTCCTGTTCAAAATGATTGTCAGGGCATAGGGGATGGAGGAACAGTAGGTGCTGGACTGGGCTAAATGCAGTGGCGTCACTAGGGGGGTTTGGGGGGGGCGTGCGCCCCCCCCCAATAATTTCCTTGTTTTCCTTTTTTTCAATTGACAACCCACAGTCACAGCTGCACTTTACGAAAATTAACAGTAGGCCTACTTAAAATAATTTGATATTCATTAATTGAAAACTAATGATGTACCGGCGGGTAATTTTTTATTAAAAGACACACGATTAAAAAAAATTGTTGATGTTCATTTTTGCCAGTTGTTTGGAATTAATTTGTACAACAATTAAATTGTCCAATTGTGAAGTGTTTCATTTCCTTCTTTTGTCCGAGCCCAATAAAAATAGCGAATTTACTTATAGAACAATAATAAATAGTTTTTAACTGCGTTTTAGAGCAGTCTTCTAAAATGCACTGATTTGCATCAAAATTACCTTGTAATTGGAAAATATATAGGAACAAGCCTCTCAGAGCCCCGCCCTAGATTCGATCATTTGAATATTTCCTTTGTTTTGTCCGAAATCATCAGTAACAAATAAATTTGTCTCTAAATTGAAAATAAGATCAAACTTTATTATGTTGCCATGTAGGCCTATGCTGTAAATTGTAAGTTCGACATGACGAGAAAACAAATTGACGCACACAAACTACAATGTTTTGGTATTGCATTCAGCCTAATGCTTTTTTCTAAAACGCACCAAATGCACTCAAAAAACCTTATTTTCAACATTTTTGCCTGCGATTTATGGGGCCCCCCCATGCCCCCTGTGCTTAGTCCATTTCCCATGAAAGTACTTGCGCCCCCCCCCCCAATGTCCAATCTCTAGTGACGCTCCTGGCTAAATGTGTGGGAATGTGCCTGGGGCAAAACTGATATTAATGATGCTTTTGATTTATGTATTGTCTTCAGGTTTGGTTATGAAAGTGGGATTGCCGCTTAATTTGATCGATCTTGTTACAATTTTTCATCGGAAGGGGCCTAGCCAACCATCTACTCTAGGATGGGTCGGATGGGTCTACCCCTTAAAACATTTCCCCCACATGATTAAAAAAATCAGAAAAATCCCTGGACATTTTAAGACAAGAATGCACTGTATTTCATACCCTAGGCCCCTACGTGTAAATTGTAATATTATTAGGGCTGTGCGAATAGTGATTTTTCAGTTCGAATCGAATATCGAATATTCAAATGCAAAAAGTTCGAATATCGAATATCGAATAACGAATAATTTTTTCTTCCGAATAGTTTCGAATAATGATTAAAATAACAGCATTTTTTCATTAAGTTGAGTTTTATTAATTAGTGTTTGATATTTAAACTAGATCAACGTCAAGATTTGTATGTAGGCCTACCTAAGGCTTGCTCTCTTTACAAGAGAAAACATATCCACGTACGAGGGGTGATGTTGCAGCAAAATAAAAAAACCATAGACCATAGATGGCCTAAGATGAATATAAGGGCTTATATTTTGAGCCTAGGCCTAGATCCTACTGAAAATCAAGACAAGTGTGACTTAATAACATGCCTAGGCCTAGGCCTAGGGCCTAGCCTTTGTGTATCCAATTCCTTTGGCTTAGGCCAAGGCCTACCACCACTAATCAAGACAAGTGTGACTTGATAACAAGCCCTAGGTACCTAGGCCCTAGACTGGTCCTAATCACAAAGATAAGTGATAGGCCTAGCCTAAGCCTAGGCTCACTAATTTCAGTGAAACCGAGGCCTAGCTGCTAGGCCTAGTCTAGGCTAGGGCTTTCTAAACCCAAAGCCTAGGGCTAGGCCTAGTCCTAGAATCAATCAACAGAACATATTTTATACAGGGGCTAGGCCTAGGCCTAGACAGTACGTCAAAAGATCAACAAGTCCCAAATGGGGTTTGAACTTGAAGGCAAATGCCTTGCAAACGTGTCGTCATCTTCCACAACTTAATACAGCACAAGAACACCAAAATAATTAATTTAATCATTAAAAAATCACTAAGACAACGAACACTCGTCAAAACAATCACAATGAAGCAGTTCCACAGACAGGTTATGAAGGTTTTGATGCCATTTTTGTTGCCATCACGAAATTTTTCATTAGTCGACGCTAGCGCGATCTATCGGCGAAAACGTAAACTTCTTGTACTTGTACCAAAGTCGAGCTCTGGCGGCGAAAATTCAAACTCCTTGCACTTTTAGCGGGCTTTTTAACAGTTACCGCGAGACTCGCAATGAAGCCAAAATAGTTCGAATTTCGAATAGTTACTATTCGAATTTCGAATCGAATATTGGAAAAAAATTATTCGCGAATATTATTCGAAATTCGAATATTCGCACAGCCCTAAATATTATTATTGTGCAAGACATAAGCCAGGGACCATAGGACCTAGGCTACTTCTGGAGATGACTTTTCCAAAATGCCTGGTTTTTGAGCTTGCAGCCTTGCACATGGAAAATGTTATGTATGATAGGTATGGCCTAGGCTAGGCCCAATGATGGTGAATTTAACATTTTTCATAATACCGTATGTTGATCGCTCAATCTCGATATTTGCTCGATCTCAAATCTTGCTCGAAATTCAAACAGGAATTCTCATTATTGCTCGATCTCGCTCGAATTTTAAAATCTAGGTCCTACTACTTGAGGCTCGGAATCGGACTCGACTCGGATTCGAAATTGAGTAATTTTTAGGATTCGGAATCGGACTCCAGACTCAAAATACAAAATGAAGAATCGCACAGCCCTAATTATCTATTATTTAGTGGAAAAAATGTATAAAACAAATGCCCAGTAATGGTGGGTCCCTTGCAAAATTGTACACAATTAAATTTACAAGATGGTGAGGAGTACTATCTGATAGAGGCCTCGGATATATTTAAAATAATCAAGTTTAAAAAGTGGGGAGCGGTCATTAACCAGTTTAGTGGCTATGACGAGTTATCTCGTCACAACAGGTTTGTCCCCACAGTGCTCTGGACGTAATATTCCGTCATACACATTTTGAAACGCTCCTACAGTGGCCGCGACGAGCTGTGTTTCAGTTTGAATACTCCCGCTGGCTTTGAAATGTTATTCTCTGTGTTAGTTTACTCAGTGTCTCACAGATAGCACTACATGTGAATAGATATTTTTATTGGTTGGCCGAAGAAACTCCACCTTTTTAAGGCGGAGTTTTGGGAGAGATGTGTTACTTGATGCAGTCAACATCTCGTAAGCGTGTTTTTTATGTTTGTTGATATTGACGGTATTATTGATAGATGTAGTGAGAATTATTTCAGTGATATTGAAAGTGAAGGGGAATTTGATAGTAATACTGTTGAAGAAGTGTCAGACAGTGACGGCGAGTCCGGTACTCTGGAAATCAGAGTAATTCCAATGCGGGGGATTGTTCAGATGATGACGCGATTATTGTCGTGTAACAAGCAGGCTAGTCTTATAAAGGCGGGCCTAGACCTCGGTTTTCATTCATTGAAATGCCTAGGCTAAATCAGGAGGAGATAAGTTTATAAGTTTATTGAACTAGAGATGTCGAAGAGCTCGCGCGCCCGCTCTGCTTTCGGTCCTTGACCGTGAAATAAAGTAGCCACTATGGGAGCGGCTAGCGTAAAAGAACTCGCCACTGAAGTGGTTAAATGAAATAGTACAACAAAACATTTTGGACAATGTTGGGGCCTGGTCCTATGTTTTTATGGCCAAGCACTACCTCTCATAGGCCAACCACACTTCACTAGTCCAATTTAGGGATGACATCGATTCCAATTTTGGAATTGATTGTGACCTAAGAATTGATTCGGAATCGATTTCCAAAAAAAACTTTTTAGTTCTATGCACAGTTATTTTGGTTGTCATTTTCCGCAAAACCTATGACATGCGGCGATATTTCCCGCGGTCTTTTTCCGCAGAGCCCGTGATGATGTCACCCGCCCGCCTCAGGCGTTGAGTGGGTGGGGGTGGGTGGGGGCCGCAGCAGCCGATGCGTGGGAGTTGTATTGCGGGTGTATTCAGGCGCTATTTCAAATGCAAGAGCGAGGAAATAACGCGAGCGCTGTTTTAGATATTGTATTCTCGGGGAAAAAAAATTGCGCTATATCGGTCCAATACGGTAACATTTTAATCATATACAAATTCTATTTTTCACGTTCAAGATGACTTAATCTAAACTTTATTAACAAAAACAAAAGAAAACAAGTTCGTAGACTCGATTGTTTGATCTTGGCTGTTCAATTTAACTTGCATCTCCCAAAAAGCCACTGTTCTTGGCTGTTCCTCCTCAGTAGAAGTTCCTACTAGGAATGACACGGGCACCCAGGTTACCCGGTTCTAGAAATTACCCGGAGACGATTTCAAGATCCGGGTATTTTTTGCAACCGTTTTTAGGCTAATTCACAGGTTTATTTTATGCGCTACATCGATGCAGTCTTTCCCGCGGAGTATGCCCGCTGCCTAAAGAGTAACTCTAGTCGACAACAGAGCGCGTTGTATGCAGACACGTGCTTCCGTCCGTCTCTCCGCCTGCCCTCGCATTGTGCACACATTTTTCCTTGTATTGCGCTACGCTTATGCTATGCCAATAGGGAATATTCCACTTCCGCCAAATACTGTACGAATAGATTTTTTAGAAGAAGTATTTCGTCCCGATTACAAATATGTACTTTGTTTTTCCGTGAAATAATAATCCAGTGATTTATAGCCGTTTTAAAAGCAGCAGTTTTTTAAAGCGGCAGAAACGACTGTGACGTCAGAACTGTGTTGATCCAACGCCGTCTGGATAAACATACATCCAGACCAAAGATGTTGGAATAGTATTATAGTAGGATCGAGATATACATCAAGACGGCGGTGTTTTAAACAAAGCAGCGCCTAGCGTAGCCTACAGTAATGTAAACAGATGGCGGACATTTTACATTTAACGCCTAGCCAGAAAACGAGAAAAGTTGACATTGCAATCAAAAAACAAAACTGAAACAGTCCTAGGTCTAGGCCTAGACGTAGAAAATTATTTATAATACAACAGTCTAGGCCAATCGTTCCTGTAGGATATAGTCATTGGTATGTGAATACTAAAATTTCTCACTTGACAAGCCCTAGGCTTAACTTGCCGACCCTAACCTGCACTTTCGTGTTCTGACACACACCCCGCTCAATAAACTTTACTTTGATGACTAATTAAAGCCTATTGTAGATAAAGAATACCATGATAGTCCTAGGCTATGCAAAAATTCAATACCAAATGCTCGTTATTCTTTATCACAATGATCTCGCGAAATCTCCTGTCACATACAAAAAAAGAAAAACAAAAGACGGTGAAAATGTACATCCTTGTGGAGTTGTTTGTGTTGAGCGGATGGGCGAGCACCGCCGTCTGTATGTAAATATGTACAAATATACGTACATTTAGTTTCCAATTGGCCTTGACTCAGCACAGTTATGACGTAGTACCGTCCAAAGATGGCGCACGCTCGTTTTTGGCGCGCAAACTGGGGGTCCAATTTACTTCTCGTTTAAATTACACAAAAAACATTTTTTTTAAATAAAAAAAAAGTGCAGTGACTATTAAGACATGAATAAGAATTAAAATAAAATATAAAATATTAACTGGAATATTCCCTATTGTGCGCAGCACTTTACACTGCTTGTTAAGTGTAATTGGTAAACTAATCTTTGGTGTAATGAAGAATGATAGAAGATCATTGCCTGGTTATCAACGCGATTCTTTATTTTTGTACAATTATTGCAAAAGTTTCCAGAGACGGAAACCACGTCAATCGGTATGACCTTCAACTTCAAACCAACTTGTAGTAGGAAACAGCGTTTCCACACATCGCGACGTAACAGGACCCGGGTAATTTGAGTGCTGGAACCGGTTCTGAATTTTACTACTCGTAGTCATCCCTAGTTCCTACGATGTCTGGGAATTGGCTAACTCCGCCCCTATCGAAAGTTGAATTGATTATCAGCGCCTTCAATGTTTCAAAATTAGCCAGCGCAGATTCAAAGACCTATACGAAAATAAGCATAGAAAACGTAATTAACGAAATATCCGTAAATAAGACTAAAAAATCTGTTGATCCGTTTTGCACCCTAACTATCCGTAAAAACGGCAGCCTTGGTATATATTTCAGAATACTATCCCGCATACAAGTCGAACCTTTTGCGAGCGTATCCTTTTGTTCCTTCTATGCCTTCACTATTCCCAGCTGCTCAACACGGATGAGCTGTACAGGACAGACAATACCCAAGTGGTGACACAATATGCAAGAGTATCTTACCTGCACGGAGTAGAAGGGTCCGATGATGTGCACAGTGGTCTCCTGGTCTTGCGGGGGAGGCTGTGTACCCTGCTCGGGCAGTTTGATGATGGAGCCAGTCACCCGCTGCAGCTCCCGCACGTTCTGGCCGCCCTTGCCGATGATGCGGCCCACTTGGCTGCTGGGCACCAGGATCTCCACAGTCAGGCGGACGTCGTCGGAACCCGCTACGAACCCTTCCTCGCGCATCTTCTCGAAGATTAGATATTGGGCCTGAGGAAGTACCAAGTAAACTGATTAGTAATATATAGGGATGCACACGATAATCGATATTATCGATACGATCGATAATCAATCATGGACATAATTTCGATAATCGATAACCAAAATTCATTATCGATTATCGAAATATCTACCGTATTGTTCCGAATATAGCACGACCTCGAATATAACACGACCCCCAATTTTTCAGAATCATTTCAAGAAAAAAGAAAAAAAATCAAAGAAAATTAAAATGTAAATGAAACACTTGCAACAAAACATTTTGAACAATGTTAGGGCCTAGGCCTATGGTTTGTAACAGGGTAGGGCCAAGGACAAGCTCACATGTCAACCACAGTTCACCAGTCTGATTCCTGGTCTTCATTGTTTACGAAATTACGTCGTAGGCCTAGGCCTAGCTCCTTCGCAATCCCTTGCAGGTCAAGCTAGGTCACGATGTGATCACGGCCGAGGATTCTGACCACTAGCAGACAGTTTTGCCCAAGGTTCGGCCGAGTTCAGTGGCATCGAGTGGGTGGGCGGGGCGAAGCGCAGCAGATGATGCGCTGGAGTTGTATAGAGGCGTGGCCTATGTTCAGGCGCTATTTCAAATGCAAGCGCGCGGAAATAACGCGAGTGCTGTTTTTGAGATTGTATTTTCGGAAAAAAACATCGCGCTATATTCGGAACAATACGGTAATTATTGGTCAATAGTGGCACGAACCAAATTTTAAAGACAGATTATCTCACGTAGTGCCATGCACTGACTGGGCTGATGGTGTCGCACTCGAGATTTATGTTTGGAAATGAGCCATCAGTCGATAACGGAAGCCAAAAACGTGACATCGAAGACAGTGAGGTAGCAAACGAAAAGCGATTGTATTGTTTTGGCTTACACTTGTAACATTTTAGGTGCCACTTATAGGTTGGAACAGGCTTTGTTGGCGATATCGATATGACGTAACCATATTGATAATCGATAATGAAAAAAGTATCGATGTGCATCCCTAGTAATATACAACATTACAACATGAGAAGGGTTAAATGTTTGGATTCATCAATATGTAGTGAAATATTTTGTTTCACTGTTCATACCAACAAGAAAGTCCCACAGAATTCTCTACACATCATGAATGTTATGGAATGGAGTCGTAATGACACGAACTGGTCTAAGGTGTTGCTTCCTCGGCAGCCTGATGTTGCGATGCACGAGTTACCGTTAGGCATTTGGGTGATTTTTGGTTCATGTGATACTCTACATCTTTTAGTATTTTGAGCCATTGTGGATCTGGCCTAGGTGAATCTAAAATGCCATTTTGTTGAAGAAAACAAAACAGGAGTTGCCCAGCAAAACACTCTTCCAAAATAACCCAAACAAGTTTACAAAACCCACAATATCATTGATTGGGATAACACCTCTCCATTGGTCATGACATAGTGATAAAGTGAGATTAAGAGAGCTTGATTCATGGCAAGTACGGTATTTATGCAAGTAAGGCAGACATATTTAAAATAATCAGTTCAAAAAGTGGGGTGTGGCAATTATATGAAGCCATTTTCAATACTATTTATATCCACCTCTAGTGGTCAAAATAAGGGTGCGGCCATTACTCGAAGGCGCCGGCGGCCTATAATACAGTAAAGACGTATTCCAAATGACAAGACAACTACTCCTCATGACTTGTTGTGTATACTAATTAGATTTATCTTGTTCATAAGTTTTTTTAAAATAAAATGTGTCAGTCCAACAATCCTACATAACATTTATCTTCCACTTCACGTTCTTGTGCACATAACAATCATCAATTACCTTCCATTGACTTTCTGGCGAGCCCACAATGGTGACTTTCCTCTCCGTCTGTTGATCCTGGGGCTTGTCCTGTTCGAGCGGCGCAATCTTGACGGACGCCGTCGAGAAGCGGATGATGTTCCGGATGTGCGTCCCCTTGGTGCCTATGATGGCGCCCACCGCGTTGTTTGGGATGTAGAGGAACGTGGTCTCCTGGGCGTCGGCCTGGCCGGGAGGGGTGGGGATGCCGGACTGGTACATGGAGGGGAACGGCCCGGGCCCCCCCTGGCCGTACATGTTGCCCCCGCCGCCGCCACCCCCGCCGCCCCCCTGGAAGCTGGGCTGGTTACCCCGAGGGGGGTACGCGTTGCCCATGTTGTTTGTCGACATCATCGCCATGGGATGTAGGCCGGGGAACATCATGCTTGTGGGAGCCATTGCCTGGAACACAAATAAGTTGTTTAAGATGACCAGCGCTACGCTACAAGTGTCACAACTGTGGGACGAGCTTGGGGAAACTTTGTTCACAAATTGCAATGTTAAATGCCTATTTAAAAGTCACTTGATTGCTGTATTCAGTTGATTTCATATTGTGAGGTTTCATGGCCAAAAAAATTGCAGTTGCGGATAGGTACCAGTGCAAATTTTGGCATGGTGGTACATAATAATTTAAGAATTAACAATCCACCAAGAGGCAAGCAATACTACAATACAATCCAACACCACATAAACTGTCCCTCAAGGGCAACAGCTTGAACCCAAAATATTATTTTTACTATTCAAATTACTGACTATTGACTCTTTATTTTTGGACAACTGTGATGCTAGTCAGCAGAGCAAACAGGAATGGCCATATTCTCTTTTCATTTTAACAAACTTCATGGGAATGAAATTCAGATCACTTAGTTACAAAATACTATTTTTTAACCAAGCCAATAGAAGAACTACAAAATCAGTTTGTTATTGTGTTGTAATGGCATTTTTATTGTTACTGTACGTGTACATAAAATACATAAAATATTAATTTTAAAAACAACATATAGGCTCATATGTATAATTATGAAAGACTGGTTAATGGACAAATTATAGGCCTACATCAAGTTAAAAAAGTTTTTGCTTAGACCTAAAATTAACTTACTTGTAAATCGTTTTCGTAGCTCTGTCTCAATTTGGATGATATCATTGATTCTGCCTTAGACATATTTTCAATGGATCCCTTAACAGTAATTATCCTCTCTAGGTTGAAACTATTTATGTCGTTGATACTGGAGACTGTGATCTTGGTATCCGTGTCTTGCATGATGCGCTTGATTGTGTTTCCGCCCTTGCCGATGATGCGTCCAATCAGATTGTTGTGCGCTAAAATCTTCAAGGTAATCTCCCCCTTGTTTGTGTTGTTTGCTTCCTGTTGCATAACTTCTAGGATTCTCCGACACGCGTTTGTACAATTGTCGGGGTTGCCGTAGATGGTGATTGCTTTCTCCAGTGATCCGACGTTGTCTTTCCTATGCACGTCCACCCTGGTAACAGACACGATATAATTGTAAACAAAATAAATAAAAGAGAACAACTCTTGAAGCCACTAGCAAGCCCAAGCTTCAATCTAATAATCAGCCAGAAGCTAACTAGGGTACTTAAATTATCCAACAAATTGTGATACATTTCATACTGAACGAAATACACTGATATTGTTTAACACTACATTTTTCAATACACTTTTATCATTAAAATATAATTTCAGAGTAAATTCACACAGTATGCATCCTTACTAGAGGCAGGAACTAGGCATTTGCAAGACACTTGATTTAAAACAAAAAAATGCAGCCTCATACATAATTCAAATCAGTAACATTCTCTCCACTCTAAATATAGTGATCCCAACGAAAAAATGCAGGTGGCTCGAAATTGTTTTCCCAACATAACAACTTTGTCATAAAAGATATTTCTCTTTCATACACAAAGGCGACATTCCTTTTTACCAAGCATCTGCATTCTTTCATTGGAGCAAGTATATAAGAGAACTCCACAGCTGGTAAGAGAAAGAGTGTGCAATGTTACCTGGCTCGGGTTTGTTGCGTTATCTGTCTGATAGTTGTACCCTGGCGTCCGATGATGGCTCCCACCATGTCGCTCTGTACCAAGACTCGTAGTGGGAAGTCTGTCTGTCGCCCCTGGCCGGGCATCCCGCTGAACCCAGGACCCCCGCTACGCGGACCCCCGCGACCACGACCCCCTCGCCGGTCGATGAACATGTCTACTTTAATCGAGTTGCCCTCGAAATCTATTCCGTTCAGCTCGCTCACAGCCCTGCACAAAACAAGAAACATAGTTGTAGCTGTTGCCTAATGTAAGCACAGGGAATATTATTCTGTGAAAGAAATAGCATCAGTTGCATAGCATTGCAGCCTCCGACTGGATCGATGACGGGTTCAAAAGACGTTCAACAAACCCTCGTAATAGAGCAAAGTATACGTCGACTTTTAGATTGCAAATCCTAGTATAAACAATGTAGTAGGCTATGTGTACAACCGCGACTATAAATCAAGGAGTCCACAGATATCTACAGTTATCAACTTAAATGGTAATATTCTAGTTCTTCTAGTGTTGTTCTATTTCACAGAGCCGCTCACTCAATAGGAAAACGATGATTAGCAACAGACGTTGAGGACAAATAGTGGCCCCATTTCATTTTGGCAAAGGTAATGCAACTTTTAAACACTGGGCCCTAGACATAGTAAATACTAAAAAGTTTGCATACATACATAAATGAATTCATTAAAAAAATGCATAACCTCCACATAGGCTTAAATCACTTGGAGACACTTTTTCTAGTTTAAAAAATAAGGCAGGTCTAGTCTAGTATTTGCCCGACAGCAGCCCATATTATTGTGAGCTCTATGTTATCTTCAATTTATAAATATATTATATAATAAATTAGGCCTATTATTATTATATTTCTTGCCGCATCCTCGTCTATGTGTCTTTTGTGACCTACTCAATTTTTAAGGTAAGCTGCCGTCCTTCTATACCTTTCCTCATACTGGAACATGATTATTTGTGTTCTTAGTTAAATTAAATTCGTCATTGAAACTGCAAAACCTCCTATCAGAACTTTTTCTGGAAACATGTATTTTTACCTTGTTGGCAGTAAGTTATTCCTAGGCATCTGTGTGTGATCGATCAAATGATCCATTCTGACCAATGGAAATGTATTTAAATAGTGGTTTATTAAATCTCCTATCAGAA
The DNA here is from genome assembly GCA_024449915.1 of Sweltsa coloradensis. NCBI lineage: Eukaryota > Metazoa > Arthropoda > Insecta > Plecoptera > Chloroperlidae > Sweltsa > Sweltsa coloradensis. The sequence continues at coordinate 84,412 of JAMZAV010000970.1, forward strand.
TATTATATTGCACTTTGCACTAGGCTCTTTATTCCCACACCATTTAGTTGTTAACTTGGCCACCCAATTGAGCTTGGCTGGGCATCACAGAATCAACACCGGCATGCCAAGCTCGACACATTATCTATTGAACTTCATTCTCTTGCTGCAAAATCAGCTCTACCAACTTTTTATTCTCCGATTATGAAAAATATCTGCTTTAAAAAATTATTGAACAATGGAAATAAGAATGTTTTTAAATTGCTTTTTAAACACAAATTTACACATAAGCCTTGGCTTCTAACTTTTAAATGTAGGCTATACAGGCCAGATGTATTATAAGCACCCATATAAATAATTCTTTATTCACAGCCTGCCTAATCCTGGACTTCCCTTTCAAGGAAGAATATTTGCTCACTAGTAAAAAAACACGTTGCCTGAAGGAATGGTGGAGTCTGTTTTTTTCAACCAACAGGTTGAATTAATCTTATTAGGCATAAAATATTTATTTAAAAAATAAATTAATATCTTCTTCTTTTCATAGGGTAGGCCTATGTCCTCAATTGACATTATTCATGTCATCATGTGTTTTCTAGTTAGCCAGTAGAGATAGGACTCCTCATAGTTGTATTCTAAGAAAGGCATATTATACCCCACCAAGATAGTAGAAGTAGGGTCTAATAAAAATTGAAAATTGCTATTATCATGCTATATTTCAGCAAACTGTGGTTTGGCAAGAAAAGATACTCACTGTTGGGCCTGCTCCTGGGTCTCGTAGGTAACTTGCACCATACCAGTGGACTCATCTCGAGAGTGTAGCTTGTCGTAGCTCTGAATGGGGCCAAACGGTGATAGCAGTGATTCTAAGTCCTCAAATCGAAAATGTGCTGGGAGATTTCCAACCACGATCTTGCCAGCAGGACTGCTACAACAAAAGAAATACAATCGTGATTAGATCGATCTGTGATACATGAATTGTGCACAAATGAAATGTGACAATTGTGCATGAATTGTAACATTCAATTAGGTTTGGGCCCTAGGGCGGAGGGCCTATGCAAAGAGTGGCTGAAATGGATTCTATGATGGTATTTTGAGCTTTTATTGGTTACCATAGCTCAGAGTCCCAATGTAATTGATTTGTTGCCTGTCCAATACTAGGCCTACTTGTTGAATAAATGTAAAATAAAAAGTTTTCAAACAATATTCCATTTTAAGCCTGTGAAAGTAACTATGGTGTGGTAGGAGGGGGGGGGGGGAGGGGGAGGGGGGGAGTAGGTTTTGTACACTAGTAAAAACTAAAAAGTCACAAACAATAATAGTAGGCCTACCTAGGCGTAATGAGTGGTTAGTGCACGTGTCCCGTCACCCACCACAGTAGGCCTACGAAGGAATATGACCACACATTTGCATTGCAATGTTTGAACAAAATAATTGAAGCAGGGTGTGATTATTTTTTTTGATTTTAATTTTAAAATATCATTATTTATTTGAAATCAACTTTTAGATTTTAATCAATTTATTTTTATTTTTTTCGATTTAAATCAACAATATCAGTGCTTCAAAACTTGTCAAGTTGGTGAGTGGATCAAATACTTTCACAGGCGTTTCAGAAACTCGAATTAAATTTTGTTTTTTAAGAATGCTTTGCTGTAATCAGTTACAATTCTTGTATTTATGCTGAAAATGAAGAAAAAGTGCATTTGATGTTTTAATTCATTGCTGTTGTAATATTACTATTTCAAATATTTACTTAAATGTACCGTAGTTCATTGTAGTATCTGCATCTATGTACTAATTAGATTTATTTAGTTGTCCTCCTTTGTAAATCAGTTTTTATAACTGAATAGGATAGATGTTAAATAAATAAATAAATAAATAAATAAATAAATAAATAAATAAAATAAATAAATAAATACCAAACAAATTATAAAATAAACATATTTACATGAAAAAAATTGATGTCAGAAGACGTTGCCTACGAGTCTAGGGCTCGGCACAGCGCGAGAATGTCACACCACAGCCCCCCGACAGTGCGCCAAATCAATACTTTCATTCAACATTTTACCAGCACGAAAATAACCTTGCACACGTGCGAAATCAAGGGGGACCGAGACAGCTGTTGAAATATGCACGACTGAATCAGGCACCACATTCTCGTCGAAAGGTCATCATGCTACTGATGATGACTAAAGCGGCCCCCACACACGCAAACATTTCGTACAAGTTGCTTGCAAACATCGTGTTTGCAAGCATGCTTGCTGTGTGGGGGGGTGTTTCAGCGTGTTTGCAAGCAAGCTGCAGTTTTCAAATCGTTTGATATTTTGACCGCGCTTGGCAGCATGCTTGCGTGTGTGGGGAGGTACGCAAACATCTCGTACGAGAAGAGGTCATTAGTCATGTCTTCAGGGAGAAGGTTTGTGCCACCAACAATAGCGCACACAAGTTTATGCTTGGATAATGAAGGAGACATTCTTTTTGCGTGTTTCCGAACGCAAGGAATGGCCTCTAATGAGGGTGTGTTATGGGTTGGCCAGATGTAACCCCCCGCTGTGTCCATGCACATCGGTTTCATGTGTGGGGAGTAGCATGCTTGCAAACACGATGTTTGCAAGCAACTTGTACGAAATGTTTGCGTGTCTGGGGGCAGCTTAAGACGAGTGAGGCCTACCTGTCGATAGGAACGATCGCCCTCCCCGGCCAGCGCATGCTAGAGTAACGAGAATAACCAAGTACCAGCACAATAACCCCCCTTTCTTGCCGGGTGGCTATTCAACAAACAGTAGCAGATGAATAGAAACTCCGCCTAGGCGGGCAATGAAGAAAAGCCTGCCTCCCCTATTTCCCTAGTTCCTTTATAAAGCAATCCTAGACTTCCTACCACCCCCATGACCTAAAGCCACTTCCTAGGCTCAAGGTGACTTTCCCTTTCAAAATAACTATACGCCGTATCGAAAACATCACAGGCGAAGATGTTCGAAAACATTTTGTACATTCACAATGTAATATAAACCACGTGGTCCAGCCTCTTCAGGCCTGATGCACGAAGCAAGCCTAGACAATCAGAAAAGTGAAAATGTACGCACATAAAATTGTTTGTTCAACGGTACGACTTGAAAATCACGTTCAGATAACATGAAATGCCACATAGACATTTAAACTCGACGACCAAGCTTAGAAAACATACCAATCTTCAGAAATATTAACAATTATGTTCTTGTGGCAAACGATTTGTCCGCAATGTAGCTTCATGTCTCAGTCAGAGGAAGTGACGCACTGCACTTGCAGGGACCAAGTGCAGCGACTAACATAACGACTACACATAGACCTAGGGGAAATCGCACCGACATGACGATAACACTGCATAACTCACGATAAGACTGCGTAACTCACGAATCGATGCCAAAAATAGCCTACTTACGGACTGGCTATAATATTAAATTACTCAACTCTTTTCTTAAACAACTAGATAATATACACTGCAAATAAAAATACGATACAATACACCCCTCCTCTCAATAGTAGGCCTATCCCGCCTATCAATCAATTTTATCCAGTTTTTCTACCTCGTCTATTTCCTTCTTCCAGTTACTTTTACCCCTACCTAGTGTAAAGGTGGCTAAACATGTGCATCATTTAGTTATAATGTACAAATCTCTATTCCATGACTTCCACAGCCTGGGTGGGGTAGCAAGGTCCACTAAATCTCCATGCGCCCGCCGCTCCGCCCTAGAAACTCCAGTCACGTAGAGATTCAGTGGACCTTGAACAAGTGGGGAATCAACTATTTTGTTTCTCTTATTCTGCGTAGAAAACGTTTTGAGTCAGGGGGTTCACGGCATTGTATTGTAGTATTCTTTATCTACAATTGGCACGTACCGTATCAAGGTCTCACTAAATAGGCCCTGGCTATTGCCATTAGGTAGACTGCTTTTTTGGCCGTGGCAACACCAACTAGACTAGCCCCATTTTGGGGGTTGTGTATAAACTACGCGCAAACAGAATCTATTTCATCATATTTATCCCAGGAAGGTTGACGGATTGTAAACAACAATTTTACAAAGTCATTCACGGAGGAAAATTTGAGTGATAAAGACACTCAGCCCCAAATTTGTATTGATTTGTTACCAAAGGTAGGAATCTTACAAAGTGCAGGACCACACCAATGCCTACGGTGGAGCCCCTGAAAATGAAAAACTGGGAATATTGTGGTAAATGTACTGACCGAACCCTCCTCCTCCACCCTACAATACATACATGCTTCTGAATCGGGTGCGCAGGATTAGGGATTATCTTACAATTGTTATCTGGCTGGCTTTCAGGTGCGCAGGCTTAGGGATTATCTTACAATTGTTATCTGGCTGGCTTTCACATACTTTATCAGCACTTTCCCACACACACACGGCACAAGCATAGTGAGGCAGCACAACGCACAAAAATTCAAGTGTACTGCTTATGTTTTAAAATAAGGGTAAATACTAACCAACAACTCTTTTACAAATAAAAGAAGAAAAGTCTACTTTATAATTCCAATCCAAATGACTGATTGGCCTATCAGTTAAAGCCTGCTTATCATTGAACGTTAGGATAATACGGTGGTGTTGGGTTATCATTTTGTGCCACATGCTAGTAGCAAACAGTCGTCACAACTCACAAGGTTTCGTGTTTCGAAACGTTTTTACTACAGCCGTTACGTTAGCATTAGGCCTACCCTTTACGATGCACTCCACTTGTGTGCTTCAACCTAGCCTAGGCTTGAACGAATAATAACCTCTTTGTTCAGTAATGTCAAGACAAAATATCTCGCAGTATAGTAGGCCTACCCATAATCTACGAGTATCCATTTCTATAAACATGCTTATCATGTAACTTACCGAGCGCCGTAATAAAAGCCTGGTAGAAGCGATTCCCTTATCTCAATGCGTTAGTAATGTTCGTCAAAACGGCGCCATGGGTCTGTCGCGACATTTCCGCGGTACACACACTCTCTCACTGGCAGAATGTGTGGCAAGCCCAGTTACGAGCGAACATAACCTAACTAAACGATCACACCTACGTCAAGTAGTCACAAGTGGTGGAACCGAACAGACGAACAGGTAGACGCGACTGCTAGTGCCAAACTGGACGGTACTGAAGCAACGACACACAGCACACGCGCGCACACACACGGCAAGAGAACGAAGAGAAGAGAAGGAATCGGATGTCGATGCACTGCATTCGCCGGGATTCTAGCGAGGAAACGTCACGCCCGGCCTTTACGTCATCACCCATGCTCGGGAGGCGGCGATCGTTATTGGCTGGCGCGTAGACCAATCGGAAACTTGGCGCGAGAATAGAAAATTGTTAAAAACTGAAAAAGAATCTCAATAATAGTGCAAAGATGAAATTATGTTTTAATTTTTTAATGAAAATTCTGGCACATCAGAGATAGTAAGGTGTGATCACCTGTAGCACCTTGTGTTGAATTATAGCTTAATTTTAAGTTTTACCACGCCCCGGTGTGCACACTGAGAATTATTTATTATATGTAAATTTGCTGCGCATACTTGTTGGGTAGGCTAGCCTAGGCCTAGCACACACACACGTGCACTCTTATCTTATCTCATCTTCTCAAACAATTTTACAGCGTTTCGAATTTTTTTGTCAACGCAGTACGTTTGCACAAAGCATTGCAAACAATGCATTATGTTTTGCCTGATGTTATTCTTAAACCGGAAATGACGCAGTTGCATACAACTTTAAAATGCATATTATAAGGGAAAGTTGCCCAAGAGGAATTGAAATATACTTTTAAAAATAAGAAGACGCAAAACCTAGCTCATTATGCAGTACCTATTAGCCAACTCTGGCATAATGAATAATTTACATTTGTTCTTGCAACTGAGCGGAGAGGGCAAACAATATTCATCATCATGATCACTAACTAATATAACTGTTGAGCACACAACGATATAACTCCCAAACATGATGTACTTATATCTAGTGGTTGTTATTTTTACTAAATGCTGGAATTCGAAGCAAAAGTAGTATGTTTGATTGCCAACTAACCAGGGTGCCCGCAGGAATTTTGTCAGGGGGGGGGGGCAAAAATTACAATTTGTTCTTTCGTTGGACAAGCACAAAGAGTTCGGGGGGCAGAGCAGAGAGAATGCATTTGGTGTTTTTTTTTTTTTTTTTTTAAGTAGAGGGCTAAATACAATACCAAAATTATGTAATTTTTGTGCAGTCGATACTCGAAACTAGAAAACCACCAAATAGTTGGTGGTTTATTTCATGTATTTATTGGATGAGCGTAGCGAGCGAAGCGAAGATTCCATTTCACTACACTGGAGAAAAAAATCCGGAATGTTTTTTTTTTCTGTATTATTGTGTGTTTGTCAGCACGATTCCGGCTAAACCGATACTCCAATTGCGATGAAATTTTATGGAGGCCTTTGAAATCTCTGAACTTAGAACTGCCACGTTTTTGAGCGCAATCGAAAAATTATTTCTCATAAAAATCGCAATTTTACGATTTTTTTCGATTTTTTAAAAATTTCTTTGACTTATAACACCTACATGCTTTATCCGATTTTAATGATTTTTTCACAGAACCATAATTTTATGAATTAAGATATTCGTGTGAAATTTGAGCGCAATCGAACAATTATTTCTCATGAAAATCGAAATTTTACGGGTTTTTTCTTTTTTAAAACAATTCTTTGACTTTTAACACCTACATGCTTTAACCAATTGTAATAATTTTTTCACAGAACCTTAATTTTATGAATTTATATATTCGTGTGAAATTTGAGCGCAATCGAATAATTTTTTTTATATGAAAATCGCAATTTTACGATTTTTTTCTTTTTTAAAATTACGATTAATTAAAAAATTAAAAATTAAAGTTTATTTTTTATTTAATTTAAATTAATTTTAAAAAAATCTTCAACTTAGTTATGATTTTTTCACAGAACAACAGAAAATCCGCATAACACATGGCAGCTCAATGCACCAATTACGCTCATCCAACAACGCGGCGGGACTTAAGCGTTTTCCTAGTATTAATCAATATATGATTTAATTATTCTGAATGCTCCTTGCATTCTACAGTCACCGCGTGTAAGTGCAGGGAGCTCTTTGGCAGGGCTCCACTTCACCAAGTCGAATGGAGGACACATTCACCAATATTGGACACGGTGGTTAATGGTTTGACAATGAAGAGACGAGTCAAGACCATGCCATGGTTAGATCATGGTAAGACAGTGACAGTATAATTTGTTATCTGTGATTGTACCACAGATAAGAATTTGAGCTAATACGAGCATTGAACAAACATGAGATGACTAAATATAACGAGATAGACTTTGATGAACCTAGTTCGCAAACAGACTTAAAAAATAAATTAATAAAGGATAGATGGGATCAAAGAAGAGCCATATAGTATTGTCAATTTCCAATAACAGTGGAACCAAAACAAATGTGGACCTCAATAAAGCGAAAGTAGGTCCCCCACCCCACCCCATACGACACGACACAACAGCGCAATCCCAGACACATTTATTGCCCAGATATATTATTAGAAGCCGAGTGACGTATTATCGGGATTCCCTTTGAAGATGGCCGTGGAGTCCAGCCAAATACCGACCTGCTAGACGACAGAAATTAACTAAAAACCTAACGACGGCTAAAAATAATCACAACACGAAATAGAATGCAGCGCTGTAAACAAACCAGGAAAATGTGGGGAGTCTAGTCCACCTAGTCTAGACTAGAACATGACTGGCCTAGAAGAGATCTTATAAATAAATACGGCTCGCTCTCGGCACTCGGCAGGCACTCACACTCTTTACTCGAGTCGAGTTTTAGGCAACGGAAATCAGGAACTAAATATTATTATACATATTATACAAGCGATGAAAATAATAATATTGTCACAGAAAACGAATTTATGAAAAATGTGTTTTGACAGTTCGTCATTCAGAGGCGATGCCGCGATGGTAGGGGACCCTCTGCCTAGGGAGAAGCTCACAATAGTGCTAATGAAACGTTGTAAATGTTAGAACATAGGTTTTTATTGATAGTGAAACAGTAATGAAGTAATGTTTTAATGAACTAGATTCCGAACGAATAACGATACATATTATTATGAGACTCGGGTTGAAAAGCAATAGCGGTGCATTTAATACAGAATACGTTTTCTCTTCTTAGACTTACCTTATAAATAATTAAATAAAATACACCATAATACACATCTATTTTAATTAACCTGTTGCGTAGACAGTTACGATTGCCACCATACGCTGGGAGCTAAGACTAGCCTTGGAGAAAAACTATGTAAAACAATACAATATGGTGCATTAATAACTCAATCTATAGGCTACCAAACAATAACCACTTCGTCCACCACTCTTGATGATAACGGCATTGCCATTGTTTAAGCCAGCAGCAGTTTAATAGCATACATCGTAACATTCGGTAATAAATGTTTATCAGTTTTGCAACTGAACTGGATAGTATACTGGTTGGACATAGGTCACACTGAATGCACGTGAAAACGTTTTTAATATATCCACTATGTGGCATCCTTGAACAACGTGCTGCTATTCGCTCTCATGTAGTCAACAGCGATAGTGGCCGCATAGACAGGCCAGAGATGAATGAAATCAACATTGTAATATACTAGATTCACGACTTTTTTACTCGTGAAGCAGAAAAGAGCGGAAATGAGCGTAGAGGCTTGCGTCCCTGGCGTAACATGTAGCATTATTTTATTATTATATCTTGTCGTGATTAAAACTATTTCAAATATTTCTGTCACCCAAGCAATTTTTTTTAAATGGTATTGTGCAGGGCCGTGTTTAGATAGTAGGCCGCCTCTACAATTACCCCCCCCCCCCCCCCCCACACACACACACAAAAAACATTAGAAAACAGTCGGTACAAAACCGACAGCTTTTTGACTAATCTCTTCAAAAGTTCTCAGCTCAGTAATAAGCCTTGGACTTGGCCAGATGATGGATTGAGGCTTTCCCGTGACACAAGCGGCAACTGATGTGTAAAATTACCAAGAATTGAGGCGCGGGCAATAAATGGATATCGATATTTTCAAAATACTGCAGAGTGAATGCTTATTATTTTCTTGCAAAGGTATTTGTATTGTTGAGAAAAAGTTTTTTAGTTTCACCAACTACGCAGTGTTTACTGTTTGGTGGCAATGCCTCCCCCTAAACCTTGCCGCCCTAGGCCCGACCTGACAGCATTCCTGGGCACAGTGCGCGTCATGGGTCGGTGTCCTCCAAGATTTAAACGTGTTTTCCTGCTCTTCACGTGTCGCACCTAGCATTACTTGCAATCACGCTAAAACAATGCCACGAGTGGCGACTACATGTACTCCGGATCTGGGGGCTTATTGATTTGCAATATTGGCGACGCGTACGATTAGAATGGTCTCGTGCGGGAAAACGTGTGGATAAAAAACGTTGCAGGAAGATGGACAGGGCAGCATTGTTCGGAAGATGGATTAAATGTTCGAAAAAAACAGGATCGCTTCGAGAAACATCAAGTTTTTGTTTTCAAGCTTCTTCACCTACAAATTTCAAAATTTCGCATCGTATTCTCATAGTCATCCGTACGCTTGATTACTTTCCACCAAAATATGTATTGGTCTTTGAAAAACAGACCAGCCCAGTGCCTACTGCCTATTAGGTAAATGGTGAAAAAAGTGAAACCAAAATTGCCTTCTATCTGTCTCTGTCAAACGCTAACTCGAGAACGTGTGGTTTTGTTCAAGAACATTGCTACACGAACGTATTTGACTTTTAATTGCTTCATTGACGTGAGGTGGAAAAGTATAAACCACAAACCACAACCTTCAAACTGCAAATCAGGAATCCAAATCATGCGGTGTAGCATTGACGAATTCTGATGTCTCGCAAAAATGTCGATATATCGTTCATACTCATCTTCAAATAAAAACTGTGTATTGTTTATTTATTGGTTCACTCAAATACAGCATAGCTGCCATTTTAAAATGGGCTACTAGGCTAAAATAAATTTAAGAAATTTGAACGCATTGATGAAACTGTCTGTACGCTTGACATAACAGTTGCATCTAATGTACCAATAATCATGACGATTTCACAACGTTGATGAGCTAATGTTAACGAGATAAACATTATAAACGAGTACTCGAATGACGCTTGCGCTTGGTTGCAGCTATCAGTGGCACGCTTAGAATTAGATAACGCTAAAAAAACAAGTACATTGAACCGATTACTAGTACAAAGCATACGTCAGTCAGCATCATAACAAGTTCTACGTACTTGCCTAGCCCAAGTAAATCACAAACAGTTTCAATGGAAGCAAAACAAGCTGTGAAACCATCACTTGCACGACAAAACTGTATGTACTTGTGTCGAGCTGAACGTTTATGAATGAATGTTCTCTGAAAGGAGAGTAGAAAGAATGTGACCTGTCCTTGGCCCCTTGATAACATGGCTCGAACCTTGTCGCCCTCCCATTGATCTTTGAGCGTGTAAACATGATTGTCACCACCCACTTGCTTGTTCGCCTAGTCATCTTGCCGAGCTGTGCAGATAAGGAAACTCGGAGAGCGGAACATTGCACTTCCGGTCGGTTACTCAATCAAAGCTCACATAATCCAGGACGAATTTACAACATGATTTACACGATGGCAATCAAGGACAAACGCATCAGGCTGGTTGTACTTATAGGTAGAGATACGTTTTTAGCACTTAAATTTAGAAAAATTAGCATAATTTTTTCAAAATTAAATTTTGTAACATCATTTTTTTCATTTCCACCAAACCCCATAATCTGGAGTGTTTCTTGTTTCTTGTACTTCTGGTGGTAAATGATGAACTATAGTTCTCAATAACAATAGGTATGGAAAAACATTATTTTTAGTAAGATTAGCATTTTTTAGCGTTTTAGATATGTTAATCGATTTTGTGGCAAAACCTAAAACGCTGAAAAAAAGCCATTGCATTGGGGCTACACAAAAATGAACGAAATTTCGAAGAGTCAGTTCCAAATCGAAAAACGTGATTGTCACTAGCTTTGATTTGGCTAAAAGTTCTAAAACGTCCAAATGGAAATAATCAGTGTGACTAGCTTTTAGCTTATCATTCAAGAGTCAATAATGTGTTGATAATTTGTGATTACGCGAGTGTTTAGTTTAGTTATCCACGTTAGATAGGCCTAATCGTGCACAGGTATAAATTTGTAATGACAATTATGACATGTAGGGATAGGGATGATAGTATGGAAAAACTGTGTCCACAAAATATATGTAACTAGGAAAGCAAGTCCCGCCGCGTTGTTGGATGAGCGTAATTGGTGCATTGGGCTGCCATGTGTTATGCTGATTTTCTGTTGTTCTGTGAAAAAATTATTGCTTAGTCGAAGATTTTTTTAAATTAAATTAAATAAAAAAAAAAATTAACTTTATTTTTTTAATAAATCGAAATTAAAAAAAAAAAACGTAAAATTGCAATTTTCATAAGAAATAATTATTCGATTGCGCTCAAATTTAACACGAGTAACTATTGATGATTTAGGTGTAACTGATGTCACACCAATTGCTTGTTGCCTAGTCATTTGCGAAAACTGTGCGAATAAGGAAACTCAGAGACGACATGCACTCGTCGGTTACTCAATCAAAGCACATAAAATCCGACAATTTCAACGATTTACCATGGACAAGACAAATCATAGCTGTTGTAGATCGTTTAGCACTAAATTACATTTATTTTTTCAAAATTGTCTCAAAATAATCCAGACAATACAAGATGATTACATTATGGCAATCGAGGACAAACGCATCAAGCTGGTTGTATTATAGTGAGAACGTTTAGCACTTATTTAAAAAATAGCAAATTTTTCAAAATTAAATTGTACATCATTTTTTTCATTTCCACCAACCCCATAATCTGATTTTCCTGTTTCTTGTACTTCTGGTGTAATATGAACTTCAGTTCTCAATAGACGATTCAAGGTATGGAAACCTTATTTTTAGTAAATTTCATTTTACGCGTTAATATGTAATCGATTTGTGTAGCCTTGCATTGGGCTACACAAAATGAACAAATTGAAGATCATCCAAATCAAACTATGTCACTACTATTGCTAAAAGTTCAAATGAAAACAGTGATAGCTTAGCTATCATTAAGATCAATAAGTGTGAAATTTGTGATTACGCGGTGTTATTTAGTTATCCACGTTAGATAATGTGCAGTAAATTGTATGACAATTTGACATGTGATCGGGATGATAGTGAAACTGTGCCCACAAAATATATGTAACAATGGTGTCAAGAACTGGAAGGAAATTCAATGAATCCGAATTTGAAAGCCCTTTAATCCGAGAGACCGGGCCGGGAGAGAAACGGCAACAACAAATCATGGATATTGACATAATTCGATTGATAGATTTCCAGTCTTTCGACTAAAATTTATGCGTTTACGCAAAACGAGAAGATATATTGGGTTTACACATGTCTCGTTTGAAAATCTGCTCCGTCTGGTGTTTTAAAACTGAACCTGTCCTGTCCATCGGCAATATCCGCGGTTCACAGGTTCGTCAGCAAGTATTTGATCCGTTTCATGATCTTGCTCGGTGCTCTGTACACCATGTGCACGAGTTACGCGAGACGCGAGTGATTGCGCACATAACATTTTATTATAGTATTGTGTCAAGAATATTGGCTGTAACCTGCGTGTAATAAGCGATTCGACTTGCTGTGATATTACTTGTTGCTTGTATTCATTTCATAAGCCGTCCAAGCTCTAGAACCACCATTGAAATTGAAATTGAATTGATTGTTAGTCTAGAAATAAGACACAGTTAGCCTAAGCGACGTATGCTGGCTAAACCCAACCAGAGGCGACCTCGTCAAGAAGTAATGCATGGCAAAAGAAGTAGTGGAGAAGTGAAAACTAAAATTTCGATTCTGTTAGCTGGAATTCAGATATTTTATTAATTTTTATATAAAAAATAAAATAAACCAATTGAAAGGTGGTCTTTTCAAATGCATGTCTTTTATTTTCTAGGAAAACTAATGTTTTCTCTGTACAACGTACTTTGTTTTCGAGTCACGAAAGCCCTCCGTGTCGAGGGGTTGCATTCCGTCGATCTTTGGCCATGCCGAGCTCGCGTGTGGCCAGATTGCCCCTACTCGTGTTCTGTCCCACCCCCACCCCCCCCCAGACATGTTTGCGTTTACACATTACACACATGTTTCGGAACAGCGGGCTGCAGTTCACGTGATTTACTCGCCATTACCGAGAAACCTCTATCAAACGCAGGGCTATCAAAAAACAGACGATAATCATAATAACTAGAAACACGCAGTAAAAGTGAGCACATTTTTACCACTTCAACGAGGTTCTCCACCCCAAACAAGTGCGGGCGTCTATCTTATCACAGCGGCCAAGATAACACTTGGAAACAACGGTTCGTTTAGGTTACCCACCTATTCAAAAATAACTCAAACGTGCAGAGCTAAGAAAATAACTAACGACCATCTAAAATTAAAGTGGATAGTTGATTTTTAAAGGAAAAAATAAACAAAACATGAATTTGTGTAAAGAAGAATACAATATAAACTGGGAATATAGAAGTATTTGCACTATTTTTTTATTCAAATAACAAACGCCCTAAACCAACTATAGCCAGGCCTAGTAATTAATAACGATCCTTGTAGTAGTAATATTACAATAGATAAAAAAGGAAATAAACATAACGCAATAAACAAGTCCGTTCATCTCTCTTCGGCTAATGACGCCCATGTTTGACGTCATGGAGTAATTTGTGCGAATAATATAACGAGCTCGGGTTTTTATCTGTGGGGCAGAGGAAGCGAATGAACGCGTACGCACTACTACGTACGCACTCTCACACACACACACACGCACGCACACACTGCAGACACGTGGAGCGTAGAACGGCCATCCATATTGATTTTCGCCCGAAGCCAGTCAACAGTTACGCTACAGAACAGCATTCCTTTATATTTTGGGGTGGTTGGCCCATGAAAGTCGATATTTGCCTCATCGCAAAAAATCTCTACATTCCTTTAGATATGGACGGCAAACTGCTTTGCCAGGAGCCAGGATGCGGCGAGACTTCTGTCTTCTCACAGTCACATGCCTCCTCGTACGAAAACTCGTTATTCCAAGTTGATTGTAATTATTCGGGGGTGGACCTTATACGAAATTAAAGGAGAAGGGAGACAGTGAAATAGCGGTGACCTATTTTAAACTCGCTACAATGAATTAAATTACTTGGCCTCATTGAAGTCACTGCAGATGTATTGTAGGTATTGGGCCTACCGGTGTTTGCGAATGTATTCGAGTTCGAGGATTCACGCATTTTTCGGGATGTTTAGTCCAAAGTAAATACCACACGTTGTATATATATCGTATCATTTTGTAGTAAAAAAATACATTTATACGATAATTATAGAAAACAATAAGTGTGTGAGTGTGCACTTTGTATCAGTCATAAATTGTGTTTTGAGGGGTCTGAGTCGCACAGGTCTCTCTAGAATCTAGATCAGCGGTTTTCAAAGTCTGGGTCGCGTCCCAAACTTGGGACAGTGAGGATTTGCTTTTGGGACCCAAGAAATTTGGGGGAAATGGAAGAGTGTAGCCCAATAAATAATAAAATAATTGTTTTTCCACAAATTAATAAGTAAATTCATAAAGTTGCTTCGTGATTGCCCGTATAAGAAATCATTTTGCTATCGCAAATCGTCTACATTCTTTAGATGATGGACCACACGTGAAAATGCGCGACTTCTGTCTTCTACAGTCACAACCGCCCCTCGTACGGAAACTCGTTTCAAGTTGATTGTCAATTATGTCGTGGGTTGGACCTTATAGCCGAAATTAAAGGAGAAGGAGACAGTGAAATCCGGTGACCTATTTTTAAACGTCGGCTACAATGAATTAAATTCTTGGCCCCTATTAAAGTCACGCAGATGTATTGTCAGGTAGGGCATACCGGTGTTGGCGATGTATTTCGAGCTCGAGGTTATTCAGACTTTTTTCGGGATGTTTAGTCCAAGTAAGTCACCACACGTTGTATAATTTCGATCATTTAGTAGTTAAAAAAATACATTATAACGATCTAATAAAAAACAATAATGTGGTGGGGTGTGGGACTTTGTATCAGTCGTAAATTGTGTTTGGACGGGGTTTTTTTTTTCGGATCGCACAAGGTCTCTCTAGAATCTAGATCATTGTGATAATAACCATATTAAATAAATAAGTAAATTTGTATTTAGAGTTATCCACTTAGTCATATCACTGATTTTCAGTGGGGGACAGTAAATCAAAGCGACCAAGCCAACCCTGTAGGCCCCGACGCAATCGATGAGTGAGCGATAACCAACCAAAGATCGATTTAAAATATATCAATCAGTGGTATAGACAGTGCGAACACCCACAGATTAACGTCAGAATCAACAAGGCCGATTCAGAAACTTTAAAAGTATTATGTGCCTCGTTGCTAGGATGGCTCCAAAGTCAGTTTTCAAATACCTAAGACAAGAACTGATAGACTTTAGTCCAAGTCACAAGTTTTATCCTTCTGTCATTGGAAGCAGGGACGCTAACCACAAGACCAACGAGCCACACAAATTACACACATCTTGAAGTGATCTTCCATACCATCAATTCGTCACTTTCAAACTTCAAAGTGCAAACGAAGTTATCCTACATGTCAGATCAAGACAGACGTCACTTCAAACTTCAAATGAAGTTTTTTTACATGTCAGATGCACAAACTTAGATTGATGACAAAACAGGCACGTGCCTCGTCGTTAGTGCTTCTTTACCATCACCGCGTTAGAAAAAAATTGCAATAGCTGCTTCCTCTAAGTGGCCGGAACTCGCTTGTTTGAACTTTAAACTGCATGACTTTGCCAATCTAAATAAAGCATTATTAGGTGAATAATAGCACAAAGAAGATACTAGTACTGAAAATAATCGTTCGCAAAGGTGGCGGTCAGCTGCGAAGCTAACACACCAGCAGGGAGAATATATTCACGTTATCGTTATCACAAGTTCATCCACCTTGCGAGTTGTGACACCACCAGCATAGGCAAGGTTGCTTTGGAACCACTTTATCACAGAGTGCCACCAGCATAGGCAAGGTTGCTTTGGAACCACTTTATCACAGAGTGCCACCAGCATAGGCAAGGTTGCTTTGGACCACTATCACAGAGACCACCAGCATAGCAAGGTCTTTGGAACACTTTCCAGATAGGCTACACATAGCGATTGTTGCCTTAATACGATTACTAGTATTTATCAGCCACACATTATAATTAATTAACTGGGCCTTTGAGCTAAGAGCTAATAAAACCATTATTAGAGTTTTCCGGTAGGGAGTACTATTTCTTGCTAATTGGCATTCCAGTCTACCTGCAGATACCTGGATTGTATATATCCGTCCCGCATACAAAGAGTAATTTTCTGACGATTTTATTATTTAGAAATATCTTAATAAATTTACATAAATTCACTGGTACATCGGACATCCACGTGCAAACTTTATGCACAGATATGCCTAGGCCAATTCAATTCCATGAACCTAGCCAAAAAATTACATAATGACACACCGACTTTTTTGTTTCTTACGCCTAAATATTATCGGTAATGAATTTAATAAAATGTCGAGTAAATGTTCATTCCAGGGTAGGAATCACATTTCTTGTCTGTTATTGAACGTAACTTGGATTATTAATCAATGAATATTTCTCGTAATCGACAACATACATTTTCTCTCTCCTGTTGTTGAACTCTGGGCGAGCTGCAAGCTTGCGCTTATCCAGTACAAAGTGAACACACTAGCTCGAAGTAAGTCGACGCTGCACAGCGGAGGAAGTGCGTTGTACGCAGTGCGTGCGATAGGAGATAACGCTAGACATGTTACCGCGAGAGAAACAAGGAAGGAACGAGGAAGGGTGTGAGGGGGGAGGGGAGACAAGGACCCACCCCAGTTTAGCGAACAGCTGCTGCTATCAAGACCAGCCAATAACAAAAGAAATTTCGATAGAAGCCACACAAGGTGAACGGAAAGTTACTTCACAGGAAGTACGCACACGATACTTACAACCAAGAAGCACTTGCAAAGCATTATAGGTGCCTCGAAAAACAAATAAACCAAATCGAAATTGTTTTAAAAGTTGACCATAAACAATTGAACAGATAGCCAAAAGTAGAGCAGTACACCAATCGTGCAAAGTTACCCCTTCAACCCCACATCGGTATTTCCTAGTCCCGACCCAACTCGCAGACCCATCAAGAATTATTTATCTGGCGATTGGCGTCATTGCACCTTTGAAGAGGGCCTGCATAAATTAATAAACAAAAGACCTGAACATTGAATATTTCCAAAGAAGACTTGTTTCCGGAACATCCTATAGTTTGAAATCTAAAAAGGAGACTACCGAGCTCTCTAGCGTTATTTAAACTAACTAAAAGAAAATGCACTGGTAGTTGTAACTCTAGCCGCCAGATGTCACGGCAATGACAGTTTATCGACGAAAAGTGCTGCACGCTGCGCTTAGAGTAATACGAATTCGCCGCTCTCTGTGCATTTATGCATCGGTCCCGATTAAGTTGAAATGTTGTTTTGGACCTCGTGGGTAAAACGCCTGTGTGGGCAGGCCTTGAGCAGCTGGAATCAGGCCGAATATGGTCGTGTGTGGCGCCACGTTCCACGTACGTAGCGCCAAGCAGAGAGTAGAGTGAGTGTCACACGGTTACTATGACGACAGTACGCAAGTACGCGTGTACATGCACAATGTTGCCACATGGCTCGCATGTGTAAGCGACCCACGTCCACTACCTACGCAGGAGCGAATACACAGATGGAAATATTATGACAAGTATTTCAGATTTATTTTGTTTCACATAGTTACATCACTGTAAGGGAAACAATGACAACAATAAATCATTTGTGTACAATATGAGTATTGTTCCAGCGGACAAAAAAGGTATTAAAAACGTTTTTCCTTATTTACTAGGCCGCTTCGCTAACGCTTTTTCCAGTCGCGTTGATGGATGAGCTTAAATGGTTAATTTTGCCCTAAAAGTAATATTTCCATGAGAAATATTTCTTCGATTGTCTCTAAAACTAAAATTATATTTTACAACATAGGCCTTTATAAGTTCATTGATTTCAAACAATCAAGCGTTCTCATAAAGTTTCATCAAGATCGGAGTAGCCGATTGCCTGGTCTAGGGCCAAATATCGCGAAAATAGCGCATTAAAAATCGGAAAAAAATTGTAAAAGTACGATATTCACGAAAAAAATGTATTCGATTGTTCCAAAAAAAACTTGGCAGATCTAAGTTTTAGAGATTTTGAAGGTCCCCCCAATTTTCATCAAGAACGCAGGCCTTTTGCCCGAAAAAAAAAACACCCGAGCTATTTTTCTACAGGTTTGTTAAACAAATTTAAAAGATCTTTGCTCAAAATTAAATTTCAACTCTTGTATGTCCATTTATGACCGAAAATATAACGTAGTGACTAGATTTCTCCTGCCCAAAATGTTAACAATATTTTCCTGTTTGTTGTGCACCGTCCCCAAGTGACAACCTGACACGTCAAAATCTAACCCTTGGACGGAGATGGCTTTCATATTCTCTCAATCTAGAAATCTTCGGGGGAGAATTCTCCACCATTCTTTACACTGTTTTCATCCGACAATGCGAGCCTGACATCGAAAGTACTCATCAGATAACGATCGTGGATGGTGCAAACAATTTCAGCCAACCAAGTTTGCTAATTGGAATAGTGTTCTGTGGATAATACACAAATTATAGACGAATAAGGACATGTTCATCTTTGCAATTGGTATGATCCATTATTTAAATAGGCGTTATTAAAGGCTTCTTCATCATTAGGTTGTTATTATGCTCGAATCAAAGTCGGCGGTGATTGGTGGTCACTAGAGTAGATAGTGTCAGGAACGTGCGGCACCTGCCCAAGAGAGGAAACATCTGCACAGGTGTCGTGTGGCGGCCATGTGCAGCAGCCGTCCAGTCGTGAGGCACACTCTCGGCCCTGCCCAAGTACTGGTAAATCACTTCACGTTACTTACCACACGATGATGACAAAATAACAACTGCTTAATTGGCGCAAAACGTTGATTAGTTTATAAACGATCTCTCGAGTGTGCCTTGATTTAATTATCTATGAGAGTGCGCGAGGCAGGTGACTGAACCGTTGAATGCGTCTCGTCTTGGGTTGCAGCCTCATTACTGACCGTCCCGAGGAAGTTGACAAATGAGGGGTTCCCGGGATAGGGGCAAATCCGACATCTGGTTTCGCTAGGAACTAATGAATTTCGAGGAACTCCATCGGAAAGGAAAGCCACATCCTACCCTGCCGGTGTCGGGTGGACCTTTGAGACGGAAAGCATTCGCGAACGCCATTTTGTTTTTTAAACGGAAGTAGATCGTTCCTGAATGTAATGAGATGTCACGGTTAATTTACGGGGTTCAGGATATACAAAGAAATATAATGGTATTAGTTCGAAGTTCATTAAAAAGGTTAAACACGTGGTTGAATTGAATGCAATTGCAAAGTCATTGCAACCCTGCATGGAAGGATTGAGAGACTGGTACCGTTCGAGAATCGTCTAATCGCGAATCCCCTGGAATCAATCAATCTAAAGATATCAGTGCGACCACACATACGGTACCGCGCGTGGCCAATCACATTGTATCACCGGTCGGCGATCACTCGTTTTTTTGTTTTTTCTCTCAGCTCACTACACGGGAACTTCTCGACATACACTTCATGACAACCCCAAACACTTCTTCAGTAACCTACGTTCTATTGCGAATCCTACTCCCATTTTCTAACCACGATTCTAGAAACAATCATCTTCACCAACCTAAATAGTTGGGTACGATCTAATGTAGAGTGACGCCCACACCAAAAACGCAATAACTACGATCGACTTGGACCCCAGAATACTAATGTGGCGAAATATGTAAATGGTGGGTATACAACTGCGCACAGAAATTCCCATTGATGGCTTCAAGTTGAAGACACCGAAACAGGTTCCTCGTCCACATTCCAATAATGACATCCCAACTTCCCAGTCCGCCCGTTCTTCTGCCCGAATGCCAGCGTAAAGCTCATCAATTCTGGCCAAGTCAGGAATGTTTAGCGATTGTTGAAGACACAACGTTGGTATCGTCGGATTCGCGCAAGTACTATGGGACATTTCCAATATGAGTTGAAACCAAGGACGGAAATAATGGCAAACCACACTCTTCACTCAACTACACTCTTATTTCTCGATTTGGTTAATCGGGAAACACTCCCGTAGGTGTAATTGATGTTATTTACCACAATTCAGAAATTTAGTGTTTCCCGATTAACCAAATCGAATAAACCCTCGCTCATACCTGCGTAAAGGTAATGACATAAATAATGTTTGGTGGTCAGTTCAAAGGCAGCAGATATTCGTTGCAGTACTGTTCCATCCATTCAGATGTATAATGCAACTACAATTCAGAGTTTAAAATGTACCCGTCCTGATGGCCCCGTGGTTCGATTCCCGGTTAGGGCAGACTTTTTTAATTTCTGAATTGTGGTAAATAAAATACACTCTTAGTCTTATTGTAGTGTGTTAGGTAGGCTACTGTACACTTATGAATAATTCCTTGTTAGACTACGCGGCGTTTCTCCACAAATGCAGACCAACAAGACAACGGCAAATATATTCGTCACAAATTTCCAAACTAAAGTCAAACACTAGGCTAAACAAAACAAAATGAATTTCAAGAGCGAGCAAGTTTTTTTTTCCAATTACCAATAATTTATAAATGTGTTAGCAGATTTACGCAAGTTGGATCTTTACATTCATGTGACCCAAGTATACTATGATAATTACAAACAGTGCTTAGTATAGTACACATTTATACACAAGTCTTGATCTTTAGGTTGAACATTTTGTAAGGAAAGAAAAAATCCGACGGTAAAGAATTTTTAAACGTTTAACATCATGTAAACGTAAAACAGCACATGACGAACAGTGGTCCTGCTCGTAAAACACATGCGTTATTCACCCGTGTGTCACGTGATTGGCATGAGTACACGAACACAAAACAGTGAGAAACCTATCAAAACACTACCTAATAAGACCGTGGCCTTGCTAATGTTAGTGCACGGGCCTAGTGACGTATCTCAATCATCACGAAGGCCGAATATAACTAACAATAGTTTCTGCCACAACAGTAATCATGAGCTGTACCTGGATTTTGTGCGTAGGACTTGGTAATTATCGGAATAATCTGCCTGGGTATAATAAGTTACACATTTGGCAGTTAGCTAATAGCTGTTCGCTCGGCCAGAAGCACCCGACGTAAATGAAACTTTGCAAAGTTGTCAATAAAGCATACATGGACAGCCCTACAGTCGTAGATTTTCAAAAACTTGTCTTATATCACGAATATAGGTAGTCAATTTTGGAGTTTTTAACCAAATCAAAATTGGTGAAAACTAATTCAATTTTTACAAATTATTTTAATTTTAAAACAAATTTTAGAATTTATGTATTACTGCAGATAACACACAGGTGAGGTTACCAAGTACCCTAATGTGTGAATAAAGAGGGAATACAAATAAATACATTTTATATTGCGGATAGGACAATTATTGTAAAGGGGTGTCCGAGGGCTATTTGAGAGGACTCAATCCCTTGCAGTCGCATTCTTGACTTGAGGAAAACCTCGGAAAAACCCTTCAGTCAGGATTGCCGGTCTCGACGGGATTCGAACCCGGGAACTCCCGAATCAGAGTCGAACGCTCGAGCCAACACTGTCGGTATTCGGTAAGAGGAAATGAGACACATTTGGCAGTGGCACATCGGCCAGGAAGCATCCAACCCAACGTATATGAAACTTTACAAAGCATACATGGACAGCCCTACAGTCGTAGATTATCAATACTTTATGTTGATCAGCCAGAAACAATTCGCGAATATGGTAAATTTGGGACATTTTAACAAATAAAATCAAAAATCAGGAAAATGAATTTATTTTAAAAATAATTCTTAGAATAGTGTAACTGTAGAGACCTTCATTTCTGCTTCCGTGACAACACTTATCGATAATTTATTACATGTGTGGTGTCAGTCAGCCGAGCGAACAGGGGTTTGCCTACATCCTGAGATGGGATGAAGCTCATGCTGCCTCGACTCGTCCACAGGCGAATCAATTCGACCACATCGCGTGTCGGTCGAGGGAGGAAGTTGAAGATAACCGGGTTATCGTACGGGAGAGAAGGAACAGCGAGCATTGATTCTCAAGAGGGCGTAGTCAGAATTTGGAACCCAAATAGCGACAATTTTATGACAATTGACACGCTCAAAAGGGGGCAACACGCGAGTTTTGAGCCCGAGTCAGTGGTTTACCTAAACGGCACTCACTTTCAAACGAATCACTTATGCAAATACTCTAGATTTAGCTCCGACTTCCGACAGACTTTGCTAAGTAGGAGGTATTGACAATGATATGTGTCGGAACGTGGTCTAAATAGCACGCAAGCTCCGAATAACGAGCGGAAACATTTCTGATCGACAACCAATAAATAACTGTGGCTCATTTCGTCACGTGATAAAACCCCATCAAGTGAGGCGAGTGAGGGGTGGGAGGGGAGGTAATCGAAATACGCCTCGTCTTGTCCACGGTACCAGGTTCCCAGGTGTTGTCGTCTTGTTACCCCAATCAATCAATCAATCAATCAATCAATCAATCAATCAATCAATCAATCAACGAGAGTAAAACTGTACGTAGTGTACAGTGAACGGATTGAAATGTAAGATTTGTTATAGTTTCTGACATTCATGTAGATCATTCTAAATAAACAAAATTTCCATTTCACAACTCTCTAAATCAATGTAAATAGCAATTTATATTTACTGTTTACAGTTTAGATCAAGTTCCATAGGCGACTCCATAGTCCAATCGAGTCGTGTTGCAATGCGTGCATTTAGTGTTGTTTGATATATCGACTGTCGTGTCGACTGTCGATCAATCGTTAGAGATGGATTCGCTAGTTTCGTTTAGGGTAGTTGCGTTACTTTCTGTATCAATGAAGCTGCATTTTCAATGTTGTGAAGTGAGCGAAAAAGAGTAGAATCAAGAAATAGCTCCCAACTAAAAGAATGTTGTACTAATTATTACAGGCCCGGTCATGAAAGTGGGCGAAGTTTGCCAACGAAATTTGCAAAATATGGAAGCTATCAATAAAGGCGTTTCAAGTTTTAACAAGACAGAAAAAAAAACAAGTAGTAGGCTATTAAAATGAGTTTCGTTCCCATTCATTGCGCCACCCATCCATATGGCATGAATGGGACCTTCAAATCTGCGATAACAGCGATAGGATAGGGATACAGGCCGGAAAGAGTGGTTGGCGGTTTTGGCAAAGAGGAGAGTGTGTGTGTGGGGGGGGGAATGGTGGAGGGGGGGGGGGCTTTGACCCCAAATCTTACCTCAGCTCC
This sequence comes from Sweltsa coloradensis, assembly GCA_024449915.1. Lineage (NCBI taxonomy): Eukaryota > Metazoa > Arthropoda > Insecta > Plecoptera > Chloroperlidae > Sweltsa > Sweltsa coloradensis. The sequence continues at coordinate 107,921 of JAMZAV010000970.1, forward strand.
TCGTCGATATCTTCGTCGTCATCATTATCCTGCATTTCCGGTGATAGCGTCATTGCGTTTGTCGACGTTGGAAAGAAACTTTCGTCCGAAAACTCCATATAGTTAGTAGGCTCGCGCACTCACACTCGTTGCCTGGTTGCACTCACACCAGCGGGAACTGAACGCACCACTCGTCACACCAATTGACTCTTACCGGCGAACAATAACACGAGCAATGTACTAGAGCGTCAATCATAAGACTTTCATTATAGCATACACACAAGTATTAATCTGAAAATAAGAGTAAATCAAATTCGTTACGTAAGCTAAGTCAAGGACGCCGAAGGAGAAAAAACTGTGGGTACGGTGGGAGGCAAACTCGGCACTACTGAACTAAACCGCGGGCAGAGTTTCAGGATGTTATGCAAATCGGACAAACGGCTGGAAGTGTAGGACTAGGCCTAACGCGTTGTTACGTCTCAGGTCTGCACGTGCCACGCGTAGTTATGTTACGAAAATGTTAATCATTTTAGCTGAGGACAAAATTGTTTTTTTTTCTTTACTGCAAAAAAAAACATTCTGTGTAATTTACAAAAAGAACCCAAAATGTTCGAAAATGAAAGATGCTAATTAATTATCAATGAAATGAAGAGGCTGACATAATCTGAACATTTGGCCATTGATTTATGCGTAATACTGTCGATAAAAGTGACAAAAGATTACTTGGTGAAATGGACTTCAAAATGACATCACATTCACATGCGTCTTTGAATGACGATGTCTTTCATCGTCCATCAGCTCGCGTCCTCGGGAGGTGTGAAGCTACTGATGACGACCAACTGAAGTCATCCCGAAACACCACGAGTTGACAAACGCAATGTAGGGTTGAGCATCTGCACGTGAAAGAGAACTCGCCATTGATGGACATATAATTTTTTAAACAAAGGCGGAATTGACCTCATCAGCAGCGAATTATATAGCATATTACCGATTTTGTTGCGATACACTTATCATTTATGTGATTAAATTACGTCAACTCTTTACAATATATATTTTAACAATGTTTCTATTTGTGGTGCACAGTTGTTTTTCGAATTGCCAACTTTCAATACTACTTACATCACCAGTAATTGTAGTAAATTATAACAACAATTAAAAAGGATGCATTGAAGAAGTGGAATAAAAATGGCGCTGTAACACAACTGCAAGGGCAAGACCTAGGGCAAGCCGCGAGGCGGACGTGTTACAAAATAGCCCCGGTTGAGTATGACATGTACGCAATCTTTCTGTAATCGTGTTCAAAGAAACTAGTGCACTAACAACAAGGTAAAACAATTAGCAGGTGTACGGAAACACACTTATCACAAGACAACCCATGGGTGCCAAAGATAAAATATAAAAAAATGAACTAACATGTCTTGTACATTTTTTCGAGTTTACGTTTCAATGATTTCATCCTGGAAATTTACACTTTTTGTGCAGATCACGCGAAGGAAGCCTATTTCGAGATAATTTGACAACGTTGCAACGGTTTCGGATGAGAAATGCCTCTGATTACCCCGTCCAGTACGGTCATGCACAGGGGCTAGCACTCAGCTCCGTCTCGACCAACCAAGGTACAATAAACACGTCCCACGCGATCTACTCTTGCAGCAGAAACAAGTTATTTCATATTTCTCTCCATTTATGCAACTAGCAGGTTAAATGACAACGAGAATAGTCTACAGGGTTGGCTTGGTCTGCTTTAAATTTTATCTCCCCCTTGAAAATCAGTTGTATGTGACTGAGTTGGAAGACGATAAATACGTTTTCCCCCCATTTTTATCATTATGAACAATTCACATGTTAAATATCGCCCTTACTGCTCTTTCGTGCGTTTGTCTGACAATTTATAGGATTTTACAAAACGATTTTTTAAAATTTATATATATGCATATTACATATGCATATGATGATGCATATTACAACAGAGTACAAATACTCCACAAGTGCAAATTATCCTCAAGTAATACATATAGGCCCTAACTCTTTAACATATTTGAAATCATCAATTTAAATGTGAAACTATCAAAATTATTAACAATGAAAATAAATACGAGATATTCTTGAAAGTAAAGAAAAGAAAAATTTATATGAAAGAAGGAAATAAGCAGTGATCACAGACTTAAATTTTAAAATATTTTGAGAGTAGAGATCAATGTCTGTTCCTTCAAGAAGTTTTGTAATCTGTTGATGCATGAATTTTTATGAAGGTCGAGATGACTTAGGACTAATTGAAAAGTTTTGTGAAGGCGTGTATGTTTGGGAGGTAGGGTATATGAAAATTTAATTTGCCAAGAATTGAACTAGTGTTTGTTAAATTATTTACAGTTTTGTAAAGGTAAATCATGTCAGAATAGTTCCTTCGGTTTTCTAATGTCATTAGGTTAGCATCTTTATAAAGTTGTGCATAATCTACTCTATGATTATGAATGTTACTTTTTATACATTTATGTTTTATGAAACACTGTTGGACCCTTTCTACTCATGCATACATTCGCATGCGTGTGTTTGTTTCACACATTCGAGATACATAATAAATAAGAGATACGCGGAGATGGCGTTTTGGGCAAAAGTATGTTTTTATCAGAAAAACTCATTTTTGAAAACGTTACAAAGCTTTAAAAAAACAAAGAGAAACACAGATTAAGCTGTGTCTAGATTTATTGATTTACCCTACTATTCTTAATTATTGTAAGATGATTCCAATTGTTGATTTTAGTTTAACCATTATGAAAAAAAGAGTAAATAAACATCGCACACAAGTGTTTGAAGATAATTTTAAAAAAAGTGCTACAAAATGTTAAAAATTGTTTTGTTTAAAAATTATTGGAATTACTTATATTTTCAAAATCTAAACATGGTATTTCCACTCATGAACTATCCCCACGCATTGCAGACTCCTACAATGCCCACGTGTGCGTGGGATCAGCGTAGGCCTAGTACGCCGGGCGCCGGGCGCGTAGAGCGCGGGAGTTACGCGCGGCGTCGAGGGCGGACGTTGCGGGGGTTGGGCGGACACACGACCGCTCAACAGCCCGGAAACACCTAAATTTTACAAAGCGCTCGCGGTACAAATCAACTTTTTGACCCCCGACCAGGGATGGCAACAAGTTTTAACATGACGATACGTTTTTCGGGATTTCGGGGGATTTGGAACGGAATAATCACATTGAACATTTTTTTTGTAAAACGTATTTGCCTACTTAAAAGTTTGATTTGCACGTAATATGTTTAGGTATTTAATCCAACACATCACCGTATTATACATGGATAATTTTTTTAAGTAATTTTTATTTTAGTTGTTTTGCTTTAAAAAACGGGGAGGGGTTTAGTTTGAAACTAAAACCACCTATTTTCTGGTAATATAAACATTTTTTAACGCTGTCTTACATTAGATCCGGCAGCATTCGAACTGCAAGCGTTACCGTATGGACGCGAAAACGCTTCGACATTGAGCCATTGAGGAAAAATTGGGTGATAATGTTTTATCATATTATTATACTCTTTTGCGCTGTTAAAAATCACTCCCGTACTTTGAAAAACAATTTCCGCGGACCGGTCTTCGGAACGTTTGACGAGCCTAAATGTTATAGGCATAGGTGGCAACTGACAATTACTACTCGCGATAAGGGTAAAACGAGTTCAGCCCGTACCAAACCGGTTTGATTCGGGGAACAATTTCAGCAACGTGATTTCGCTCATTAAATAAGCCGAAATTCAAAGCAAAAAGGAAATTATGAATAATAACAAGACGCATTTCCACTTTATTTTCGATATTTTTTCGGTTTTCTGCTAAAACCAAGTGAAGTAAGTGGTCACGTGTTCGCCGAGAAGAATGTTGTTTCGGGTGACGTCATCGTAAGCTACGCCCCGAATGGGCCTCCCAAGACTGAGGACTACACGGAGGCCGGCGAGCGGAGGAGAAGCAAATGCATCGCTCGCTCTCTCGGGCTCGGCTCAAGGAAATGCCGACGATTTGAGAGAGAGCCACGCACAAAAACTTGAAGGGCATAAAATATGCGTTCAGATTCTTTTGTAGTCGCTGGCTAGAATTGCCAGAGTCTTTGTGAGAATTCTCCTCATCATCGTCCATAGAGCCGCGCGACAAAAGGGCGTACCCTCAGATCAGATCAGATCAATAAATATCGTTGAACGCAATCGTATAACCAGAGATGTAAAAATTACTGGGTGCGTCTCCCCCCCCCCCCTTCCCCCGACACAATCTAATTAAAAATACATCCTCCATGCATATTTTTTTAATTTTTTTGTTTCCTTTTTCAAGATTGTTTCAAAAGTGTGCACAACAGATGGGCCTACTACGAAATAATATGCTATTATTCAATAAATTGTAAACTCGCGTGCCATGGCCTAGCCTATTGGCTCGATAGTGTCCTCAAGTGTCCACATACCCCCACCCCGTCGCCCACCCACTCGCAGCCCCACCAATACGGATCTAGGCCTAGGCCCTACCTACGAACCGGAACACTCAAATTCGAAATTTGCGCCAAATTGAACCGTAGTGCACACATTTGTGCCACGTTTACGCGCCAAAAATCAAAATACGGCAACCAGGATGAATTTAAGACGGACATTTAGCTAATTAAAGCTATTTAAATGACGGAAACAGTATTTTATCCCCTAATAAGCGTTTGCTTTTTAAATTTATACGTGGGATGAAATCAAATTTCACAAATATAACAGCACACAAGCTCGTTTATTGTAATTCTTCAAAATTACAAAGATTTTTCATAAATACAATAGGCCTATAAGGTTCTGGAGCACTTGTATTATCTAGGGAGTGAAACTTACGGGCGCTATTTCTAAATACGCTTCGCAGAAAATATCCTCAGACGAACCAGACTTAGCTTACTAATAACAATAAGGCATACCATCCAATTGTTTCCAATACCAGGAAATAAACACAACACAACCACTTTCCACTCACAAATAAACAATAACGTGATAAAAACCTAACAAAAAAACACAACTTTTCCACAGTTCCACGGCGTTACAATAAAACTTGTTCAGTATTATCCATTATGCCGCAATAGCACTGCAACGCACTTACTCGGGGCCAGCTCCTCGGGAAACTGAGGGACTCGAAACGGGTTCCCCTCTACTCCCCCTACCCCGACAGGGCTACGCGTGGCCCCCACTCTACCTTATCAACTCGATTGCCTCCCCTCCCTTCCCGGCCACACCGTGGTTCACAATAACCTACCGGCATTCTCCACTCACTCTGACAACACTGCACCAAGTGTTTAACTAATTATCACTTTAACATTGCTAAGTCGATAACATTTTAAAATTTCTACCGCGAAACATTCACAAAAATACATTACATTTAAAATTATCATCAGTATACCTATACAAAACGAAATACCCGTTTTTCATTAACCCCCACTCCTCAGATACATTACCAGACCAATTACGAAATGTTAAAAAACTGCGCTAGCTATTACTGCTCGCTAATTATTTTATGTATAATCAATGCAAATCAGTTGAGTTTTCGGTTATTTCAAGGCGAATCACCTATTTACAACATTCTCCTAACTGGTAGTCGCTAATTAATTTAATTAATAATTATCATTTGTAGACGTTATTAAACGTGGTGTAGTTCTTGGAAGCGGTGTACAAAGTGACCTGACACCTGCTGCTACCTGGCGGCACGCTTCCCAACCCGTCTGTCTGTCTGTCCCCAAGTCACAAGTCGATAATGAAAACCATTGCTGGAAGGCCGCAGTCAGAAACTTGCTAATTTGATATTCCCATTACCATGGGCACGGGAAATAATTCGTTTTGAGGTAATTTCACCCAAATTTAGCTTAATTGCCAGAATTCAAGTTTTATAATTTACGAGAAATTAGTGAACCAGTTATGAATGAACAAATGAAAATGCACTGCAGTGCATTAATGTGCAAATTGTGTTAATTGTGTGTAGTGTTAATACATATTATATTATTAATGATAATGTTGATTATGAAAGCTGTTGTTTTTGTGTGTTGTTTCCAGTAATGTTTTGTAATTGGAGGAGGCAAAGTAAGTAGATGGTCTATCTAAGAGCACTTCTATTCAGACACCAATTATTTACCAACCCGATAGGGTAGGTTTGTACTGGCCACTGATACTCAATGGGAAACTAATATCAGAAGTACGGAAAATCAAGACGAAGATATTTTGTAAATTGGCTGGTATTATGAAAATTAATTTGTTATATTTTTAAACCAATCAATCGGAGGTAATACATTTGAATATTAGAATGATATTAATTAAAAGAAGAACCATGAATGGAAATCCTCACAATGAAATCGCTTTCAGAACACTATTTTGCGAGTCTAACTGTAATGTACTGTGTAACTCCATAAGTTGAAATAAAAGGTAAAACTCACATTGAACCTATAAAAATAGTAGATAAATGGAAACGCAAAGTTTGTATAAAAAATACATATACATACATTAATTTACAGAACATAATTTAAACTTTATAGAAAACTTAGCTAATTCGGACCCTAATCAACCACCTAAAACACTAACACTGAAAGCCAAAGTCTTCAAAATTAAAGGTAAACCAATCATTCATTCTAGGTACAGGAAAAAGTACCCAAGACAATACTACCCCCAACAACTGCTGTAAAAGATAAAGATACGTGCTACGCCAAGGTGCTACAACAAACAAATCTAGGACATGTAGCATGCCACTCACTCGACGAGAGAACCAAACGCAACAATATTGACGCCGCTTATATGTTTTATCATATAATTAATTATTTTTATAAATTCCTAGTCAATCCAATCAAGTAACAGCTTATAACAGTTTTCTAGTCGTGGATGCATGGGCACATGTTAGACGCATGCAGTGTACATCGATCGACAAACAAGAAATCAAGAATCGATCATTTGCGTGGTTTTATCATGGGAAATAAAACAACAAGTTGCTTACACTTCCGAGTTTTCCTAAGTGCAACGTGAGGGTTATATGCACTTTATAGGAAAATAATGACAATATAAATGATAATAATAACCGTTTGAACCATTATAGTCGCCCGCGCAGTGGCCACCGACCGATAGGGAAAACACACGACAGCTCCCCAAAACTGTCTTCTATAACACAATTTACTAAAAGTAAACAATTCCTAAGCCGGAGGATGCGAGAAGTGCGACTTAAAATACGTAAATGGTCACCCAAACTCTGACATCGCGGTTGGTAGGAAATGCACGGTAAATTTTATCCAATAACATCGGCACCCAAAATATGTGCTTGAGTATGCTCAAAACTATCATTTTGTTTTGATATGCATCTAATCAAAGCTATATTGGCCCATGTTCGAAAGAGTGGAGTAGACACGTTATTTTATCAACGCTTTCCCCATCCCTTCTTGCTTGATAATGGGCGAATAGAATACACAATCGAATCATTGTGCATTGTATTTGTGGCTCATACTCCGAAGTATTTATTTCTTCCTTCCTTCCTTCCTGGCCCGTTTCCTGGCTGCACAGATACCAAGCCGCGCTCCCAAACCTAGATCCACAGCTTGGATGTTAAATACACAAGTCCACAGGGAGTATTGGGACCATCAAGACTTTAAGTACTCGCCCACATTGCGCCACAACACGTGAAACTCTTGAAAAGTTCACAACTTTTGAACAAGTTGGGATTTCCATACGAAATACCATGTAAAAAAACAAAAAATGTGCGCATTTTTATATTTTAAAATTATTTTGTTTTAAAACAGTTTTATGTCAAATGCAATCACACCGACTCAACGTATAGCTTACAAGCCAAGTGCAGATACACATACTGGTAAGTGATGAGACTTGATGATTAAAAAATCCACCAACCCCCAAATCCAGGCTTTCCTCATCCTTGCTAATAATGCCATTATGTTGTACGTCAAACTCATACGTTGAGTATCGGCCACTCATCTTTATTACCAACGCTATCGTACTCGAATCGTATGCACTTTTTTTAATTTCTTGGCTTTACAACCGAGCTCTGGCCTACTATTAAAACTGTGAATACAACTTAATTATTGTATTTGTAAAAATAAAATGTTGTTCTTATCGCCAGTAGTGACAAGCATGAATTGCGGCTAAGTTGATGCATACATTGAGAGAAGAGTAATTACTGGGCTATCGCATGTTCAGTTTCGCATGATCGGCCCGCGCTCGTCATGATTGGCCACGGTTTATGACAGTTCCGAAAACTTACGCATTTTTTATTCACAAGCAGCAGCTGGCACAGACACGCGAGTGCCATGTCGGCGCCGCTGACACAGTCAGCAGACTGACAGGCAGAGTGTCAACAGGTAGCTGACTGTCTTCACACTCACTCCTCACGGGCGCAGTTTGGGGGGTTTATCCTCACTTTCCATACAAGAAGGGGGTTAAATAAACCTGAGGCTGCAAAATGAGAGATCTTACTCAAATGTATAAGCTAAAAACAAGTTATTATGTGGGGCACCGTTGTCACCCCTTGAGTGCAGTAACATGTTACGTGTAGTGTACTCTCATGGGTACCGCCGGAGACCGTGACGATGTCGTTGAAGCAGGAGGACAACCAGGGTTCGAGACCAGACCACATAATATGATTGACGTGTTGGTACCACTCTAGTAATGTAAGATGAAGGAAAGCAGGGGCAGAATTAGCACCCATCATTGAAGGAGGGGGGGGGGGGGGAGGAGTTGATGAAAATGTATTATGGTGAAAGCACCACACGTAAAACAATACTCACTTCAACTGGCGATGAAGAAAAAGAGACATTTGTAAAATGTCGTCATAATTTAACTAGTTATAATAAATTGAGGTATGTATATTGTGTACACGAACATGTGGAGATCCTGGGACTTTACCCCTTGTAAATTCTTTGGTGCTTCATACTTTGGTAATGTGGTGTGGCCAAGCCCATTATTTCTTTCCGCGATCAAATCAATACAACATTGATCTTCTTCTTGTCATTTCATGGTGTTTCTGGATGGATGGTCGTCATCAGTAGCTTGACACCTCCCGAGGACGCGATCTGATGAGGCGACGAAACACATCACTGGCTTGGACATCCCAAGATGCGTGGGAGGGCGTATTGTCCTGTCATTCTCCACCGTTTCTGTCGCCTGACGGACACTTACTTTTATCACTTGTGCAAAGGCTGCCCGTCGAATCCGACTTTACACCAACAACTTGTTTGGAGTAGGGCAACTGATCGCAACGAAGCACATAATACTGGTATAAAGTTGTTCCACAATAGCCTTGTCGACGCTATAGCGTCGCCCGCGGGGAAAACATGGAGAACCAGCAAGATTTGTGGTTGGCCATTATGTAAGCGCGTCGATGACGTCGCCGCCGAATTACATATTTATTTATATAAGTTACAATTTATTAAAATTTTCCTGGATGAATACACAATCTAAATTGGCTGTTTGTCAATGTATTTGAAACTCTTCTGAATAAATAAAAACAAAATGTTGTTCTTCTGTACAGGCGACTACAGGCTGGCTGGTAGGCAGCTGGCATTAAAATAACTTTCAACGATTTTACCGTGGCAAAAGTATATTTACATTATGCAAATTCGGTATTTTACATTATGGAAACAAAATGGAGGTAAACAGTTTTTTTTTTTAAATCCTGAGACAGCACGCTGGAAACTGTGGCGCACTGTCACTAAACTTCGAATCCTCACACCAATGTTTCCAAGGACTAGTAAACTTTTCTACGACTGTGCGTGCACTGGTCCCCGGCATGCTAAACCGGTCCACGCTACGTTTTGGACATGGCCGCGGGGCTCGTCAAATTGTTGGCCTACACCCGCGCGAAACACGCCTTGTAGACGCAACATTGATGTTTGGTTTATTTGGATTAAGGGCGCGTCAACAGTTAGGTCATAATGCATAATTCTAGTCTAGGAGATGTGGGGAGTCACCAATACCCGGGCCAGGAGGGAGGGGTCGTCCATGGTCGTCGTCGGGGAGGTCATCAAGAGAAGGGAGAGGTCCCCAACGACGACTGCCAGAGCTCGTCTCTAGGATCAGGAAGTAATTGACTCCTTTACTTACTAGCTGATATTTTTTAGATGGACTTTATCTCTTTCCTCGTCTTTTACGATTAGCAGAGCCGTGTTCTGTACCAATTCTATCGCGGGCCCAGACGGGGGAAACACGAAACGAGAAAACTCACATCCATGTACTATACCCATGTCCAACACCGGGGCAGTACAGTAGATTTGTGATTTCAATATATATTGAAAGAAACTTTGCGCCAACATCCATCTCTGCACGTGTGAGCCACACATGTGTTTGCGCGAAGAATCTGCAACTATGTAGTGAAGTAGCGCACACCGCGTGACTTGGGGTGCATACTGCATACACACACATACACACACACACTTATACGGGCCCGGTGATTGATGTGTCATAAAACCTACACATGTACTTCCGAGAAGGCAGGCGTTTTAACAGGCGGGTAGTTGAAACAAGAGAACATGTGGCCGAGCTACCAGGTTCCTGGAAGTAAGCAAGACCCCGGCCAAGCAGCCAGCACATGCCCCCGAGGAATTGAATTGATTATTATAGAATAAAGGAGAAATAATGCAATCTACGATCGGTCACGCCATCAGCTGAAAGGTTATTAACCCCTGTGCCTATCGTGGACGTACTATACGAAAATTCAAAGTCTTAAAAGGATAACATTAGATCGATATCTTCTGCCAGGTATTATATTATTAATCTGCCCACTTCCGGATGACCTACTGAACATAAAGGACCGTGTGGAAGCATAGAGAGCCACCCTTTCTTAGGCTAATCAGTAACCCATCAGAAACCTCCATTCTAGCCTCAAGGTACAATTACTAGTTGGAGCCAGTCAACAAGTGCAAGTTTCAATTAGTGCAAACAAAGTTGAGTCAACTGTGGAATCCTCAGTCCTCTCTCATCAACAAACAACTTCTCACTGTTGTTTGTTTGTTCGGACATTGGGCTGCTGCTCTAAGACAATATTAGACCGAGCATTACACCAGTTACACCCCGGGTGCACTCTCGGATTGTGCCTTGGAGATTCATAATACACCCGCCTACGAGAAAGAGCAAGTAATGTCTTGTTTTCTAGGCTAATCGGGCAGTAATGGATGTGATTAATGGATTGGATGGCGGAGAAGATTGGGGTGGGGGGCTGAAAACCTGGAACCCGGACATAGCGAGGCCCACTTAATTATATAATTTATAATGGTTCGTGGGTTTCTTCACAAACCAATATATAGAAAATATAACAAAGGTATTACAAACAGGTTACAACCAAATGTGCTGCCCACTTCCATCCATCCCCCCCCCCCCCCCCCACCGTCTGGGCCCGGGATTAGGCCGTTCCACTGCCGATCATGATATAAGTTCTACATGTAGAATATACCAAACAATAAAACAACAAAATACAATTTTATTGAGATGGGATTATACGTTCCGAATGTAGATGTGTACAATAAATTATAGTTTTCACGTTTTGAGCTTCTTTATCTGAAACCCGATACTCATAAACGAGGAAAATAAATTTTCAGTGATCACTTTATGTGATTTTTTTCCACCGACGAACGAAAGATTTTTGCAACATAATATTAATTAATGTTTCCTGATAAAGGGAGTATTTAGGGCTAAAAAACAAAACAAATAATCAATTCTCAAAATTGTATTGAACTAAAAAGGAGTCTATCTTCAACAGTTAGAATAAATACACTTGCTAATTATTGGGGACATGGCTAACCCAAATTTTGAATGTCAAAACCGCTGTGTGGTAAACTTCGAGTTGACAACTGCATGAAACAACACAATGTTGCAAAAAAAGTATATTTACATTTTGCAGTCACAAATTAAAAGCCGACTCAATAAAAATAACAGATTTACTTACGGAAAAATAATACTATAATGTATCATAGGTCAACTTCGCACGGACAGCTGCATAAAACGTAACACTATGCAAGTTGCAACCTATTTATTTTTTGCAGTCTCACAGCAATAGGCGCCCCAATTAAATAATAGATTACAGTTACATTCCGGCAAGAAAGTAATTACGATTTCGTTTTCATAGGTCAACTTCAAGTTAACAGCTGCATAAAAGTGAACATAATATTGCTAACAAAATATATATTTATATATGTTACCGTAACAAAGCCGCCTCAATAAAATAATAGGTAGATAAAATTCCTTCAAGGCAAATACGATTATGGATGCCAGTTGCAAGATAGGCGCCGTTTAGCTTCGTCATTCCGGTACTCGGTTACACTGATAAGCGTGCTGAGAATACCCAACACACGAACCCGATCAGTGTTGTTGTAGTTTTCATGGGAACTTAGAATTTGTAATTTGGAAACGAATATTTATGAAAATAGCATTATTTAGATTTTTAGAAAGAATAAGGAATAGTGGGATAAGACAAGCCGAATGCGCTCATCAATCAACGCGCGTTCAAGAAGCGGACTAAAATAATTTAAATGTAAGGATAACATCAGTGGCGTAGGAACCGGGGGGGGGGGGGGGCAGGGGGCAAAAGTAACGTTAGTTAAATATTAATCCCAGAATTTCCGTAGTAAATACATGCACACAATTCGACAGTCACCTTGTAATCCTGTCAAATAAGATCTTATATTGACGTTTGGAGGAAATAATTGCGATGTCGCTGAAGTTTTGCAGAGACCTTCCTTATACAATACTTATCAACATACTTAAACTCCCCTACAATCGGACTTGAGCTTCGGCCGCCATATTGGAAAATGACGGCCAAAAAGTGTTTGTTATCGAACATCTCCAAATTGGTTGGAGGTAGACAAAATATCGCAGAGGCAAAAATATTCCCTATTTAATTCCCTACAAAAAAGGTGTCTTCTATAGTTTTGGTAGGGGCAATGGTTACGTCACAAAATCGTGGTTTATACGTTGCTTATTGGAGTACCAACAAATTTCCTAATTTTCACGACCAGCATCAAACAATGCCCGGTAAATCTGTAAGAAATCGATAAAAAATACAAAAGAACTTTTGTGCGGGGTTCATGAAAGCTTCCATTACTATTTTTAAAAAATTCAGGTCTGCGAAATCGGATTTTGCATTTACCCGGAATTTAGGTTTTTCTATTGTTGGCATTTCCTCAAAAATGGCATATTTGACTGTCCATTATTAAGCACTAAATGCATCGGAGGAAAAATTCTTTTTACACACATTGAAGTGACTAAAATAACGATGAGAAAACAACCAACGTTTTAATCCAATATGGCTGATAATTTTTAATATCCACAACATCAAAGTGAATGATGTAACAAAAAGAGTGTAAAAACAGTATTCAAATTGTGAATATTAGGAATTAGCAGCCATATTGGATTAAAACTTTGGTTGTTTTCTCATCGTTATTTAAGTCATTTCAATGTGCATAGAAATATTTTTTCCTCCGATGCTGTTTAGTGCTTAATAATGGATAGTCAATTATGGCATTTTTGAGGAAATGCCAGCAATGGAAAATCCTAAATTTCGGGTAAATGCAAAATCCGATTTCGCAGACCTGATTTTTTAAAATACTAATGGAAGCTTTCATGAACCCCGCACAAAAGTTCTTTTGTATTTAAATCGATCTTCTTACGGATTTACCGGGCATTGTTTGATGCTGGGCGTGAAAATTAGGAAATTAGCTGGTACTCCAATAAGCAACGTATAAACCACGATTTTGTGACGTAACCTTTGCCCCTACCAAAACTATAAAAGATATCATTTTTGTAGGGTATTAAATGGGGAATATTTTTGCCATTGCGACATTTTGTCTATCTCCAACTAATTTGAAGATATTCGATAAGAAACACTTTTTGGCCGCCATTTTCCAACATGGTGGCCGAAGCTCAAGTCCGATTGTAGGGGAGTTTTAGTATGTAGATATGTATTATTAAAGGAAGGTCTCTGCAAAAATTCAGCGACATCGCAATTATTTCCTCCAAAAATTCTTATTTGACAGGATTATTGGTAAAACGAATATGTTTGCCTGTATGCTTCGTCATTCCATAAAAAAAATAGGTAGAAATTTACTAAAATGGGCCACTTCACGTTCAATTTTTGAGTTTTTAGATACAGAGTCCGAGTACCCAGACCCCAGCTGCCGCCCACAAAATCTGCTAATATTCTCCAGCGTACATGATTTTCTATCTACAGTGAAGTGATTAAAATATTTCCAAATTATAACCGGTTCGGAGTTCAAAGGGCTGTTTTGGGGTAGGTATTGATCAGAGAGTTCAGTGCATAGTTCCGCACACACACATATGCCCTACAATAACAAACATTTGTTTGGCGAAATTCACATCAAGTTTGGGTTTGTTGCAACCAATTTATTTTTATAGTCTCAGAAATAGGCGACCCAATTAAATAATAGATTACACTCTTGCAAGAAATCTAAAACAAATAAATAAATAATAATATATAATTATTATAATATAATGGTGATACATTGTTCATTGCGGACGACATAAAACGTTTCAAGTATCACATACGTTTTTTAAAGGGAGTAAATAGTTGTGCCTGCATGAGGTTATATTCATAACTGCCAAGCTAGATTACATATGGCATAGTTCTAATTGTAATTACTATTGTTCGCCGGCCGTCCGCGCAGGGCGGGAAGCAGGTGACGTTGATTCTAGGAATCCGAGACCCTTGCGCCTTCTGGCAGAAAATTACACCCCACGTTTAGGAGAGGGGGGGGGGGCTTTTATTAGTTCGAAAAACCGACAAAAACTACGATTCCACGATTTCCGTGTTTAGAAAAGCACAAGACAGCTGGAAGTAATGGACATGAATCATTTCGTAGAGGCACAGTTTTCTTTCTTAATTTTATATTTTCCATGGGAAATCCCAGTCACAGATTCAACAATGCCTGGCTTGACATAGGGCATTGTATTCTTTTCTTAGATAGGGCCTACACCTTTAAAGTTCAATGTCGCTCCCTTCCCTTCTATCGGACTCACATTCATTGTCGAAAATGATTGTAAGTGCCAGGCTCTTATTTTTTTTATCGGTTTGAATTATTTTAAAAAACAGCGTGAATACTAATCATCTATTATTATGATACACAGAAATAAAAACAAATCAATTAGTTGGTAGATTCAAAATGATGTTATAGGCCTACATGTGTTTTAGAAAAAGACAAAGCCAACTACGTTAGTACCAGAAAATAACAAATTTCTGGTTCTTTTCAAACTAAAATTACCTATGCAATGAATAATTTGTCCGACATTAGGTTCTTAAAATTTCTCTGGAAAACGGTCACACCAAAAATGTACTTCTATTCAGTCCAATTGCAAAAACATCCAGTAAAACTGCAAGTTACTTCCACCTACACACCCGCTAATTATATGCTGGACAACTCGAATATTAATATTTTAGAATATTTTCGTATGCGGAAAAAATACCAATAAGCCACTAATTGCTATGTTCATTGTACGCGCTATGCGAACACATTATTTTTAGTTGTGTGACTTGTGCGAGATATTTGAGAATGAAAAACTATTAATACAAAAATGATAAGTTGTAAAACAACATTGCATGAGAGTAGCATTTCCTAAAATATTATAAGACCATCTCAGTAAAACATATAAAATATTCCCGTTGAACGTATAAACATTATTGCCAGATAATTCCACTTTACATTCCAAGAGATAGTTGCAATGCGTTCATCATTATCCGCAGTCTAAAGAATTCGTTATTACACTGATGAACACCCGTTGTCCGGAAGGCGGATGTTTGTTAAACGGCTCGTAGTGCCGCAATGAGTGCGTAGCTCCGCCCCTCGGCACGCGTTCTACATGGAGGGGATAGATAAATTATGGGTGGGTTCTGGGGGGGGGGGGTAAATAATACAAGAGTGAAGGACGACGAGAAGAACAAAATGGAGCTGGTTCCGCCATCTCTTGGCAGAACAAATAACTATCACGGCAGGGCCTCGCCGGCTCTGCGTACCCAACCAAGGTGCATGGATGGCCGTGGTTTCGTCGAGGAAATGCGCAACATCTTGAGGACCGCGAGGTTTTAGAGGAACCACTCAGTAGGGAGATTCAGAGTCAGAAGAAATAGGCGACAGAAGCTCAAGAAACTAGAAGAATCTATGATTTTTTGTGTATCACCGAATTTAATTTTTTATTTAATTTTCAAAATCATAAATGAAACAATTTAAACAAATGTGGAATGTGTCAAGTGTTTAGAGGTATTCATGTTATTAATTGCGCAGTTGTAAGTTTCAGACCCAGAAGAAATAGGCGACAGAAGCTCAAGAAACTATAGAAGAATCTGTGCTTTTCTGTGCATCACCAAATGTTATTTTTATTTAATTGTCAAAATCATAAATATATCAATTAAAGCGAATGTGGACTGTGTCAAGTATTGAGTGTTATTCATTATATTAGCCGCGCAGTTGTAAGTTTCAGATAATAGATTGAACTAGGCGCCAGAAACTCAAGAAACTATAGAAGAATCTGTGCTTTTCTGTGCATCACCGAATTTAATATTTTTATTTTATTTTCAAAGTCATAAATTTATCAATTAAAGCGAATGAGGACTGTGTTAAGTATTTAGTGTTATTCATTATATTAGCCGCGCAGTTGTAAGTTTCAGATTAGGAGGAAATTTGCGCCAGGAACTCAAAAAACTAGAAGAATCTGTGCTTTTCTGTGTATCACCGAATTTATTATTTTTTATTTTTCGAAGACCATACATTTAACGATTGAAGCGAATGTGGACTGTGTCAAGTATTTAGTGTTATTCATTATATTAGCCGTGCAGTTGTAAGTTTTAGATTGTGAGGAAATAGGCGACAGAAGCTCAAGAAACTAGAAGAATCTGTGCTTTTCTGTGTATCACCGAATTTATTATTTTTATTTAATTTTCAAGACCATACATTTATCGATTAAAGTGAATGTGGACTGTGTCAAGTATTTAGTGTTATTCATTATATTAGCCGTGCAGTTGTAAGTTTCAGATTAGGAGGAAATTTGCGCCATAAACTCAAGAAACTAGAAGAATCTGTGCATCACCGAATTTATAATTTTTATTTTATTTTCAAAAATCATAAATGTACCAATTTAAACGAATGTGGAATGTGTCAGTGGAATTTATGTTCTTAGCCCGCAGTTGTAAGTTTCAGATTAGGGGAAAATTGCGCCATAAACTCAAGAAACTAGAAGAATCTGTGCTTTTCTGTGCATCACCGAATTTATTATTTTTATTTTATTTTCAAAATCATAAGTGTATAAATTAAAATTAATGTTGCTTGTGTCAAGTGTTCAGTGGTGTGTTCTGGGTAGTGTATGTAATAATAACCAAAGTGTGTGCTAATTGAACCGCGTGTGAAAACTCCTCATTCAGTCTTTTCAATAAGTTTACCACAGTGCATCAATACGCGGAAACGTCCGTTCTTCCTTGGTCACCTGGGTGCCACAATCACTAGACTCACTTCGTGTTTCACAAGAGACCTTCACTTAGTGATGTGCCCAGCACATGGGTTCAATCCAAGGCGCTCGCCCCCCAAGATAACAGCTGCGCGCGATGATAAGAACGGGGGCGGGGGCGGGGGCCATTCTCTAAGAATGTGCTTCCTGAATGGGTCAACCCTTGCGTACGCTTACACAATGAAGGTCTAGATTCACAACCACGTTCACATTGAGGCGCGATTGGCTTTTCAGGAACGAACATATTCTTCTGCGTGTGGATAATGCATGGGTGGAACGACAGAAGTTTGAGCTTGAGGAAACTTGGAAGAAACACACCTTTACTGCTAGAGGTTGAGTCAGAAATCTTTACCTATTCGACACCTTGTCAAATGTCAATTTAGTCCACGTAGTATTTGACAGACCCCATCAAAAGACAGGATTCGTGAAAACTGAAAATGTTGAATCGAAGCACCTCGTCCAACACCATTTGCTTGCTAGCTCTGCTAACATAATGTCCACTATCGTCAAGCCGATAATTTACCGTTTCTCTAAAAAAAAAACTGCCTTTCTCCTCGATTGCACACAAACGAAACCACTCATTGAAAACCGATACAAATGCATACAAACTACCCAGTTTCATTGCGAAATGGGTTCGTCAATTTTTTTGACTAACTACAAAGAATACGCACATCTTGCACAATTAATAACAACACTGTTAAATCAAACAGCTCGAAATCAATAACATAAATAAATGGAGTCTACCCACTCACGTCAAGTCATATAACAAGATTTTCAGTGGAGGACAGTAAACCAAAGCGACCAAGCCATCTCTGTAGGTCCCGACGCAATCGACGAGTGAGCGATAACGAACCAAAGATCGATAGTTTTTAATAGGATGTAAGTACTTTAGACAGAAATTAAAAAAGTGACTACACCGGGGATCGAACCCGGGACCTTGGAAACGAAACGCGGGGCCTTTCGTCTGGATCACATCAATCCATGGAAGCTCTACCGTTTGCCATGGGGTTTTAGTTTGCACCAGTATCTCAATCAGAACATTTTTTCCAAAATATTGCTTACCGTAGCTTTTTATCATAAAAACTGAACGTCGATAGACCAGTATAGAGCTTTGCGTGGTTATTTCCAAAACATGTGTAAGAGACAATCATTTGAAATATGTTGAAATGCTATCTGGTCGCGCAATGAGCATGGATGTCCTTAGCAAACAAAATCACAAAGTTTACCATTTTTTAGATGATTGGAGTTGAAAAAAAGACCCAGAAAATGTATTCCGAAATTTGCTGTATTTGCTGATCAAAAGATTTTTAAACGGACATTTAAAATTGTAGAACAAGTCTAACCGAGCTCATATAAAGTCATATCCCTGTCACGTGGTCACGCCCAAACCAATACTAAACGCCAGCAAGGAGCGAGCCAATCAACGACAATCAATCAACATCAAGCACACACTTCAACTTCATTGAAGTTCGCTGACTTACCGATAAGTGATCCATGAAATTACATCTTATCTTAGCAATTCCACGAAAACTAGATAACTTAGAGAATTGGGATATAATTCTAAAATGTTCAGGGCTGAAATAGGGGATAGCTATAGGCCTAGTCTGTTTTATACCGTTCTTCATAAAAATTTTCTAATAATAATCGACAAGCAACAATGCATGCAAATTGGTGTAAATAATTATTTTTCTCTTGCCTAAATACAAATAAATAATACACAATTATTTCATTTTTGAGTACCTACTGTACATAGTGGAGTTGCAACGTTACTAAAAAGGTAAATATATATATATATTATCTTTAGAAGAAAATCTTCTAGGGTAGATCGGTTTTGAGGTGAGTTGGTGCATTTGAATAGTTGTGCGTCTTGGATCAGCATTCCAGAATTAAATTTAGACTAGGAAACGCTCAGTTGGACGCGTTGATAAGCGAGCACGTGCTAAAGCTAGACCCACATTGCACATAAAATTTATGGCGTTTGCGTTTCCAATGTTATTTATTATTGCCAAGGTATTTGGGTAAACCCGTGTGTAAAAATCTTTACTTTGTGGATAAAATCCACCGCCATCTAGAGGACCTTGACTTCTTGGGAAAACTATTTAAACTCTTGGTGACAAATAATAGACTGCTTTCTCGAAAGTATTTTGATTACTTCTAGGTGGCAGTGTATTAGATAGAAACTTCGCGCGTCTTTTCGTTGCCATGGCAACGTTACTTTTGTTATAATGTAATTTCCATCTACACTACTTATCGGATCAAAATAAAATTTACATATTCTTGACCGGACGGACATTCTAAATGATTTGGCTATCTCAGATTTTGTCGCCGGTTAGTTTGAAAAAAAAACTTTCGATTAACTTTAATGTAACTTTTTAACTTTTTGAACGATTTTGCCACAAAACTAATGGCATTCAATCGAGAACAAAGCTTGCGGATGGTCAAAATTTCAACTCGATCCGAGCCTCCGTTCGAACGTTATCGCGAGACATACAAAAACAAAAAAAAAAAAAAAACAAACAAAAAAAAAACAAACAAACAAACAAACAAAAAAAAACAAAACAGTGACTAATTTTTCCGGCAGAGTAATTGTTTTGCTAAATTAGAATTGGTTGGCATGTCGATGACGTTGAACTGTTCAGAAGAAACGCTACTGACCAAGTGTTGACTAATCCGAATTCAATGTACACCCTGCAAGACTTTTCACCTGCCCATGGGCAGCTAGGCCAAGCCGGGCAACTTGTATCTTGAATGTCGAACAATCCGAATAACTTATCACTTCTCATAAACCCATCCATGTATTGATTTATTGGCCATAGCGTCAGTATCGCAGACGTCAGGGCCACAACAAAGGCGAGAAAAATGAATACCGCACATAGATGCACAATAGAGAGCAGCTCGCACAATGAATGCGAACAGAACAGAAATAGGAGAACTTTTTGCACAACGAATCGACAGAATGCTGCAGGCCCCAGCAATACAACGCAAAGTCTCGCTTTACTTTTAGCGTTATCCAACAAAAAATATCACGCCCTTGTGTAGGATAGTTTTTCGGATATGTAGCCCCAGCAACATGAAGTCTCACTTTACTTTTACCATTATCCAATAGAAAATATTACGCCCTTGTGTCGGATAGTTTTTTGGAAAGTGCTCAGTGAGCAAGCAACAATCCGACTTTGCAATAATACGTCGTTGAATACAATTTACAGGAGCAAGCACTACTAAGTCAGACACAGCAATAATGTAACAGAAGTACGTCGTTGAATACAATTTACAGGAGCAAGCACAAAGTCCCGAAACTGCAATAATACAATAGAAGTACGTCGTTGAAAACAATTTACAGGAATTCCGGTGATCGTATACCCAGTTGGGTTCAAAGAATTACAAACTAACACGATACTAACGATGATAGCTACATTTTGATCAGAGTGAATTATTTTCATTGATTATATTGCGATATAAATCCTTGGAAGAGGGAATGGGACACATTTGGCTGTTAGCAAATAGCTATTCGCTCGGCCAAGATGCATCCGACGTATATGAAACTTTGCAAAAGTTGTCAATAAAGCATACATAGACAGCCCTGTGGTCATAGATTTTCCAAATTTTGACTTATCAGTCAGAAAAAAATCACGAATATGGTCAATTTTGTAGTTTTTAACAAAATCAAAATTCGTGGAAACTAATTTAATTTTTATAAATTATTTTAAAACAAAATTTAAAAATGTGTTACTGCAGAGCCCTATGATTCCACATTTGTGACATGTTCAAAATTTCAGACACCTGTGATGTCAGTTGGCCGAGCGAACAGCAATTTGCCTAAAACGCATGTCCTATACTCTCATTTTTTTTTTTTAATTACAACAACTTTTGTATTTACAATGTATGCATATCAAAATTCACATATCAAATTCACAGAAATTAAAATTAGGTTTTAGGGAAAAGAAGAAAACACATTTAAATAAGAACTTTAAATAAACAAAACCAACAAAAATTAGAGGTATATCCTATCACACGTTACCTTAGTGTGAGCTTGTAAAAATAACAGTTAATAGCCAAAAAGGTGCTTATCAAAATGTTCTAAAATATTTCCTTTTTTTATTAAATTAAACCGCATTTTCCTTACATCATCTTTAAAACACTTTAAGATTCTGATTTATGTCCGGCTTTTTCATATTGATTCACTGACTTTAAAACTGTTTGAATGATCCAACGAGGAACATGTATGTGAGTGTGATCATGTATAACAACAGCACACTTGAGTGTAGTTGAGAAAAGTTTAATTTGATTGGGGGGATTGATAATTGTGTAAAACCTAAAAATAAGAAAATACAATCTCCCTTTCGCAGAACAAATGTCTGAACCATCAATCAGAAATTTTAATTTCAAAACGCATGTAAAATAAAACAAGTAAAAACAAAATTTACAACATAATAATAATGAAGGGTGAACGTATTGGGTTATAGATAGGTAGGTACCAATAAGCAGTTAGTATTTAACTAAAACTAGGGATTGCCATCACCACCAGATTGTTGCGGTGACACGATAATGATGTCAGGTCACGTGACCAGCCTCTAGAACTAAGTGAGTGGCCCTCCGCATTGCAACACTATAAGCTCAACTGTAAATGTCCTGTGAATCCAGTTAGCTAGATGATTCCATGCACCAACACATTGTTGTGGTGACACGATGATGACGTCAGGTCACGTGACCAGCCTCTAGAACTGAGTGAGTGGCCCTCCGCATTGCAACACGTTATGTGTGTGTGCACTAGGCCTACCTTACCTCTTCTCTTCAACAAACATGCTAATCATTAATAATAATATGCAAAATCGTATTCAGTTGTATTTTAAACAGCGATTTGTAAGAGCCAGTCGCAAGAACACGTTTAATGCATTGATCCGCACGTGTTCGTGCAGTTGAACCACACCGCACCACTCAACGGTGGTCCTTCTGTCTGTCTATCTGTCTGTCTGTCTGTCAAGTGTGTGGGAGAAATGAGCACCCACCACTCTTCTGGTTCAAGACGGTGTACGAATATTAAATAATTAATATCTTCACTAAACTCCACAGTTTGTTTCAATGTTTCTCGCAAGTTCAAGGTGGGCGCTGTGTAAATGTCGAGATCTTAATAATAGTAACAATAACAAATAGCTTCTTATAATAAAAAGTTATTTTAGGTGGACGTGACTCAACTCCAAACTATGATCGACACCCAAGTCCCCGCAGCATTGACGCGTGCACACCACGTTCATGTCGTATTTCCACAACGTTTTAAGCTTTACCCAACACATTCATTTATCGTGTACTTGTGGTATGCACTGTGTACCCTTGATAAGTACTTCTCACATTTTCATCCAGCCCTTTAAAAATGTTTTACAGCAGACACCTCAATATAGAGGCATTGAATGCGTTTCATCGATACAAATATGAGAACGAAACAATGTAAAACAAATGTCCCTGTCAGCCAGTTCTTTGTCCGAGTGAAACCGTCAATCATCGTTGCCCTGAAACATCACTCAACCCTTACTTTTCTTCTTTCTCCTCGCGTCATGATTGAAATATTCCGTAATTTATTAAATTGACTATTAAAAAACAATGATTATAAAAGTGATAACATCAATGTCGAAGTCGAACCCGTATCTAGTATTTAAATACAAGCCTGTGACTTCAGAACAAGTGAGATGTCTTCAAGAGTGGGCGTAACCACATCTAAATCGTGGCTATCACAAGTTTTCGAGCAGCACGTCAGGATTGATTATTTTACACTTACAGTTTTCTTCAATTTATATACTGTTCAAGATAACCGACACATAATTTTGTACACAAATGTAAAGGTAGCACGAATAGCTGCTGTCTTTAATTCCAAATGTCAAGCACTGCTTCTAATCCACTATTTGACTACCTATATTCAACACATTCATTAGGCGAGGCTCATGTTAAAAGAAAGTACCTTATTCCTGCAGTATTAAAACCTACTCTTGTGAGACGCACCACTGTCCAAGCAAACAATACTTGAACGACACTAGAAAATTTTATTAAAAAGATTAAACAATTAGTAGGACTATACACTACTCGAAATAAAAACAGACTGACCTGACCTGTTTTATTTTGAATAGTGTAGTCCTACAAATCATAAACACTGGGAAAATTGCATACAAAGTACAAACTATTTCCTGCATCGGAACATACAACGTGTAATATTCAGTTATTTAATATATAAGTCCATTTTCAATTTTCCGACTAGATACGTGTTATGTTTGTTCCGACATTCGATGATTGCGATGTGACGTTTAGACCTCGAGATGGGCCACGATTCAGCTGCCAGCTTCTCAAATAAAAGACCTCCCCAACCGGGGAATAATACAGCCAAGTGGGCAAGCTCTCTCAGGGGACTACCTTTGAGCCGAGCCCCCTCGTCCTCACTG
Source organism: Sweltsa coloradensis (assembly GCA_024449915.1). Classification (NCBI taxonomy): domain Eukaryota; kingdom Metazoa; phylum Arthropoda; class Insecta; order Plecoptera; family Chloroperlidae; genus Sweltsa; species Sweltsa coloradensis. The sequence continues at coordinate 131,812 of JAMZAV010000970.1, forward strand.
CAGTCGATTCTCAATCTTGCCTGCGACTTGATATTCGCCACCAACAGAACTGACAGAAGAAGCCAGTGGAAAAATTCAATTTTCTCGAATAAAGTGAAGACGACTCCCAAACCTGGGGCGCCCATACAAAGAAGGGAATCAAAAGTGAAATGCGATGGTCTGTAGAAGTACAATAAACACCATCTTGATTCTAACCTATCTATCATTGAATGCTGCTATAGCTTCATTCGCATTACCCAATTGCACACCAAGTTGACCAAGTGGGGCGCAGATGGTCATTTTTTTCTTGCTATCAAAATTTATAATTGACATGTATTTGCGATTGATTCAATTACTACTGAAAAGAAATCTAGGATTTTTTACAGTATTTATTTCCATATTTCTTGTACCGGTAGTCCTATATTGAATTTAAAGAATTTAAACAAATTTAGATTATTCTCTCGTGGATGGTGTCGGTGCCTACATGGTTGGCTTGGTCTGCTTTCAATTTGATATCCCTCGTTGAAAATCAGTTCCGTGACTAAGGGTCGACTCTAAATATGAAAGTATTTGTTTTATTTTATTTATTTTTTAGGCATTGCGGCTTAGCCCTAATCGAGACGAAGTGCGAGCATGGTGAATGGGCTATGCTGGCTAGAGCAAGCCACAGGCGACGCTCGAGACCTGTGTCATGGGTACTAATAGGATGGTAAATATGGTGGTAGTGGAATTGAAAGATGAAGGGGGGAGGGGGTATCAGGCAGTATTCATTAAATGTCATAGATGATGGCGATAAATAAGATAGTTGGTCACTCAGTCATAATCATGTGCCTGAAACAGTCACCATAAGTAAACGTTTAGTGGAGCTATCTAACAGAAAGTACGCAGTCAACATGTTTACATTGCAATGTGTAATTACAACGGTCAATGCGATTAATAAGCAAGAATCGTGTTTAAAATGTAATTTTAGATTATACAGGCAGATGGAGAGAAGGGGGTGGGAGAAGAGAGGAAGATGAAGTCAGGACAAGTGACTCCTCAAGTTGGGCATGCTCCTTTGAGATGTTTGTACGTCAGCTTGCCAGAGAAATTAGAACGCAATCCGTGGAACAATGGCGAGCAAAGCCAAACATCTAACACTCTTCAATTTCCCAACATTCAGGTTATTCTATATTTTTATTTTCAAAGACAGTAGACTGGCAGTAGCTCATGTTCGTTCTTTTTTAATGTTTGATCAACCAAAAGGGAAAAAGAACAAGGCCAAAATCCAAAGGAAATTACTTCACACATAAAGGAAGGAGGAGGTACGTAACTTGATCTGATTAAATTGTGCATAGTTCTGGATTCCATCGCTTGTCGGGTCGGAAGCCGCCCAAGTTCTGCTCAAGCTGATGGACAAACAAGACATTAGGACGCTGGACACGGTTCTAGTTGAATGCACGCGCACAGTCAGTCAGCTCCTCGTGACGTAGTAAACAAATCCCTGGGAAAGTAAACACTTGTTCGGGTGACCTTGAACTCCTGTCACGTGGCCGTTTATCTATTACCGACATTCCTCGTACAGAGTTTGTCCGGAGGTTGGTACTGGGTGTCTTCCGCGACCGTGGGTGCTGCTTCTGCAGAGGTAAGCGGTCAGGCGTCACAAGATCAGCTTCGTCAGTCGTCTGGTCACCCCACCCCCTCATCCACTTACGTATTAATAACCCAAAAAAATAGCTACAGCAAAATCATCGACGTTCTTCCATTATTACACAATATATTATTTTATTTGTGGCTAATGATCTTTCCTATCATTTGAAACGTCACAACGAGCAAAACCAGAATCACAAAGGAACAACCACTTGGGCCTGTCATATAAAAGAGGCAAGGAAATAATTGGTTACTGCAACAAGTCTAAGCGAGTAAATAAATCGACCCCTCGTTGCCCGTGTTCGTCGGATAAAAGATAAAGAACAGAAAATGAAGTGTATTAGTGAACAAATTCCACAGATCCTTTCTGGAGCGTAGAAGCTCTCGCGACCCTGCCTCCATCATTAATCATTAATTTACAAAGATTGAGTGGGCGTAACCCGGCGTAACAGAATAAGTGGGCGTAACCCGGCGTAACCTTAAAAAATTAATTCAGTCATTTATCAGGAATATGGAGTGATATTGTACACACTATGCTCTGCTAAATCCCTATTATCACAGGCAAATGTTTTTATCACAATTATGTATATTGCTAAAACTGAAGATAGCCACCACATACACTGGTTACGCCCATCCATATCATCCCCACTTCTCGCTGTGGCTGGGTTCGCTAGGGGTCAAGTAGGCCTACGTACGACGTACTACGTGCCAGTGATGCATACGGAAACAACAGAATCGCCCTCCCTAAACAAACTTCAAGACGCATTTCCCATCCTTGAGTGGGGCGGTTTGGTGGTCGACGATCTATCACTGCCTAGCGTGAGAACAAATGTGCAACGAGAGGAAGCCAGACGATGACAGATCACACTTTACTCACCCCTCGACGAGCAAGATGCAAACGACTACTTCTCGTAGCGAACTTCGAACATTCACACCGAACTTGTAATATAAGGGAAGACGGACCCAAGTTTATGGAAATGTAGGTAAAGTGAGTCGTTCGGCCTGGTGATTGCTCAAAGGTACACTATGCAACCTCCACTCTAAGAGATCGCTCCCCTGGCCCGTAGCTAGGAGGGTGGCGCTAAGCATCACTTACGGCGGCCGTGGTACAGATATGGCCGATCAATACTTGGCCCCTCTCTGCCGAAAGTTAGCGCTGCATCCCACAATGCTCACATCATCCACGCACGGAGAGCACGTGGCGGGCCAAGGTCGACGCGAGGAACTACGTCACGGAAGACTTTTTACAACCCGCATTTGCAACACATCTGCATACCTTCAAGGACGCAACGCAACTGACTCCTGCAGCCTGCCTGCTCTACTCTCTTCACATTGATTGCATTTAGACGAAAGTTTTTCTTTCCAATCTAGTTTTATCGTTCTTATTTATAGTCCCGACTATCGATTTAATTCTTGCTAATTTTAGGTTGCGTGTATTGATTGACGTACTGTATCGGAAGCTACTCTATTATTGATGCTCTCACTGACTCAACACGATTGTACAAGGATAAACTAAGAAACACAAGAGATTAGCTCCACAACTAATTATTGACATTCAAGAAGCAGATTTAAATGCACTTCTGAAGTTTTTAAACTGTGTTCCATTTACTTGCAGAATGCAGACCCATATTACTAAGAGTAGGGACTAACATTCGAAGATACACCAGGTCCCTAGACACAGACTTCATAAATTACATAATATAAAAACCTATTACTCAATCAATGAACAGTTCTCTCGAAATGACTCACTCTTGATTCGCCAAGAAAACACAAATATATCAACGATTAGATTGAATACAAGGTCAGTACCAGTCGGCATCCACTTTAAAGAACGATGGATGGTCTCTTCTCTTCGGCTATCCTCCAATCACAGGATTTTAAATAGCTAATGGAAACAGGATGAATAATAAATAAAATAAATTGATACGGCGTAGAAGCAAGCGGACATAATTATCAAGAGAGCGAGCAATCTGATAGGAAACTCGGAAGCATCACGAATTAAATTAAAATCAAATCCGCGAGATTCGCGTGGACGGCTCGCATGTTCGCTACTCTACTTCCCTCAAAATGGCATCTGCCCTTGAACGTTGACGGCATGCCCCCGCCACATGCCATGCCGAACCCAGCAATCATTGCATGTTCAAACAAATGGTTGTTGTGATCTTCAGAGGTAGTACTTTCGTTCATACGATTACGATAGCCTTGACGGTTGCCAATACGAATGTTATATTTTATTTATAATGCGTAGGATGCATTGTAGTTTCTTGCTACAAAACAATTGTAAATTAAAACCAAGACTCTTAGACCGGGAGGATATCAACAAAAAACACACGAACAATAACCACGGTCAGAAATAAAAAACGCTTGCCAAATGTGCGTAAATTTTCGGAAGCTCTGCTTCCTTCCTCAGATGCGAGGAAACAATTTGCAAGAAGGAAGAGGAGCTTTCGAAAATTCACGCACTTTTGGTAAGTTTTTTATTTCTAGCCGTGGTTATTGTTCGTGTGTTTGCGTGTTATTTATTAAAACAATAGTTAATATTTGTCGTAGGCTTTGCGAGCGAGTCAATGTAAAACACTTGGCTGTCGGGTGTCGCCGCTCCATGATAGATGAAAACTGACGTTTCGGACCCGTTACACGTCCATCTTCAGAGTTTAAAAACACTTGAAGGGTACTTACACAGAAACGGACCGTGGTAACCGGTCCGAAAACGTCAGTTTTCATCTATCATGGACGCGCGACACCCGACAGCCAATGTTTTACATTAATAGTTAATGTGTATGAGAAAACGGATGTAGGAAGTCAGATACGAGGTAAACAAGGAGAGGTTGGCATGTGGTTTGAAACTATTCAGGAACAAATTGGCGGGAAACGTGAAAAGTGGGAACGTCACGTAAGTATGGACCGGTAAGTGGCTAGTGTTGAGACCCCAGGTTGAGATGTAAGGAATGGCGTCAACAACAAGACGTAGTGTGTTGATGTGGGCGTCAGTATGAAGAAGAGACCAACAATCGTAAACAATCAAATAGCTGAAATGTGGTGTTGACTACGACGGTACAACCATGACTATATGACGATGGCCAGAGGTGTCACGGTCAAAACGCAGCCTTTCGCAGCCTACAGGAACGGCCAAATATAATGTGCTTTCATAAACAGTTCAATGTTAGCTAAATGGAATAACACACACACAACACACTACTACCGAACCGAAGCTAATGGGAAGACCACCCACACTAGTGTTCCGAAAGTCTTTCTGTGCATGCACGATAGTCATGCTAGACTGGACTCGACGGTCAAACAAGGCATGACAAGCCCTCACCATGCTGTCAAGTCTCTATGTGGGCGGGGCCCTTACACGGTACAACTGTATTTGATAACGTAGACACCTCTCGAAGTGTATTTCATAACGTAGCACACGCAGAAGTGAAACGCAGTTGCAAGCGCTGCCATTGGACGACGCTGAATGATCGCGGCACTGCGTTGCATTGATGACGTAACGTAACGTGGGTCCTTCACAATGTTGGTGCGGCGAGCGATGCACCGTGGGTATTTGAGATTGAAGCCAGTGTCATCCCTCAGTCGATAAGACTAACTAACGCACTACATCTTAAAGAAACGTTGAACGAATATAAAATTAAAATCATAATTCAGCATGTTTTTATTTATTTTTAGGGTATCTGCGACTACGCTGTTCTCATAAGGTAAAGTCATTACTCCAGGGATTTCATGCCGTAAGAAGGGTAGCCTATATTGGACAGGAGCAGTAGGTTTCAATTAAATTCTCACACCTTTTAACGGTCTCTCCTCTTCCTCTTGCTGAAAAACTTTGTTGGTTATGAAAAGGTTTAAAAAATCATGATGGGGGATAGGCATATTGTTAATTATATTAAAGTTAGATTCTGTAGTACGTTTTACAGCCTAGCAACAATGAGATACAACTCACGGTAGAAAACGAAGAATAAACGAGCATAACAAGGGGAAATTGATGCAAATTACTTGTACTGTTTTGGTTTCGGAATTCTACTGGATTATCCTGCCGATCCTACCTTACTATTGTGACACCCTCTCCATGAGTTTCTTCACAATACTAGGAAGTAGGAAGAATAGTTTTACAACGGGATTACACGCACACGTATTGCATATCTTCACAAGTAGTATAGTAACTTAGTTTGATTAGACATTAAAATTTCGTAAAAATCATCTACTTCTGGCAGATTTATATATTTAAAATACACTTCAAATTATTTTAAAACCTGCCGTATGATAGTAATGTTGCAACGAGCAATGAGCAGCAATGTCGTGTATTTGAGGTTGACGGTGGGATTGTGCACTATAAATTTATAAGTAAACTCGACGAATGACATCGCGAGCGTGGAAACGGTGTGTTATTCAGTTACAATTAGAAGCGCGCAAATATTGGAGTTTCTTTGCAAAAACAACAAAAATACCCGACTGGGTGTTGACATAACATGGAGATCAATTATAAATACACTGTGAAATAATAGAAGACTATTTTGAAACCAAATTAGAGCGCGTTAGAAAATAATTATTTTTGGTTGTGTACTATGTAGTAGTGCATTGAATTACTTTTACATTAAAAAATAAATTTTAAATAATTAGGCTATCATAAATATAGTAGGGCCTATTTCATACATTGTTTTTTATAATTATTTTGAAATTTAATTTAATTACTGTTCATTATTGTGTGTTGTGTAATCTTTGTTTTATTTATGGTTGGTTCTCTTGTGTAAATCAAGTTTTTATTACTGAATATGATAAGACAATAAATAAACAGTTAATCAATTGCATAAATATGCACGTTATATAATCAAGCGGTTTTACCACGAAACACGAAATTTGCGCTCTTGGTGGACGTTACCCGATGGAAGTCTAGCACAATTACCATTTTTGAAATTACATTTCTCATTCTAGGAAGTAACATACATCTAATTTTGTTGCGGTCCCCGGTAATACTCGGAAGTCTATACCCGACGAAAGAAAGGGTAGGCCTGTGTAAAGAGAGCAGATGGGCGTCTAATTGGAAACCCAAATCGCGCTCCTTTGAGAGGCTGATTGGGGAGGCGACGGTGGCGAACCACCTCAGCTGGAATTAGGGTTGCCAGATGCACAATCTAAAAAATCGGGACGGTGGGGTTAGGGGACTTGGGGGGGGGGGCTTAATTTTGCTTTTCAAATGCACATATTCTCACTTTTTTTAATCCTGATTAGGCCTATAATACAAAATAGTATCACGTAATTGATTGGCTGATCGTAGACTTGCTAATGGATTATGGAATGGCACACTTGTTAGTAGATACACAAATAGTCTGTGTAACCTTGATTTAAGATAAATTAATGTATTCAATTAAAAAAAGTGGGAAATTCGTTTTGTAATATAATATTATTATTATTATTATTATTATTATTATTATTATTATTATTATTATTTATTATTATTTTATTATTAGATGCCATTTTTAAAATACAATCGGGGCAGCATATGTCCCGATACAAAAGCAATCGTGATCGAAACGTCTGGCAAGTGGCAACCCTAGTTGGAATCTATCCCATCTCTTTTCGGGATAACGATTTCCCTTGTTGCCACTTACCAGTCTAAAACAATGATGTAATGCGATACACCATGTTGATCTAGAAATTATTAGGAATGCGCTAATGTGGATTGAAGTATCGATTAAATGGGAAAACCAGAATATCTCTTGACTCTTGATAACGGTGTCTTCCCGAGGTCAATGCATTATGGACTGTACTTCCCCAAGTCATTCAGTTGTCATTACATTCCTCGTGCATACTAGACTACAGCATGCTAGACCATACGTGTGCACAATACTGTTTCCTCGGTGCAGAAATAATTATTATCGGCGGTACTGAGTACTGGGTACTATTGATCAATGCATCATGATTCCACCAGTGGTGTGGTGTATCCGATCTCCCCAAAAAAATTATATTCCACAGCCTCCATACGAACTTGGCAGCCCCCCCCCCCGAAATATTTTACTAGGTACACCACAGGTCTCCACTATTAGTCAGCAATAAAAATAACTTTTGAAACGAAAAACGATATCTTGACATGGCCGGATTCAATGGTTGAGCACAAGGAAAATCAACTGATAGAGACATTGATTGCCGTTCACAAAACACTGTAGCTGCCTTCGTTCCCCGTTTGTTTAATTTTATTGTGTTGTGTCCAACGTGCCATAAAAGTTGTTAGGTCTATACTGTAGGTACAAATGTACTAAATTGTATCTTGTCCGATCAAACATATGTTACACACCTTACACAGTAAATACGCACTCATCAAATCAGTGAAGTCTGCATGCGGTAGTGGTTACTTACTCTAACAAGCGAGTGTGTTGGTCGGTGCCGATACTCCATTCGAAGGTAAATGCCTATGTGAAATACATTAAACCTTCTAGGAATGTTCCAAACTTTGCCTTCAAAGCAAACCACTGTATGAACACAAAGGGAACGTTTCTTCTAGCTGAATGTGTGGAGAAGTGACTGACCAACACACCACAGATCCGGGTTCGCGGCTCGGCGAGGGCATTGTGTCGTGTCGGACAAACATCAGTCTACTATTTACTACAATTCAGAAATTAAAAAAGTCCGCCCCAACCGGGAATCGAACCACGGATCTCCCGCATTCCAGACAGGCGTCTTAACCACATAGACTTGACTAGAAACATTGGAGGGTACATTTTAAGCTCTGAATTGTAGTAAATAATAACAATTACACCTACGGGAGTGTTTCCCGACTAAACAAATCGAGAAACATCAGTCTGTCAATGCAGTTAGGTTAATCGAGACGAAACACGTTTGTAATACACCTCTCGAGACGATTAGCGACGACTGTGATAAGCAAGATGTCTTCCCCTAAATATATTATAAAGTTAGAAGATTCACTAGGAGGAATCGCCAAACATTGTATTTGTAGTGTCCGGTGTTGAATCAAACGAGACGATGATGGGCTCTTGACAGGACGAAAACACAGTCTAAGAATCCATCTAAAACCTGACCCACCGTCACAGCCACCCCCACCCATGGCCCATGGGCTACCTGTGCTGTAAAGTAAGATGGTTTTGATCAACTTTCAAGAAAGTCAAGAACAGGCACAGTCTTCTTACTTTTACCTCAACGACAGAAGAAAGTAGAAAGACTTAGTTGTTGCAAGTGAATTAGTGTAAAGCATGAGGAAACCCCGAGCACGCACGCCTCAAACCAAGTTAGTTAGTGGATAACTTGGATACCCTTTCAAGGGGGTCTTACCTCCAGCCATTATCGGTTTGTCCAAACGATTCAGAGGATTCGCCCGGGGACGCCCTGCAAACACCGTTAGACAACGCTCACAATCAGAAGCACACGGGTTCAGTCGCCGGGGAGATACATGTTCATTGGAGAGGAATACTATTTCCTTCGAGCCTACGTTCAAGCAGACTAATCGCTACCTAATCTGCTTTCCCCCACTTCACATGTATATCGGAAGGCCATAAAGGGGAAAGCACATCTTGTAATAAAATGTTTATGAGCAGCTTACACTCCTATACTTCGAGCAATCTAATTACGGAAGGCGTGAGCAACTTGCTATTTCTATTCTCTACGGTGCAACGACTATAATAATTGATACAGCAATGAATGACTAGCGACTATTCGGTTATCAAATTAACTAAGTATTGGTGTTTGTTTAGACTAGAGTATTACTTACACATACGGATTTATATCGTTGTGAATGTACCATTTTCTGAATCGTCATTGATTGCCATTTGCCAACTATGTCTCGTGCAAAGCTTCAAGGGATCCAGGGCTGCCATGTGAGTGGCAGACTGTTTTGAAGACGCAGTCCGACACTCACCTCCTGTATGTATCCCATAATGCTTTGCGCTCGATAAAGATGGAGTGCTGATGACTCAGAAAATCGTATAATAGAAAACAATTATCGTCAAACAAGGTAATTAATTAAACAAACTGTGTAATAGTCTTTTCAGAACAATCGTATAAACTTTAAACGCGGATTTCCTACCAAAGAAATGGTTTTGTTAAAGTAACAGGTGGTCGCCCTACCATCACTATGATTCGAACAATTGAACTATTCGCAGCCCTATTATCTTATTTTTTGTAAATGGCCGAGGATCTAACGTTTAGTACTCTAGCAGCTTGTTACGTAGCGATCACCCAGGTTTAGTTTTTAAACTATTAGTGAACCAATTAGATATGAAGCTAGTTTTCTACTAGATACGTTGATTAGACGCGATAGCAAGGGTTTCTGAACAATTTTTATTTTTTTCGAGCAAATTGTCAAAATACAATATGCTTAGTAAACTGTCGAGTGTAGACGGAATAAGGTTGTACGAGATTTGAGAATGAAGGTGGACGAAATACAAATGTTATGAGAATTTTATAAAATATCAATCCCTAATTTACCAAAGTTTGTCAGGTTCCGGATGGGAGGTGGACGCGGGCGGCAGCTTGACGACGACGATGACGACAACGAGTCGGAGTCACACCAACTGTCCACCGCGCGGCACTAACAGACAATGGTGGTTCTTAGGTCGGCCAAGATTTCAATTTATGCGAGAATGTCAGGAATCCTTAGCTCACAAGAACAGGGCAGGCTTTGACAATCCAAATTCTCGAGACGGCAAACGGGGTCGATTCCAAATTCAAGAGAGAACTGCAGCAGCAGTTAGCGCGTTATTAAATTCACAAGAATATAACGAAAGACAGAAATAAAATGCACAATTGAATTAAAATGCAAATGTTAGTGTTCGTTAGTGGTAAGCAATGCAAAACCATAGAAGCAAAAAGTGCAGCACAAGCAAACGTAATTTATTTATTTATTTATTTAACGTCTATCCTATTCAGTTATAAAAACTGATTTACAAAGGACATTCAGTAGTTAATTAGCCTGTGAGTCGATGTGCAATAAAACACGGTATAACATTCCTACCTTCAAATCTAAATTAATTACCTGCAACAGAGGCGACTACGCACAAGCGATTTCTTACAACTATGTGCATATTACTTTCCTAAAGGACGCGAGTTCGTATCCCTACACTGACCATTGCAACACTCTCAAAGGTATAATCAGTCATCTCACGACAGTCGATAGCTTTGCTGGTAATTGTACCACATTCACCCAATAATCGAAAGAAATAACGACGACCCATCTTTCCCAAGTCCCTAATTATTAAACTTGTGTTACTTTATCAACTGCAAATCCACCCAAATTCAGCATTCGTTCGACTTCGGTGTAAGCAAAATTTGATGTTTGTAAAGACTGGCAGCAAGTATACGGTATACCTACACTTACTAAGCGCGTCGCATATTCATTCTTATTGAAGAACTATTTTCGCAAAACTAAAGAAAGGAGATTGTGTCCCATTGATAACACAACAGCATATAATATTTAATACAATTCAGAAGTTAAAAATCCATCCCGATCGGCGTTCGAACCCGAGTCTCCCACATTCCAGATAGGCGCCTTAGCCAACTAGACCACCAAGACGGTAACAATTTAACTTCTGAATTGTAGTTGACTCGGGTTCGAACCCCGATCGGGATGGACTTAAATATTAACAATCCCACCTAAGAGTCTTTTCCCGACCAACCAAATCGAGAAACAGTTCAGCATATTACGTTATTGGAGAAAAAGTGCATTATAGGTCTCAGGTCTAACTAAATGTTTAAATATTTGTCGAACACTTTCGAAGAGTTCGTAGACCGATCGAGCAAGTTTCGTCCCAAGCCATGGTCACCTTCCTTCCTGCGCACGGCATTCTTCCCGCCTCTCGACTCCGCGCACACAGCGACGACAGATCTTACCACGTGCAACTTGGCAATGCAGGCAGCCGGAAGTACTGTCGGAGAGAGGGGGGGGGGGGGTCCTAATTCCCCAATCTTCCGTAAAGCGGTAGAATATTACTCGGTGATAAATTACAAAGGATGTAATTATTCCCTGATTATATTTACAATTATGGTGACGCAAATTAGAGTGATCCTTTTAGCCGGTATACGGTAACGTGGAGACACTTCCAACTCCTATGTTTCAAATTATTAAAAATTGTTTTAAAAGATTAATTAGGAATTACCGACCCCGTTTAGCTAGGCTACTAAATAAATACTATACTTGCGTACATCATGTACGGTTTGTAGGGAGACGCACAATACAAGAATCGCTCGTCCCGACAACCATGTTCTCCTTGGCGAGTATTGATGAATCAAAATGCAATTTCCCAATCAAGAGTGGAAAAACCAAACCTTCATTCATTATATGCGATTCGTCAGCACTTATTTGAAGCAATCTCCACGAGAAATGAGTCATAGACATTGAATGCACGTGGTTCCTCTTTACACATTCTTCAGAGTCCAGAAATACATTTCGTGATACGGTATGCCACTCAAATAGTTGATACCGACCTACCAATTATTCCTCGTCGATAGTTTGTACAACATACAGGCGGTAAATAATTTTGTACCCGCTTGCGAAAAAAAAAGCACCCGATAGTTAATTCAGAAAATCATTTACCCTCATGCTTAGGTGGCAGACAACGATTTGTCTAAAGTCTAAACAATATTTTAAAAATAGTTCCTCAAAATGTAAGTTTGCACTTGGCTAGCAGTGCCTAGTGATACACAAACGTTATGATCGCTAAATAAGATTAACACCCGTAAAATGAAAAAATAAAGCTGTTTTATAGTATTTTTTTCATCCCGCCAACTCCACAGTTTTCGCATACTTTCGGTATCGGTCCGATAACGTAGAACAGCCAGAAGAGAAGAGTTGGCCAAACACTAGACTAGACAATGATTGTTATCAGATAACTATTGCACAGCAGACAAAATCGCCGTACGACGAAGTCGGAAAGGCCACAAAACCAAAGTTTGCGGGCGCGGTCCCCTATCGGCGCTTCGTCAACAACCGACTACCCACTATAGTCAACAAAATGCAAGTTATGACTTATTTCTCTCCGTAACCGACCAAACTTTCGGAAAAACCGCACACTTGTAGGTAAACACAAGTAGGCTATGTAGTGACCACCATTTTGTATCTGTTAGGCCTTCTCTTCGCCACGGACGGTAGCGGAGCGGGGCGCGAGAAACTGGTTTGCATTATGCACACTTGCAATGAATATGTAATGTCATATGCCACACGTAATAAATGGCAATACACTCGGATGCGGCCGCGAACTCAGGTAATCGTCTAGACCGCCGTAAAACGCGGCCACGTCAAGGGGTGGCTTTTATCTGCCAGTATTTTACTTCCGTGAAACTGTTACCTACCCCCGGACAGCGATTCTAAGGGTTTATTAGGTTTCCCGTGGAACGCATTATACGGGAACAAGAATTTTTAAAGTTATTAAAGTCAGGTATTAAAAAAATTTAAAACACAATAAATCGGGGGCGGAGTGGAGAGAGAACGGCGCTAGGTAATTAGGGTTATAATTTACTTCCTTCAACAAATACTCTTAGCTAAGGGAACATTTTTTTATGACGGAACGCGTGCATATTAATTTCTGGGTGGTTTTTGACATTGCCAGCGAGACAAACATACAAATAATAAACTGATAAAAAAAGTTTTCTAAAATTGTGCATAAGCAGAATAGAAGACCATGCGAGTTATCTATGGTGGACCCGGACCGGTTGTGAAGATAGAAAGAAACGTCAATTGTGCAGAAGTATCTGCAACGCATTTGCGATGTCCATTTCAGCGTGCAGCCAATCACCTATTTGATATTTACTATAATTATTAATTAGTATTAGAAAATCACTGCATGCGCATTAGAATAAAGTCGTGAAAAATTGATAGAAACAATGTGTAGATTGAAACTATATCCCAAGGAAGGTGCAATGATGGCACTTGGTTTAGAAGATAGCAGAAGAATTCCTCTCTCAACAACCACAGAAGGTTAGCAGGTTAGACACTTAGGACAAAGTGACACCAGAAGTCACCGATGCAGAGTAGATAAGCGTAAGGGCAAATCGTCTGCATTCCGTTCGAATCTTGTAAAAAATTATTGAAAACAAATGTTTGGGTTGACACAGGAGGATATCGAAATAGAATATATTGCGGACTATATTCCGGCTAGTTTATTATCACAATATCACAACTTCAACCCAATAGAACTTTTCAATGATTTCTTTCGTGTTAATAAGTGCATGAAAACAGGAAAATCCACAGAGTGAACTCCCTAATTGTGTGTGAGTTAGTCGACCAGAGCTCAATAACGCAGTGTTTTCAAGAGCCAGCAGCCGGGGTGCGATCGTGTTTAGTGCAAGCTCGCTCCTCCAGCAACGCTACCGTCATAAAGCAGCATTGCATTACCGCCGAGCACTAAGTGCCCGGACTAAAGGCTACAATCAAGCGTGGTAATTGTGCGTAACGTCACCTATTAGCATTTCAAGCAGAGAGATGCTGTTGTTACCTTTTCTTAGCGCCACCAGCTGCTACGGATGGCTCGACCACGATCGCGGACTCGCCCATTCGCATTCCTGAAACAAGACAAGCATTAGTTACCTTCTGCAAGGCACAGTAGTCGAGTTCGGGACTTCCAGATGGATCCAACAGGTAGGGCAAGTGAAAATTACAATACAAGTTTGGACCGAATCGGTAGGATACGAGTAATAAATAAAAGCAAAGATTATATTGTTGCAAAATTCGGTTACATAATTTAACAACTATTTACAAAAGGCATAAATGGTGTTTTAACTGACTTAAGCTGGCCACAGGACATGACGTCCTGCAGCACCACCTGAGTCGATTTCAAATCACAAAGGAACCAGCAACTTGCAAACTATGCACATCGGGTTTTCAGGACACCTCTTCAGCTGCGCCGCACTTAAATCTGACATTGACGCCCTGCCAAATGACCTGAGCGGGCCAGAGAAGGAAGCACATATTTACCGGGGGATTGAAGAACGGGGGACGACGATAATCGATAATGCACTAACTTGTCAAGTTCTCGTAAGTTATTAGTAACTAGTTAGGTATAGTGCCAGCGGAACGAGCCCAAGTCAGTAGCTAACCACCACAATAGTAATATAAAACAATAACAATTATTATTTACAACAATGTCTCGGATATTACTAGTTCTTGCATTGCCGGGTGTTGATGCAGATAAATGGTCACCGGCAGAGTGAGCCGCAGTGCGCACTTCATAGTTGTTTACCTTTTAGCCACATTTCGTGTTAAATATACAAGAAAACAAGAAAAACTTTTTGTAGGATATTTTTATATGATAACTGGTCCAATGTAATGATGAAGTCGATAGTCTTATGCATTTTCAGGGCGCTTGGTAGCGATGTTATGGCAAATTACATCGCAACAATCAACACCGTGAGTGAGACTTCGCAGTGAACGTTGAAATTGGTATCTATATGATTCAGTGATTAGTTCCGGATGATAAGATGTAACGATGGGTTTGTAATAACTATTCAAATCAGCTTTAGGTATGCAACCCGGAACCCCATAACCCACGTCACATCGCACACCTCCGTGCAAATCCAACAAAACACAATTTCAGTTCGAGGTGTAGCTTTCAACAAGGTGGATATAGTAGGAGGACCTCGTTGGTAGCTGTCAGACAAGGTGCTCTAAATCTCCAGTCCAGCAGAGTTCGCCGAAACTCCGCCAGGTGATTTCGATAGGACCATGGCCGACGTCAGGTAAGCCCAACCGCTTCAGCAAAGACGTTACAAGAAAGACATCCTCCGATTTGTAAGTGAGCTCCAAACTCGCCGTTGGCAACCCGTAATCAGGAGCCTGATGCGCAACGTCCACACACAAAAACCACCACCGACTGCCATCCGAGATTTTCTGCTCGCGGATAGAATTTAATTAATTACCCACCTCCATGCCAACGTGCACCTTCGGACCAGAACGCTGTCCAATTAGAATAATAACTCTTATCTAAATGATGTGAACTTCTGACACCGGCGCTAGGTTTACGCTTGTTCATGACAACGCTTAACCTGCGGAGATAATAACCCATATTTATACACAAGATACGCGCGCCAGGAGATAGACTGTGCACATAATGTTCGTCCCTATGCTTATCCAAGAAAGCAAACGACGACGATAAGGAAGTCAGCCCTAACCGACGCGATGACGCCACCGATAACAAGGTATCTCAAGCCCCTCAGGTGAATACGGGCTGGTTGACGTGTTGTCATGTCATTATTAACAATACGTGCAACTCATTAGCTTGCTAAGCAGTGCTGGTAAGGGCGCACAAGATTTATTTTGCGGTAGCAAGGGGCTGATCGACACGATAATGATGCCAGGAAACCTATGCTGGGCTGGTACAGCCACAGCCGACTCGAGAGTACCACTATACGACTCAGTGGTTAGTGCATGAGGAAATATTTAGAGGTAACTAGCCAAAGGGTGAAGAAAAGCTGTTAGATAGCTCTAGTAGAAACTAGAAAACGAGAAACCCCTATCATCAAGTAATTCCAGTTCTAAGAAGAGGGCATCGGTTCACGTTGGCGGGGGGTTGCCATTGGTAGAGGACGCTAGACATATACAAAACCACGTGGGATCCGGGCTTCGAACTCTCGCCCCCTAGTACCAAGGTTCGGTACTGAGCCACTCCCTCGTCGGTTCGGGACCACGATTGCACCCGAGTCCTGACTCTACATGCGTGTCGACAAGGTGGCAACCACCAACACGGACGCCGTTTCTCCAGTCGGCAACAACATTTTCCAAAAGCGTATCCAATTCCGGTGCCATATTTTCCGTGAAACCTCTCCCGGGGGCGTTCTTGTAGTACCTACCTACGGCATATTACTGCATACCTGACGGGGCACAGCACGTTCTCAGGCCTTGGCCCCGCGTACAAGAGGCCAAGGCCATGCAGGCCATGGACCCCGAAGACGTAGCCTAATTGTTCAAGAACTATGAATGAAATCTTCATAAAATGTTTCATTCATAGTTTCCATGTCGATTTTGGGCGTGGAAGGATATTATTCAAATCAATCCGCAGATCTCTGTGGATTATCAAGGGAAAAGCCCGAAAGTTGTTTTAGAGATCTGAGAGTCCCGATTTGAATCCAGTGTCGTGAGTGGTTCCTCCATTCAGTGCCTCAAAGTAACGAGTGCATACTAATGCAGGAAATTGGTTGGTGTAAAGGTCGTTTCTCAAGGATGCATGCAGCACGGAGCTGTACTACAGCAGCCAAGCATGTCATGTGGTTTCAGCTCACGTTACTCTCAATCGTCAGAGTGAGCTTCTTGCTTTGGGAACCACGAGCGGGGAGAGATTATCAGGATGAAGATCCCTTTGTGGGATTCGAACCCACGTCCCTTGCGAGTTATACGCTTCGGACCTGCGCCCTAACCGAATGAGCCACCACGGACAATCAGGTATCGAATCCACGACCATGCAAGTAATCAGCTATCTTCAGGATATGCACATAATATTATAGTATCTTACTTCGACGAAAGAAAAGAATCGAATATCCAGTGACCCAGTCCCTATCCTGCCTTCCGATGACTGACATTACGACTCCTATGCTTCTCAGTCATGTCGTTGATTAGATATTGCTTAACGTCTATATATGCATTTTTTTCTCTCTCGATTAGCCAAAATGCACAAATATGAGACGTAACGCAATATCCAATCAACGACATGACTGAGGGAGCATAGGAGTCGAACCTCCTGACGCTAACGCTGAGCCAATCCTTGTGTGACGTCAAGCCAGTCATCGGAATGAACGTAAGTTAGGTAGGTGTTGCAAATCCTAAATGTAGCCGGGGGCTTCCTCACGCCGCTCTCGCAGGACTTGTTCGCCCGACCATTATAATCATTCATCATGAATCTTTAGCCAGAACCTGGCCGGGTAAGATTCTCTCCTCTCAAAGCTCCCGACCACGAGATGAAGCAAGATCACAGGGGCCCGCGAATCACAAGGATGATTCACTAACTCGTTGCACATCCGGAAGGCATGCCGGGCATTCCTCAGCGTACAAGTATGTACTCTACAATGTGCATGCACTTTGTCTCATTCTAGGAAGCGCATACTGACGACGACGACGACGACGACGAATAAGCGGAATTACCAACTTTCCACGGATCTCAGAAGCGCAACGCATCGTCCACTCCAACATACGAAGATAACAATCTCAAACTTCTACTTCACTTGGCATGCAACTATTACCAATGCCGCCGTATTGGTTAAACCCTGGCGTCTCTGCATTCCAGGTTCGAAACCCGGGTTGGGCACTGATGACATTTACCGTCAAACCACATCGTCAGTGAGTGTCCGTTGAAAACAATGCAGGATTACAACTCGGCGCCGGCGCCTAGCGATATCCTGCTTTCCCAAGGGGGCATCATTGCTAAGAAAGTATTAATCATTCAATTTCAGAGAAATTCAAAGTTATTTCGGTTTAGGAACATTGCACAGATGTAGCCAGTTGACAAAAAGTTGATTGTAACGAATTTACAAAAAGAAGTAACGACATTTAAAATGTTCAAGGTCACAAACCAACGGGCGTACGTCAACTTCCGAGATATCGATCGGATTGGGAGGGCGTGGAGGGTGGCTGGGTGGGGGGGTGGGGGGGAAGATGACAGGGCGGGCTCGGAGCATAGCTGGGACTGAGAAGATTAGAGCGAGGAAACTGTGACAAGCGATGAAGAGGGAATAGAACATGTGAGAAGCTGCGATAATAGGCAGGCGAGTGTGAGAGACAGGATAGGAGTATTCTAGGGACTCGCCCTGTTTCGTAGTGACAAGAGTCATCTCGAATCTCGAGATACTGGGTAAGCGATGGGATTGTCGTATACGCGACATACCTAGTTCACCTGAAGAGGGGCATATTGCACCCTATAACAGGTTAAATTCCCACGAGAAAATTTCCAAATCCATTATTATATTCATAAATCCACAAGCAGTGAACATGTGAGAAGCTGCGATAATAGGCATGCCAGTGTGAGGAGATAGAATAGGAGTATTCTAGGGACTCACCCTTGTTGGATGAGCGTAGCGAGCGTAGCGAGCGGAGCGAAGATTCCATTTCACTACACTGGAGAAAAAAATCCGGAATGTTTTTTTTTTTTTTTTCTGTATTTTGTCTGTTTGTTAACACGATTCCGGCTAAACGATAATCGATTGCGATGAAATTTTATGGAGGTCTTCGAAATCTTGAACTTAGAACTGCACGTTTTTGAGCACAATCGGAAAATTATTCTCATCAAAATCGCAATTTTACGATTTTTTCGATTTTTTAAAAATTTCTTCGACTTATAACACCTACATGTTTATCCGATTTTGATGATTTTTTCACAGAACCATAATTTATGAATTAAGATATTCTTGTAAAATTTGATGCCGCAATCGAAAAATTATTTCTTATAAAATCGAAATTTACGTGTTTTTCTTTTTTAAAACAATTCTTTGACTTTTAACACCTACATGCTTTATCCGATTTTGATGAGTTTTTCACAGAACCGTAATTTTATGAATTAATATATTCTGGTGAAAGTTGAGCACAATCGAAGAACTATTTTCTTATGAAAATCGAAAATTACGATTTTTTTCTTTTTTTAAATTACGATTAATTAAAAAAATTAAAGATTAAAGTTTATTTTTCATTAAATTTAAATAAATTTTAAAAAAATCTTCAACTAAGTAATGATTTTTTCACAGAACAACAGAAAATCCATATAACACATGGTAGCTCAATGCACCAATTACGCTCATCCAACAACGCGGCGGGACTTAAGCGTTTTCCTAGTTTCGTAGTAACAAGAGTCATGTCTCAAGAGACTGGGAGAAACTTCTATCGCGGTTGCAGGCTATAGTATCTTCATACATCCACATCCAATGAATCTAGGAAGTTTAGGCGAGTGCATTCAAAGTCTGACATCATTATTGACAGTATTTCTCCAAAATGCACTAAGATTATTCACTACGTATTCGTACAAAATGACTCGGTATCTTTTTGCCTATGGCTGCCGCAATTCTGAAAATACCTGTCTATCTGGCAACTGCGGATGGAAAGTGTAACATTACCCTTTTCGGGAATTCCTCCTGTGCAGAATAACTGTGCACGCCAATAAATAGTGGTTTAGTGTCCACGAAATATGATCGCGACAACCAAGTAGTGGTCAACGGTTCGATTTTACTTATGAACGATCACTAAAATAAGAATCATTACTAGGTACATGTCACTTCTACCATCACCACATTATCATTCCCTTCATTTGCTAGGCCTCGACTGGATCACATGGTTTGAAATGAAAATTTTTACTGGCCTGATAACAATTATTACTGTATGGAAATCAATCAAGATTTTTTTTTTAAATCTCAGCGGTGAGCGGTATTCCAGCCCCGTTCTACCGACTGCCATCGGATCGGGAGACCGGGGTTCGATACCCCGCTGAGATGAAACGAAGTATCCATGGATAGGTTGCTCGTTTCATATGTAGCTACTCTCTTATTTAGACGCACGCACATTTACGCAACGAGGATTATCAAGATGACTTAATAGTTCCTCCATGGTAAGGTACCGAGAGTCGGGGTCTTTAGCAAGACCAAGGTTCCTCCACCATCCAGGCAGACCGGCCAAGTGGAGGACGGGCCGACAATCAGTTCCAGCAATCACACACAACCTGTTTCGAGGAGCTAGTGACGGCCGGGCCACCCGTTCAGTTGCCTCGCGCTTCCCTGGCGGTCGGCCTTGTTTGAGCTTGGCGCCAAGAAAAACAACCACGTGTAGCATGGGCCTAGAAGAGGCGGCCATCTTGGCTATTAAAGGGTCGGTTTGTGGCGGGTTGATTAAATATGCGCGTCGGGTCTAGCCTAGTAGTAGAGTAGGGTGCCTCGGAGTAAGTATGGTCACTTCTCCACGAACCAGATAGCGATACGGAGAAAAATATGAAACAATAATGATCGATCATTTTCATCTATTATGATGTTTTAGTGAGAATTCTTGCGAATTTGGCAAACCAGTTTCTAGTGAAACAGCGCTAGAGCCGACCACGGGTCCACTTATAAAAAGTTATTTACTAACAATATTGCAGGGGTTAGTTAATCATTAGCACTGCAGAATGTTATCTTACTGGTATTTAGCAGAATATTAGTATGTCCTAGCATAGCATACCGTACGTGCAACTGCAATGTGCACAATATTCCGCTAAATCTATCGAACATTTCGCTGGATGATACCACAGCATACAGCCCATAGCATAGCATAGCTAAGGCGCCTACCTGGAATGTGGGACCCGGGTTCGAACCCCGATCGAGATGGATTCGTTAACTTCTGAATTGTATTAAATATTAACAATTCCACCTCGGGAGTGTTTCCCGACCAACCAAATCGAGAAGCATAGGCCTACTATGCGTGAGCGTGAAAATCTTGACGAATATTTTCTCGTCTTTACAAATCCAGCAAAACATAAACATTGCCTAATAAACTGAAGAATAGCATTGCAGAAGAATGTTCACGTAATTTTAGCATAAACAATCGCGCTTTCGGTGTTTTTGGCAGAATTAACCTCTATCCAAGTTACTAGTACATAACGTTTTGCCCTTGAGCAGAATGTTCGCTGGTTTCAGCAAGAATTTAGTACATATTTTTCTCTGTGAAGGTACAGTTCAGATGTAAACATCATACGTTTTTAACACCCTCCTGACCAAAAGAATTTAGGAAAAGCCATCAGCGACCATTATCAAAAGGGATGCACGGCCGAAGCGTAATACGCTCCGAGGGAAGAGAGTTCGAATCCCGCGTAAGTTACGATTTTCTATCAATTTTCTTATGTAATGGAAACATCGCACGATATAATATGTGACACAGTTCCCTGAAAGCCCGCTAGGAACTTGAAAGGATCTTCATCGTGCAGCTAATTAATTCTGGATGACTTTACGGAGTATATAGAACTATGTCACAAGGCATCAATCAAGCAATCAATTTATTTTATTGGCAAACCCCGCTACCTATCAAAAATTACATTTTACATAATTCTAGCTCATATTGCTACGCCAAGTAAGCTCCCGAGGCTAATCTAGACGATCCAGCTAATAGGGGCAACACGCACTCTCTTTCTGAAGATGAGGCTCAATGGTCAAAATTACGCAGATTTACAAAGGGCAGGCATCACATTCACAGCAACGGTGGCCGTTGAATTTTAGGAAGAAAGGCTGATACAAGACATGCTGACAAATGGCCATGTTACGTAAGAAAGAAGCTACGAAGATTATGGATGATTAAAAGCTGGGGCTAGATAAATACCACTCATCCTATTATTCCCAAACATATTTAACAATGACAAGTCTTTGAGAGCGCCTCGAGATCGGAATTGAGGTTGTCACATTCACAATGGTGAATTACTCGCACTCAAAAACCAGAAATGGAACAAAATCACGACCCGGAAAACGAGCCAACTTGAAAAACCTGAACCGCTAATCTATGTATCATAGCTGCAAGTCAAAACAAGAGGGGAACTGCAGAAGGGGCGCTTCGTACGTGGACACATTTCCGGGTGAGCCCCCCGAAAGTGAAATTATCAACGCTGGTAAATTCATACATAAATACAAACACCCCGACTCGCTAAACCAGTTCCGCGACCAAGGCTCCGCATAATAATTGCACGAAAAGATCGCGTAAGTTTTCCTTTCAGTTTTTTTTTTTTTTTTGCCATTCAGAACCATTGAAAAGAAGCAGCACGCTACACACCTAGTGGGTCTGGACTGTGCCGCCCTTCCAAACATGTAAAATGCGAAAAACAACATGCTAAATATCCAAGAGAATATTTCCATCAGTTTAACAAACAAAACCAACCATTTTCAAATGCATGCAAACTTTTTAATTTGACCTCGAGACGAAAATCGGTTTTGGAAGTAGCGTTTGCAGCATACTACGCTGAACCTAACAGATAGCGTCACGTAATTCTTTTTTGTAGAAAATCGAAAATTTCGAATCAACAAAAACATCCTTTGGGGTTCGTTATTTTTTCTTTGTTGGTTTTATTAGTGGTTTGAAGCCGAAAAAGAGTTTCATCAACTACTGAGATAGATAATGTAATTTACGCATATTGACCCGGAAACTGACGATTGCAAAAAAAACTTAGGCCTCACAGATTACTAGGGTAGTGTATTTGTGACCCTGGTAATGTTTATTTTTTAACAATTATTACAGACTACTATTTCGCAAAATAATTAGATTATGATGTAGGGTAAGTTGACGTTGTACCACCACCGACAAACAAACGAACGGGTAGGCCTAACTGTAAATTCTCCACGATCGTACGGAGAATCGAAGTAGGTACCGGTACATGACGACGTTCCCGGTACGTCTCATTAGTAGTCTTGAACTTGGCCGAACCCTGTTCGAGAGTAGGGCTACGACTTATCATCACCTGTGATTCATGCAGGTGCAAGCTTGTGGCTGGTTATTATAATGACTAAGACCAGATTCGCTGTTCACCTGCTGATGATCATTAACATTACGTCATGTTTCCAGTAGCCCCGAGGAGCGGATTTCAATCACTGACAGAAACAATCTCCACTTGTTTCTAGTCGTGGACAATACAATTAACCTGCCCACGGTGACAATTAGAACACACTCAGTTAGGTACTTGTTAGTAACAGCGGGGGCGGCTCGGTACCCTTTAGGCACTAAACAAATCTTACGAGGTAGGTACATTGTAATTGCAAAGACGAAAACCAATCGTTGGTCCACTGGTCAGAGTCCCTGCTTCCAATGAGAAATGTCCGGGAAGGTTCGAATAGGCCTACTTGAGTTGTGTAGGCCTACAAGCAGCCCTGCCAACGAAACGCAACACAAAAAAATATTTTCGTAAGTTGTTCCTCACTTCCTAATTAGGGGCCTAACCTTGATGATTCTGAAGTCGGCAGCGTATGAAATCGTGCCCAACGAGTTGAATCGGTCTTTTCCAGGGTGTTATTTTTTATTACCAAGAAAAAATTAAAAATCATGATTTATAATTTTTTAACTTTTCGATTTAAATCAGTTTCAGAACACTCCGATGTTTTCTATTTTAAATACCAATCGCTGATAGGACATTGTTTCGCTCGTCGATGGGGCCCACTTTAAATTAGAGTCCCCCACTGAAAATCACTTTAGTTTTGTGACTGAGCTTGTAGACTCAAAATAAGATTTTGAACAGAATATAATCTCGAGTCAACTGCTGGTGAAAGGCAAGTAGTACCGGCCGATGTGAAGAACGCATGAGAGCCCACCATGTGCCTACTCTTCCATCACCTCAACGAGGGACCCGCATCGACCGACCCTTTACATTTTTAGAACTTCCTCCCATAGAAAGATTACTCGGGGTCTTTTCTACCAGGATGGTAAGAAATAAAATTAGGGTAGGCCTACAGTTTCAATGATCTGCCTATAATCGAGGTACACTATTGTATTCAAATAGAAAGACGGCAAGATCTTGAAAAATAGTAAATTTGTGCAATGATGAACGCTGAGAACTGAGAGTGCTCAGTCTACAATAGCAAAATGCTATTTATTGTTTATGTTAGTGATTAAGACAAGATGGGCCAAAACTAAAAGACATGTTTTCTTTTCTCATTCTGTAATCTTTTGCCATATGTGGAAGATTACAAAGAACATCTATAATAAAAAAAAATATATATAAATAAATAAATAAATAAATAAATAAATAAATAAAGGAAGGTTGTGTTAAAATAATAATTAAAAAAACTAAAGTTTCTGCCTGGAAAATAAATTTTGTGGCTGTGCTATGTAGGCTAGATTCTCAAATCTCTATTTGCTATGTACACTAGGAAGCTTTGCAAACGCTTTTTCAGGCGCGTTGTTGGATGAGCGTAATTTTTTTTAAACGAAAAAGAGCGTAAAATTGTGATTTTCATGAGTAACTATTTTTCGATTGAGCTCAAATTTCAAACCAAGATATTAATTCATAAAATTAAGGATCTGTATAAAAATCGTTACAATCGCATAAAGCATGTAGGTGTTACAAGTCGAAATGTAAAATAAAAAATAAAAAAACGTAAAATTGCAATTTTCATCAAAAATTATTTTTTGATTGCGCTCAAATTTCATACGAATATATTAATTAATAAAATTGAGGTTCTGTGCAAAAATCATTTCAATCGGATAACGCATGTAGGCGTTATAAGTCAAAGAATGTTTTAAAAAATCGAAAAAATCGTAAAATTGCGATTTTCGTGAAAAAATATTTTTCGATTGCGCTCGAATTTCACACGAATATATAAATTCATAAAATTAAGGTTCTGTGAAAAAATCATTACATTCGGATAAAGCATGCAGGTGTTGTAAGTCGAAGATATTTTTTAAAAATCGAGTAAAAATCGTAAAATTGTGATTTTCATGAGAAATAATTTTTCGATTGTGCTCAAAAACGTGGCAGTTCTTGGTTCAGAGATTTCGAAGGCCTCCATAAAATTTCATAGCAAATGGAGTATCGATTTAGCCGGAATCGTGCTAACAGACACACAATAATACAAAAAAGAAAGAAAGAAAGAAAGAAAGAAAGAAAGAAAGAAAGAAAAGAACATTCCGGATTTTTTCTCCAGTGTAGTGAAATGGAATCTTCGCTTCGCTCGCTACGCTCATCCAATAATTAAAATAATATTGATATTATTAGTCAAGAGACATAGGCCTACATGAAGTTGGGCAATGTTTATTGATCAATCAAAGTAGGCCTAATAGACCTATCAATGTAGTTATCAAAAGATGTTCCATTCCCTGAGGATTGTTAAACGCCCTTATCGAAAAATGTAAGCCTTAAATGAGGATATATTATCTTACAAGTATCCTCAGTACGGACAAGCCTGCTGCCTACCATATGGGCATAGGTAATAATAACACAGAAGGCATAACTACACAATTATTTTCAAGGAATCAGTTCACACATTAATCATAGATTGCTATCTCTTTTAAATTAGGCCACAAGACTGACTAGAGAATGCTTTGTAGAAGGCATTATTATGAATGAGCAATTGCCCCATGTGGATTCTAGGTACTAATTATTAGTAGGTACAGGCCTATCACGTCCATTGTAATTAGTAAGTAGAAAACACAACACTTCAGAGTTCAGATCAATACTGAAAATCAGGTAAATAACTGAGTGGGTAGACTCTAAATTAAATTTATTTATTTATTTATTTTATTTACATAACTCTATCTAGAACATCTTCAAACGTAACTATAGTAGCGATGATCGGTTCGTTAATTGTTTTTAGCTAATGTAAAATCAAAACTATCACAGCCAAAACAACGACCAAATTCGCTGATGATTCTTGAAGGGATGCATGGTGAAACGAATACGATGCTTGCTTGTTAACCCGGGTATGTACGTTTAGGGCATAGGTATTAGATATGGCCTAAGTCTATTTAGAAAAGTACTATCCAAAAAGGCCAGTTCAGCGAGTATAAAGAAAACATTCTGACAATATGTAGTTTGTGTTGATTAGACCCAAAAGCTAATGCAGAGGTGAACAGTGGCAGATCTAGCCCTGATTCATGGAAGAGTTTATTTTTAAATTTCAGATAATAGTTTTTAAAATCGAACTTGGAAGCAATAACGTATGGGGGGCGGAGGGTTTGGTTTTGATAAACTGGTACAGCATAAGTTTGAAAGTACTAGGAAAACGCTTAAGTCCCGCCGCGTTGTTGGATGAGCGTAATTGGTGCATTGAGCTGCCATGTGTTATGCGGATTTTCTGTTGTTCTGTGAAAAAATCATAAAAAGTTGAATTTTTTTAAATTAAATTAAATTAAATTAAATTAAAAAATAATTATTAAAAAAAAAAAAAAAATGCAATTTCAAAGAAATTGATAGCGCTCAGATTTCACACGAATATATAAATTCATGAAATTAAGGTTCTGTGAAAAAATCATTACGATCGGATAAAGCATGTAGGTCTTATAAATCGAAGAATTTTGTTAAAAATCGAAAAAAAATCGTAAAATTGCGATTTTCATGAGAAATAATTTTCCGATTGCGCTCAAAAACGTGGCAGTTCTAAGTTCAGAGATTTCGAAGGCCTCCATAAAATTTCATCGCAATCGGAGTATCGGTTTAGCCGGAATCGTGTGGACAAACAGACAAAAATACAAAAAAAAGAAAGAAAGAAAAAAAAAATCCGGAATTTTTTTTCCAGTGTAGTAGAATGGAATCTTCGCTACGCTCATCGAACCAGCTGGTGCCCCTTTCCCGTAATAAACACGAATTTGGTGAACTTTGGGAATTGTGTGGTGAACCTAGCCTATATATTGTAATTTCTCGATTTGTTTGGTCGGGAAACACTCCCGTAGGTGTAATTGTTATTATTTACTATAACTCAAATCTTCACACTGGATTCCAATGTTTGACTAACTCGAACATGCAGGTCGCATTTGTTTTTCATAAGATAAACGGTAGGCCATGTTTGAGAATTTCAAGAATTTAGTCCCATGTTTCGGATTGACTATTTTTTATTTTTTTTTGGACTCACTCGTAATAATCATTTGGCTAATTCTGTACAACCAAGTGTAGATACCAATAGAATGGTTCTCCATTAACGTTCCTGCTAAATTTGATAATGATATTTATCAAGGATGCACACGATAATCAATAACGAAAATGAAATATCAAATTGTACGTGTCCTAAAAAACTTCTCCAAAACACGTAAAATAAAATATTTCGAACTCTTAACGATAGAATTTACAAAGCTCACAGACTCAGATGCAAAAAATATTATACACTATCAACAACATTGTCTACGACTGGAAGAAGTTTGGAATCACAATTGCACGGAAACACCAAGATTCTGGTTTAAAACTTATCGATTGATTGATTGGATATTGCTTAACGTCTCATATTAATGCACTTTGGCTATTCGAGACGATGAGTGGTGAACTGGTGATAGATGAGGATGAACTATGAACTGTAGGGAGGAGGGGAAACCCGGTACTGGCACGTAGCCTACTCCTTTCGAAAAGTACCAAGGGGACCAACGGCTTAACGTCCCATCCGAAAGGACGGTGTAATCTTGACAGTCATAGGTGAACTACGTCCACTCCACATTTTTACACCAATCAAGTTCATTAACTACTCAGGAATGATATCCTACCTAATTCTCGCGCATGGTTTGTTTTCACAATTTGTAAGATCCCGTTTGATCCAAATTCCAAAACATTCGCAAACATTGACCGGAAGTAAACATTTTGTTAGGACTTTTGAGGACACGCAAGAAAATATAGTGTCTTAAATTTTTTTAAGTCATGTACCCCTTACAAGAAATGTAAATGTAGTTTTCTAACAGACAAAAAAGCAGATAAAAAAGCTTTTTTTCCTGCAAGTATGTAATCCAAAAAGTACGTTATCTTACAAGAAGGCTACTGCAGTCGAAACACTCAGCATTGTGTTTGAGCTGCGTCCAAGCCTCTTAAAACAACAAAGATTATGTAGAAGATGAGACATTTAATCTTGATCACTCCCCTTGATCGAAAAGAAAGCCACCGGTTTAACTATACCTATCGATAAAGGAACCACATTTCCAATTTATTATGTAGCCTACTTAGTACTTAGGGTACCATACCTACCACATTTTCGATTAGTGATAATATTTATTTCATCGTTGTTTATCCCTAATATTAAGTAACCATTCAGCGACAATCATCTGAAACCTAACCGTGTGCACTTTTTCTGTGCCAGCCACAGACCTAACAAGTTGTTCTCCCTATAAAAATACAAAGGGTAACATCTGAGGTATCTGAAGCACACTAGAGACCAAATGTGCACATAGGCTAAAATTAATCGAGCAAAGAAAAACTTGTCTTTTGTTCTGGACGTCAAACGCAACCAACTGGTAACTTGCGACACAGGGTATACAGCCGGAGCAAGAAAATCATGTTACTAAATTTGATAAACTACCCCCTGGTAAAAGTCTTTTCTAGGATATTATATTATGTCCAAAGCAGATATAGCAAAACGAACGTAATAATTATGTACTATAAGAGAAGCTGATATTTCACCATTGCTCTCACAGATGTCTCCAGCAGACAGTCGTTCGAAAAGTAAGTCCGTCTCGAGCCTGGCTGTCCACTTGGTTCAGAGTGAGCAATGAAATCCGTATTTCTGACATGTCTCCAGAGGAACATAGAGTCTTCCTGTCACTTGCTGTATTTTAATAACTGGAAGGGATTGGGAAATGTCCTAAATTCATATGATAGGGATCATTGAGATATGAGTAGAGGATGGCACAAAGAGAATGTCATCTCATTGCAACTTAGCAAAGAATGAGACAATTCAAAATGAGTAGGCATAGGTCTATTTTTTCCGGGGTTCAGCACAAACTGGTAATTTGATTTCTGGCAATTTGACTTCCAGCTTGAATCAAACGCTAGAATAACGGGTTCTGACCCAATCGGATAGTATTGTAGTAAAACCCCGATAACAAGTGAATGGTAGGTAGCCAAACTGAACCATCAATCGCCAATCGGATATTGAGATTCACTCGTCGATGACACCAGCAACGGCAAGGTTTGTTCGATACAAAACAATGCGAATAGGCCTACGGTACCTAATGATGTACGGGATTGTTTTAGCGTGAGCTACAATACATTAGATCGCGTAATAGTAAATGCAATGGACAAAATAAGTCATAATATTTTAATAAAGGGCAATATCAGAAATCTATGCCTCAGAGCTATAGGATTCAAATGGAACCCACCTCTCTTGTGAAGTCACAGCCTACAAGACTACCTGTGACTAGGGATGTACATCAATACTTTTTTCATTATCGAATCGATATTATCGATATCACCAACAAAGCCCGTTACGACCTATAAGTGAAACCTCAAGTGCAGCAAGTATAAGTCAAAACAATACAATCGCATTCCGTTTGCTGTCTCGCTGTCTTCGATGTCATGTGCTAGGCTTCCGTTATCGACTGAAGGCTCATTTCCAAACATAAATCTCGAGTGTGACACCATCAGCCCAGCAAGTACATGGCACAGCGTGAGATAATCTCCGTCTTTAGAGTTTAGTTCGTGCCCCTATTCACCAATTATTTGATATTTCGAAAATCGATAATGAATTTTGGTTACCGATTATCGAAAAATATCCATTATTGATTATCGTGTGCATCCCTTCCTGCGAGTGCGACTATAAGGAACTGCTGCGGAACAGCTATTGTCTATCGGTACGGTAATAAGATTTTACTTTCATAAGTGCGTTATGCTAAGGCTACCATAAAATCCAACAGAGATGGCTCCTCAACTCCAAATCCAAATATGGGCGCGAGTGTTCGAAGCGAATAGAAAATCCCTTGAAAACACTGTTGCCATAATTCAGACCAATCCAAGGTAAATATTTTCAATTCTATTGAGGAAAAACGTTTTACGTTTACTCTTTCCCATGCAAACGCATCACGATTACTCGATTAGCTTTGAACAGCATTGTTTATAAAGTTAGCCACTGCTTTCTGGATTACAAAGTTATTACTACTCGGGCAATAAGCAATGTTCTGTAATTTATATAGACCTACTGGTACATGTA
This sequence comes from Sweltsa coloradensis, assembly GCA_024449915.1. Lineage (NCBI taxonomy): Eukaryota > Metazoa > Arthropoda > Insecta > Plecoptera > Chloroperlidae > Sweltsa > Sweltsa coloradensis. Next base: position 161,944 of record JAMZAV010000970.1, read on the forward strand.
CAAAGACTTGCATCGGTAGGTAAGTTGAAGACGCACAGATGGCCAAATTGTCTCCGGCGATAATGTTTAGAAACGACATGCAAGCAAAAACCAGTCCCAATTGACTCAAATTAAGCACTCAAAGAGTAGGCCTACCCCTATTTCTAGATTTAAAAAAAACAGAGGAATTTATGAAATTGTGTGTTTTGGGTAACCTGCAAAATATGTTGTGGTTGAAACTTGCAATATTTATCACTCACTTCGGAGTAGTGGTTACAAGAGGTATTTCTACGCTGAAAGAGTTGCAGTTTCAAATCCGCTCAATTTTTTAATTTTTTTGAAATTTTTCCTTGCCTGCTTTACTGCAAGTTGGTACAAAAATTATGGATGATATATTTATTTTTTGATACAAAAAAGCAAAGGTCTACATATGCAGCACATTCAGAGGAGCCACAACTAGCATCTAGCAACTTACGAACGCAATTATCTTTGTGCTTACAGTTTTTATCATATTGAACATAATTTATGGATTTGCCCAAGTCCACAATTTTTAACGAGACGTAGGGCCTAACTGTGCGCTGGTAAATTATTGTGCATAGGCTACAATGTAAAGTTGTTTAAACTATTGTACCTAGGTCTATTGTTGTCATATTCTTTCCAAATGTTATTATAAAATCATATGCTAAAATAGTTGTAGGTCTAAATAATGTAGGCGGAGGCTTTTTAATATTGTTTTAAATAATAAATAGGCCCTACCGGTATTTTAAAAAATTCCTACAAACGATTTTCTCACCAAAACCCAGTTGTTTGATGATACATTAATATTTGCTTGCTGATTGGCAATAAAACATAGGAGTTAATGTGGGACCAAGCAAGTATAGGCCAAAGTCTTAACAAATTTGAAAACTGCCTACCAGTAGGCCCTACCTACTTCCTAATCCTAAAAATTCAATAAATAATTTGGATGTGGTCGATATTAGGCTATGAGTTTTCTTTTAGGCCCTCCCAACCACATATTATTTTCGCAGTCCGGTTTACGGTTTTGGAAATATTCAAATTGAACTTGGCCCAAATTAATAACCAAATTTGTTTGACTGAGAGGTCCCTAGCCTAGCCTACATAAATAAAATCTGTGTAAGGCAATTGTAAATTAATTAATTGGTTTTCACAAAAATCTCATAAATTCATCTAACAGCAGAGATAGCCAGAGGAAACATTTGTAGGCCTACATACGGAACTGTTACAACTGGGAGCTATGACAGTTAATTAGGGATGCACGATAATCAATACTGTTGCTTAGGGAGGGATGCACATGATAATCGATATTATTGATTGATAATCAAAAATGGATATAATTTTGATAATCGATAACCAAAATTCAGTAGGTATCGATTATCGAAATATCAAATAAATGGTCAAGTGGCAAGAACCAAACTCTAAAGACGGAGATTATCTCACATTGTACCATGCACTGGTATTCGATAACACCAACAGTGTTAGACTCTGATTCGGGAGGTCCCGGTTCGAATCCCGTCGAGACCGGCAATCCTGACTGAAGGTTTTTACTGAGGTTTTCCTCAGTCGTTAATGCGAATGCAAGGGATTGAGTCCTCTTAAATAGCCCTCGGACATCCCTTCACAATTGCCCTATCCGCAATATAGGTACCTAGTTAGTCATGTGAAGAGGGTCACACTGGTTAAATGTGATGTGTATACCCTACAGCGGGCATCCTACAAAAATATATTTATTTATTAATTATTTATTCGATAACGGACGCCAAACACATGACATCGAAGACAGCGAGGCAGCAAACGGAACGCGATTGTAGTGTTTTGACTTACACATGCCACACTTGAGGTTCCACTTATAGGTCGGAACAGGCTTTGTTGGTGATATCGATATTATCGATTCTCGTTGGTCTTGTGGTTAGCGTATCTGCTTCCAATGCAGAAGGTCCAGGGTTCGATTCCCGCTAAAGTCAGAAGTTTTTTAACTTCTGATTTGGACTTAAGTCCATCAGTTCTTGTCTTAGGAGTTTGTAAACGGTGACTTTGGAGCCGTCCTAGCAACGAAGCACATAGCTAAAAATTTCAGAGTTGTTCTGAATCGGCCTTGTTGATTCTGGCGTTGATTCGCGGGTGTTCGCACTGTCCATACCACTGATTGCTATATTTCCTATTAAAAATATCGATCTTTGGTTGGTTATCGCTCACTCGTCGATTGCGTCGGGGCCTGCAGGTTGGCTTGGTCGCTTCGATTTAAAGTCCCCCACTGAAAATCAGTTATATAACTGAGTGGGTAGACTCTAAATAAAAATTAATTTATTTATTATTTCGATAATGACATAGGTAACCATTTTGATAATCGATAATGAAAAAAAGTATCGATGTGCACCCCTACTATTGCTTGTAGGGATGGGAAAAAGCGTTCAATTTCGTAAACGTTTAATTAACCCATTGAACTATCGCGTTAAACGTTTTAAGCCCTTTTTTTTTAAATTTAGGTAGGCAGAGGCCTAGGTTTAACAACAAAAATCGTAATTTTGTACAAGTTTATGACCGGCGGACGAATAATTAACAGCGATTTTATTCTCACTCTTGCATTTAATGACCCGGCACTTCCACCATGTGTAATAGACAAGATGTCTTAATACAGCCTGGGACCCGGCACCTCCACCAAAATTAAGCACTTTTAGAAAATTTTCGACCTAATCTGTTAGCCCGTGTTTGTGTTGGCTCCAAAAGTGATAACAAAATAACATTTTATTGAAGAAAAAATTACTAAACGTTTTGCGAATTTAATAACCTCTAACTATCCACTAAACGTTTAAACGTCCCATCCCTAGTTGCTTGATAAACAATATTTGGGGCAAACTTTTACGACAATTGCTATTTGCTAGTGAATCAATAAAGTGTCCATATAGGCCTAGTGGGCTTATGCTTAACATCCATGTGATTGTGTTGACTATTGATAATCGACAGGATAGGTGTTATCAAACCAACGGATTCCAGGTTTCAGGGGGGAAATGCAAAAAAATGTGTCACAGGCGGCTAAGCAGTCCCTATTATTTCATTCTTACACTTAGGCCCCTACTCATATTATACTGAACTACAATGCCACCGCTATTTAATTAGGGTACTGTATTTGTTCCTAATGTGAATGATGACAGATTGATATTTCCCATTGGTGAATTTTATTTATATTTCCCAGTTATCACAAAACTTAGACCGAACAAAATTGGACGTTTAGGCCTAATAATTCCCAACTACCGGTACATAACGTCCATCAGCATCGAAAAGTGGCACCATTTTTACTAAAACACTGTTAGGCATATTGTTTCGACATTAACGATCCGTAATTTGGGGTCACATTTTAAATTATTGATATTTGTCATTCTGCATTTTTACGTTCAAATGGCCAAACCCTCAGTTCTCACAATAGAGGAGGTCCCAGACAACTGGGAAATTTCACTTTTCTTATATTAGGCTAGGGGTAGGGCCTACCTACAATATTACACGTTTACCATATAGGCCTAAATGACTTTTAGGCCCCTACCTAAGGCCTAAATTTTGTTTTGGGTCTCAATCACATGTTTTTAGAATATTATAATTTAGGCCTATATAAATTTAAGAAACGGACATAAGAATCGGTGATAGTGTTACTAATTACATGTAGGCTATGGCCTATATGGCAATCGAACAGGACAATGAAGCAAGCAAGCGTGTCGAGAGGGCGGGGTCAGTTGCCCGAGGGGAAAATCTTTTGAATCTTGGATTATTTGGGGAAGACATTAAAATTAGGGATCCATGCACATCGATAGCCTACTTTTCCATTACGTACCAATTACCAAAATGGTAATGTCATTATCGAATCGATAATATCGATATCACCAACAAAGCCTGTTCGGACCTAAGAGGAACCTCAAGTGTGGCAAGTGTAAGTCAAAACAATACAATCGCGTTCCGTTTGCTGCCTTGCTGTCTTTGATGTCATGTGTTTGGCTTCCGTTATCGACTCATAGCTCATTTCCAAACATAAATCTTGAGAACCACATCAGCCCAGCCAGTGCATGGCACAGCGTGAGACAATCTCCGTCTTTAGAGTTTGGTTCGTGCCACTATTGACCAATTATTTGATATTTCGATAATCGATAAGAAATTTTGGTTATCGACTATCAAAATTATATCCATATTATTGATTACTGATCGATAATATTGATTATCGTGTGCATCCCTACTTAAAATGCATTGCTTGCTCAAAGGCACGCGCTGCCAGGTGTTGATGATTGCAGCTGAATGAATAGCAATATCATTAGATACCAAATTTTGAAAGAATTGATATCCATAGGCCCTACTTTGGCAATGGTAAAACCAATCTCCCACCAGAGCGCAGAATGATCGGGGTTTGGTCAAAGTTGTCTGGACATTGATAAAATAGGATTTTTTACAATATTTTGATGGCAGTGTATTATTATTGTGGTGGGTTACAGATTTCCCACCAGAGTGCAAAACGATCGTTGTTTGGTCACCGCCATGTGTAAGTTCTACTGGAACCACAATGTAAAAAGTGCTGCGAGTTGTGACCAAACCCGGATCATGCGATCCTGGCGGAGAATCCGGGCGAACCAGCTTGGTATTGCGCTATTGCTAAGAATAAGCCATAAAAAGTCATTGTGAGACAAGTCAAGACACAAGAAAAAAGTTGAAATGAACCCAGGGGATTCCCATTACCTAACCATTTCTTACGATATCAAAATTAACCTGCGTCCGTTCACATTGATGTAAACGTAAAGATCCAGTATAAAACTTTGCATTAAAATTATCTGTACACTTGGAATAAATTGCAGAAGTTGACTTAAATAAAAAATTACGGAGATTTCATGAATTCTTTAATCTAGGCATAAATCAATGAATTAGGTACTGGTAATTGAGGAATGCATGTAATAGATCTCATAGATTGATTCTTTATCAACATATCTAAGTTACACGTGAAATATGAAAACGATGTTATTTGCGGTAGGTTATTATTTACCAGGAAAAAGCAAAATAGCCGAGCGCTTAAAACTTGTCTCCCCACTAGCCTTTTTGAGAGGTCATACGGCGTAGGCCTATGTAGCCTACACTTAACGGTGAGGCTACTTCATTGTTGTGTCTGCATCTCTGTAGGTCTAATTGTAATTAGATTTTTAGTTGTCCTCGTTGGTAACCTAATAAGTACCGGTAGACACTGGTAGTAGGGTTGCCATAATTTAAAAATCAAGGTAGAGGGACAAATCTTTCCAGGCAAAAACTGTACATGGGAGGTTTTGGGGGCAAAATCCCCAACAATAACAAACCCATTTTTAAAAAAAAAAGGCTTTTAGAGTGCGTTCTGAGCGTTTCTGGAAAAAATACGTACCGGACTGAATAAATGAAAATATTGTTGTTTATGAAGCGCAATTCAACAATGTCCCGCTTCAATTAGTGTATTGGCGGGAGGGACATGGGACTTAAAACAAGCGGGACGTATGGCGACCCTAACCAGTGGGGAGGGGGGGAGTTTGTAAAGCATGATTAGGCCTATATAAAGTCGCATGATAGCGTAGTCCTACCACAATCTTTTTTTTTTACAAATTAATCAATGGCCTAAAGCTCGGCCTAAAGGTAGGTGGGGCAGGCCAAGTGTAGACAACCTATAATCGATTGAGTGTTGATATTACATTTTTACCATAAATAAAAGATTGTTTTACCCAAGTGTGTAGGACAGCTTCTCCCTTTCCAAATAATTTTTAAAAATATAATCAGTATGTACAGGCTCTGTTTATACCCTACCTAGGCCGACAGGCAAATTGTCCTCCTCTTTTCGGTATGGTAGGCTAGGTACGTCGGCTAACTCTTTGCAATGGGAACTCCAAATAGGGATACCGGTGGGCCTACCTATGTTCCAACTCATTTTTCTCTCAGTGCCCTTTTCAAAGTAATATCAAGGGGAAAAAAAGTTTTCCCGAAACAAACTACCTACCTAGCCGTACCCTATTTAGCCTAAAAGGTTAACTTGCAATAACTTACGTTAGGTAGGCTAGCTAGTAAGTAGTAGGCTAGTTTATGGCGCTTGAAAGTTAACACTATTCGCATTAGGCCTACTTTATTTTAGGTGGTCTAATTGTAAAAAATCACTCGCCAATAGCGGAAAATGCTATTGGTTGTGCTTTAGAGTGTTTTGTTTTTGGGGTCCAGGGGCATAGCCCTGATGGGGGTTGGAGGGCGACACCCCCAATTTAGTAGTTTGTACAGCAAATTTCATTTTGGAATCTGGGTAGTTGATACACGGATTTGCGTTCGAAGATCCGAGTGTGGAGGTGGTGATGGTGGTTGTTTGTTACGCGTTGTTAGTGTCTGTTGATTTGTGTTTTATTTAGGCCTAATGAACACTTGTGTGCACCTGTTTAAAAATCGTTTACAATTATGTACCGGTACTGCGTTAAGGGTTTTTAGTGTCTTTTCAACGAAAAAGTGGTTGAAAACATTGCATGCATGGAAAAAATATGAAAATATTTAGACATAGGGCCTAGACCCCCAAATCAAAGAGTTTCCCATTTTTGCCACAAAAAAAAAAACATCAATTTAACAACTTCGCCTTACCAAATAGGCCTAGAATGTAGGCAACCTAGATGTTCAAAAGCGTTATCGAGCAAAATCGTAATACCAACCCAACAGCATGGGATGGATAGGCCCTACCAAAACGTAACTACAACCTTGCCTACAACTTCATTTTCCATGTAGGCCAGGCCTGCGCTGAGTGATTCTTCGTACAGGTAATTACCTACGGGGTACTTGTATCACAGTAAACGCTTTGACAGCGTGTCAATCATCTAGCCCCAACTAACAAGGGCAAGGCCTAGGGTCACTATCCAAAATATAGGACCTAATTAAGGTAGGTAGGGTAAGCATGGTCTGTCTAGCAGCTAGGCCTAGGCTTGGCCAAGGTCTGTTCTTTACAAACAGGCCTAGGCCTACCTTAGGACTAGCCCTTTGCAAAATGCAAAGGGCATAGGCTCACGCTTAGGTCTGCAGCTGATTTAGTGCAAAGGCCTAATTAGCTTAGGCCTAGACCTAAGTATGGTGGACCATGAAACGAGCTTAGATTAGGGTTTAGGGACTGGGACTAGGCCTAGGCCTAGAGGCAAACGCTCTCCAGGCTAGGGCCTAGGCCTAGGGGCCTGGTTTAACAGACAGTTTGTAAAACCTAGGCCCTAGGCCTAGCCCCTCTGTAGGCTAACTAGGGCCTAGGCCGAGGGATTAACCTAGGCCTAGGCCTAGCTGCTAGGGGCCTAGGGCCTAGGCCTAGCCTACCTATTACTATCAGTAAGCTGTGTAAGTGGGCATTGGCTTGGAGTAGCCTAGCTACTTCGAGATCTGTAGGCCTAGGCCTAGGCTCTAGGGCCTAGGTCTAGCCTAGTCTAGGCCTATTTCGTTTGTTAACTAGGGCCTATGTACGTGTGTAACTAGAGGCCTAGGGCCTAGGCTCTACTATTATGACCTTCAATTGAAATCTTCGTGGCCATATTGGATTCGTGTAAGACAAACGAACGATACTAGACAACAGCATGGTGGGCCATGAAAATAGGCCGGATTATTATAACTTGGAAGTCTATCAGCCGATGCCTGCACAGATTACAATACATATAAGAAGTGTTGCACACTTGTCACTCACCGTTTAATATGTCAATAGCACGATCTGCTGAAGATTGGTCAGGACAATCCACAAATGCATATCCACCACGCTTCACTAGTATCGTACCGCATGCTAAATTATTCTCTTGAAATAATGTACGTATTGCAGTCTCATTCGTATCTGCCGGTAAGTTTCCTACGTATAACTTACTCATTATAGGATGTCAATGTTCGAAGCACTGTTTAATACACACAGTAAACCAAGAAGAGACAATTAAAACAACTAATTAAATAGCACCAACACTGTGAGATGTTTAGATAGATCCACCAAACAAGCCGGTTAGACCGAAGCTCAACACGCTACCGTGTCGGAAGACGATGGCCGAAGAAGAGCCGGGAAGCTTGAATACAGACTCTCTCCTGTGATTGGTCCAACCGGTACACGATCATTCCCGCCTCTCGTTACGATTGGTTCACATTTACATCAATTCAACTGGGGGAGAATAAATAGTAAAAATTAAATTTCACTATAAAATCCAATTAAAATATATTGGCAATGTATGAAAAACATACAACAAGAAAATGCTGAGACTCTTTTTCAGAAAAAATAAAAATGTTGATTTTTAAATAAATCGTTTAATTAGGATTAATCATCTGTCAACATTTTGTAAATAAATTTGTTGTCAGTGTTTTTCTTTTTTTATGATAGGCTAGGTATGCATAGAATGCTAGCCTGAGAATGTGTGCTTTCTCCGAAAATTATCAATAGCAAAATACAGTAGTGTTTGTCACACTTCTTATTGGAATTAAATACAAATACCAATACGTTTCCCTGCAGCTACAAAAAAAAAACACATACACAAGCACAAGAACATGTAGTGAAGTGAGCTGCATGCAGCATGCATACCACGTGGGTCTGTGGACAGACTTGAGACTACAATATTATATTATCACCTATGCCAAATATAATATGACTTTTTTGTCAACTATTTAAAAAAATATGGCATATTTGGTGTAACTTATTGTATTACTATAAAAATAGACAAGCTAGTGTTTGTTGATGTTTCAAAAACAAAAACATTGGTCCAAAGCACAGCCTGGTGGAGGGTACTATGCACATTGCACAGCCCCATAGAGGTATAAGTAACAAGTTGTTATATTTTAGATAAATTTTATTAATGTTGTTTCCTACATCGTTTTCATAATTATTTATTCGACCAAGTAACTAGCAAACAATAACGAATACATTCAATACAATGCTTATCAAGTGGCTCAATTTGTATTTCAAGTTTTTTTTTTATTTTACAATTAATACATGCTAACAAGAAGAGCAACTAACAAGAGTAGCCTAGTAATAACAATAATCAGATTAGAACATCAGCTTCAATTTGATGTGCATAATTTTACAATATACTCTTCTGGTTCTATTACAATGAAAAACATATATTATATTGAAGTACAAGAACAGCACACACATACACACACCAAACCACAGATTGACTACAATTAGGCCTACATTTTTTTATAGGAATGGAGAAGTATGGGCATTGAAATAAAAAAAAACAGGTCAAATCTGTGTTGTGTTTTAATGTTATTTGGTAGACAACCTGTAGCTTCATTTGTGAGCCTTCCACTTCCAGTTCCATTGATTTCTTTCATTGTTGTGTATTAGAGTGGCACCTCCCCCTACCCGCAAGGCGCCAAAAAACTAACAATATCACAAAAAAATCTGTGTTCCATACCTCACGAATAGTATTTATATCTATGGTCTAGGTATTTTAAACAGGCGATCAGATATTATATCTTACAAATAATTAAGAATGCATATCTTCATTATTTCTGTATTGGAACGACAATTTGTATTTCATTGCAGTGGTGTAGGTAGAGTAGCCGAAACGTGCCAGAACGACATTCACCCAATATTTCTGTGAATGGATTTGCAGTACACTAAATCGTAGAATATTTTTTTTGGCTGGTAAATATTGAAAAGTAAAATAATGTTTATCACCCTGTGGGATTTCTTTATGAAAGCCGTAGAATGTAGATATCAGTCAAGGCAGAGCCAAAACAAAGATCAGTCGTCAGAGTTTGTCTTCATGAGAATATGAGTATGTTTAAACATTTTGAAGGTTCCCTAAAAAATGTCATAACATCGAAGCACATCGAAGTAGCCGTTTGTCCGCTAGAGAGCAAACATAAACAAACATCCAAGCAATTTTTCTACTATAAACTAGGTAGTAGGGTGGTAGTAGAAAATAGGTACTCGACCAAATTAAAAAAAATCAAAATGAATGAAATTCAAAATCTTTCATTCTTTCCAGCACTACACCACTGGATATTGACAATTTTATGGGAATTTCAAAAAAGTGTTTTTTTGTTATTTAATTGTTGACAGTGCATTTCTGTCAAGATTACCTCGATTTATTTTTTATTTTTTATCTGTCCCATGAAGGGACCATGTCGAGTATACATAGGCAACTTGGGCAGCTGCTCAGCCCCAAGTCCTTGGACTATGGACACCCTTGACCTAAATGTTTTAAAACGTTATTTTGATCAATACATTCTGCTATCCTCCATCAATGTTGTGAATAATATGACAATGATCCTAATAAATTGCGTGCGATACATTCTATTCTTACTAAAAAAGTACATGTCAAATGATGTAATCGAATTGTATAGACGTATTTGTATAGACAAATACCTCAAAAAGAGTTCAAACTTATGGGAGACTGTGAGTAGATGTTTTTGTTCGTTATTGCCATGTTTACTGGTGCACTGGACTTGTTGAAAAGACTTTACAATGAGAGTTTCGAGGTTTATGTTGTAAAAACAGCTATGGCTTATTGAAAAGAAATGCCAACAAAAAAGCACCGCTAGTAGTAACATAAAAAATATTTCTCCACGGTTGTGGCAAGCTGAGCTACACCACTAGGGGTGTCATGGACCAAGGGGAATGCTTGCATGGGTCGGCAACCTGTAGCATGTGAGTATAGGCCTATGTTTGGAAATAAACTATTCACCAGCAACCAAAATGTAATTGATTATAAATCAAACCTGATATTCATACACTTGGCTCAAATATACAGACCTAAAAACGTTATCAATAATGAAAGTTGAAATATTGACTGTAAAGTAACGAACTGTGGCAAGTAACAAATTTGAGAAATTCTGTTTTCGATGTTATCTTGTGGTTCCTAATTGACGCCGTCTCTTGTTGTTTTTTGTATGTATTATGACAAGGATAAACAATAAAATATAAAATATAAAATAGTAGGAAAAGGAATAATAAAATTCAGCTTTCTTATAGGGGAATGACTCCGATACAAAATAAGTTTGCCTACCCCTGCTATGGGTTTACCTTGTACCTTGTGTATTTATAATACTCATTAACACGAATGTTTATTTATAATAACGGTGACTATAATTTGTTGATTAAAAACTAAGTACCAGAATAATTGGGTGATTCTGGAAAAAAAGAAAATGTTACAATAATAACATGCATGCAATAGTATTATTAGCAAACATTGTATAGGTATATGAGATTTACATATACTGTTGATTGTATTCTGTTTTGAGTGTGGCAGGGTAGCTGATCTGATTTATAAACACATCTAACTACTTTATTGTTGTGAAATGTAAAATTGTAATCGACGAAGGTAAAGTTTTTATTACGGTATTATACTTGCTACAAACATGATATAACCTCTTAAACGCGCCATGTTATAACAACAGATAAATAGCAGGTGTAGCACTTTAAAAGAATTATTCAAAATGTGCAGATAAATTAGTTTACTAATAAAATCCGAAAATAATTTTTTAAGTCTTAGTTGTAATACTTTATACAATGCACGAAACTCAAGCAAAGATTTGTTTACTAAGCTAACGTTCTTTTCCAATTAGAAAAAACTTATTTACAAAGGAGGACAGTAAGCAAAATTAAGACCATAGATGTACACAAAATAATAAGAAATTTCATAATTTTCATAATAATAATACGTAATAACATTACAACAACAATGCACATATAAAACATCCTCTCAGATATATTATCAATTGAAATGTATAAATTAGGTGTGAAATGAGTTTCAAATTTGAAGTAAAAAAAAATAATATGAATAACATAGAAGCAAGTTTAGAAAATGTATCAAAATAAACAATAAAAAAGTTAGCAAAATTTTGAAGAAAATATTGTTTGGAATTCATTGCTTTTCTTATCGTTTCAGTATTATAAAAATCTTAATCATTTAATTACAAGTGATTACAAAGAGACTACAAGATTACAAGTGTCGGCTGCTGCAGCGTGCGGCTAGTTCGCGTCGTTCCCGCCAGGCTAGGCGTCAGAGCCAGACCTAACCTCCAATGCAATGGCCGTTAGCTCTAGGGGGTGTGGCACCCATGATGGCATTGCAATATTGGATTTAATTAATAACTGTCTAATGTGCAGTGAGAAAATATCACCGCCATGTAATTAAGAAATGATTTAAATGGAAGAACCAAGAAACGCCCTGAAATTAACGTGCTTGGCGTTGCATTTGAGTGATTGTCGAAATTCAAGGAAAACTCTTATAATTTGATACATGCTAAGTATTTCTTTAACTGCACAAACTACAGAGGAGTTTTAGACCTCCCAATATGCAAAGTCTCAACACTGCTCAATTTGGTGCCAGTGTATTCTTCATTTGAAAACACAATGGGCGATATCCTATTCTTATGAGTAGATATTCTTTCCCGCGCTTTTATCTAAAACTCCCTACGACGTAAGATTTCAGTGATGTTGTTTATGTCAAGGTCTACTGAATCCCCTAGTGATCTTTCAGGGACTTTACCTCCGGCGAGCGAGTGGAGCGGCGAGCGTTAGGTGATTTAATATACCTTAGTTTATCTATGAATTTTAGAATACCTCCTCAGCACAATTGCACGATTGCATCGATTTTCTTCACAATCAGAACATTATTGTGTATTGTAAAACTAAACTACATTGTATGAAATTGAAAATGTACCTATTGTGAAATATGCTGCTAGAATAGTCAATATGTGCACAAATAACATAATTATTAACAATAATGTTCACAAGGTTGGTCGATTGGCAACACTTGTTTTGATAGATATCCTGTTTTTACCCACTAGTAGACTATAATTTGATTTGATGACTATCATTCAACTCATTTTCTAAAAATATTTGTAAACCCTTTCTAGTTCAAAATAATAAACACAAAATAAAAATTGTTTTCATAAAGTGGTGCGAAAAAGTCAGAAGAAAATTCTTCAAAATGTAATGACACCAGAGAAACACACACAGACACTGTAGCATTAAAACAGTAGCAGAACAATGAAGGAACCTGTATTTAGTGTGTACACCTTCCTTCGACCAGAAGTAAATCTGATTGGGTATAGAAGATACAAATATAATCCAAATCCTTGATTTACGTATGTCCGTGGTGTAAGTAGGATGTTGCTTCGGGTAGTTCCCACTTTCCAGACATCATGTTGATTTTTCATACCACGTGACGTGCCCATGAAGAAGCCCCAGGCAACTCAGCTCAGACAACAAAACGTCGGTCCTCTTACTTTTATACCAGCTGTCAAAATAATGCCGGGCTCCAAAATGCGTCCGCCATCCCTGGTCCTCTGGAGCGCCCGCCACTGGAAGAGTGAAGCGGCCAGTGGTTAATTTCCAAAACATAAGTGGGCGTATGCTCGATGTGATCTTCTTCGGAAAAAAGGACGGGTGGGAGTTGTGGTTTTCGATTTCTGTAAATGTTAAAATTATAGTACAGCCGAAAATATATATTTTTCTTTTCATCATGATACAAGGAATCTTCCAAACTCATTTATCCCATGTTTGCAAATTGTGGTGTGGTATGGAGCTTGATATTTTGTCTATTTGTTTCAATATTAATATGCTTGTTGTATCTGATAAATTTTCAATAAGAAAATAATACTAATAATTACATCGTTGTATAAATTAAGATGCGTCCACCCTAAAACTGCCCACTGGAAGCGACTGTAGCAGACCAACAATGCAACTCGGAGCACACAATCCAAGATGGCTGTCACAAGTAAAAGTAGGCTTACACAACACAACCATAAAACAATACGAGGGCAGCATCCATCTATACTTAAAATAAATACAATTTTAACATATTTTAGGGAGGATTGGGGGGGGGGGGGGAATAGTCACACATTTTTCATCACCTCTACTGATTAGAAATTAACACAGTTCAAACTATCAATACAATATCGAATAGCTCAGTTTCTTCCAAGTAACATCTCTATAATCTTTGTGTTTGTTCACTACAAAATGGTATGCCTTCCAGGGTAAGTGTCAAAACTCAAAAGTGGCCAGCTTTCAAACCCATTAGACTTGATTGTACAGGGTTCCATTTGTTGAAGTTTTATTTCAAAGCCCCAATCATTATTCATGATCGCGTTCATTCGATACGATAGCAATTGATTGGCACATAGAATGTTTACAAGAATTTTGATGAAAATGCAGACAAAAAACATGGGTTTTATTGCGCCATGAAATATGTTGCCCACCAGAAACTCTTGTCATTGTATTGTATTGTATACCCCATTATGTACACATGAAAATAAAACCTGTCAATATTCAAATATTTTGTGAAACAATTTAGTTTGAAACCTGCCCAGGCACGATTTCATGTCCCTCTTTTGTTGACTATAAGCAAGTAGGGTGTGAGTATTGGAAGGGAATATGTTAAAAAGAAATTTAAGATTGGAAAATAATTTATAAAGTTACTAAAACCAATCACAGTATTGGTTGATATTAATGTGATGTTTTCGTACGTAAATCATTGACTCCATTTTGCATTTTTCAATCATGTTTTGAGCTTTGAGTGGGCAACATTTTGAATATTACTACTTCAATTAGAGATAAAAGAATGACATCACGCCCGCTCTACAAAATATTTTATTGGGTGGGTTGGTTATCTTATTTTACTTTTCCATAAGAATGTTTTATCCCTTTATCTTATGAAAGCCAGGGATTCTCGGACAATTAGTAGAATAGCAAAAGTCTGGAATGCGGGAGACCCGGGTTCAAATCCCGGACGGGGCGGACTTTTTTAATTTATAAACTGTAGTAAATAAAAACAATTACACCTACGGAAGTGTTTCCCGACCAACCAAATCGAGAAAAGCAATTATAAAGTTTAATTTGTCCAATTGCCACCTATTTTATGTGTAGACAACTCAATAGTTATTAAATTGTAATGAATTCATTGTTATTTATTTAGCCGTATAATCTTGGCACGGTTTGTATGCATGATGTATGTTGATAAATGATTGTATACACTGTACCGGTACACTAGTGGTGTTCCTACAATATATTTTACAGTGTACTTGTGATACCTGGTGAGCGCGCGGCCCTCGTCAGGGGACTGATTAGGATGTTTGGATGAAGGAAATTCCAAAGGGTTGTTTAAGGGGACTCATCCAACTTGACAAAAACTTTCAGTCAGGATTGCCTGTAGCTAGATTCGAACTCGTACGCTACGCACTAGCCATCTTTGCCGGTAGTAGGCCATAAAATAGATATCAGCGCACTGACAATACGATATGTTTTTAATATTTTTAATAAAACGAGTTTACATGGGTAGAACACAATCACTTCAGTGCCTTCATAATAAAGTTGCGTTCGAAAGTTTGAAATTGCAGCAACTGCATGCGGCATTCTTATAGTACTGGATTGCGCGATCCAAGACAGACGCGGTTTTCGCGCCAACCTTGCTGATTGGTTGGTTGCGAATGCGAACATGCCGGTTGCAAGCGAAGCGCTGCATAAATTAATGGGGGCTACATCGCGGACGCTTGCTGATGTCCCCAAGACAAAATATTAATCGTTGATAACATCACTTGTTTGTTGTTTGTAGATATAAAGTTCACATTAATTTTCTTATGCAGATTGTGCAATTATTATTCTTTAGTATGTGAAGTCATGCTATTATTTATTTGTATTGTGTATTGTGTAAATGTGATGATGTGTATGAAATAACATTTGTTAAAAAGGAATATTGTACGAACCAACTTTGATAAACATTTGAAAATAAAAATAAAATAAATTGTTGTACAATTTTTTGAGGATATAAATATATTTATTAATTGTATTTTTTCTTCATTAATTTCTTAATAATATGGGCAACAAAAGATGTATCGGTATCCTCAACCTTTCACAACCGTCCGGATCATAATTTGGTGATTGCAATAAAGAAGACATATTCTTACTTGAATATATTATATGTTTATAATCAGTCAGAGTATGAATTTAATAATTCACTCCTACTCAGTTGTCTGCCATATTCTTTTAAGAAATATTCCGTGTGTTTTATAAACAATTTAGAGGGTTCTAATTTAAAAAATTGCATTTATTTCATTTAAAGGTTATAGAGACAGCAAGTACTGTATAATTTTATTTATTTTTGAATTGGTGAAATAGGATCGGTGTTTCAGTGGAATTACATCAAATCACATGAGTATCACCTGACACGCACTCACTTAGTGCAAGCCACTGCCTCCTAGATGTTCGTCGTGGCTCCTCGTTGCCACGACGAACATCTAGGAGGCAGTGGTGCAAGCATTGCCTCGTTAACCCCCCGAAAGTTTGAAAACTCATGATCAGGCATCTCCACCATTACTGACTGCAAGAACAAGCGGCGAACATTAGGCTAACCCGGCGCCTCCACCAAAAATATCCAAACACGTTGAATTATTTCATTTTGTATTCTTCTTCGAGATCTGTAGATAACGTAGCTGTCTGCTTGTGGATCTATATTGTAATATTTTAAATAATTTGTACTATTATTGATCTCATTGTTGTAATTTTTAGAACAGTAGTATTATTTTGTTTGTTTTTACAACCGTTATTTAGAAGCTACGAGTTCTGGTCTACCAAACCAAGGGTCCTGAGTGTTCGACAAGTCGCCACAATCTTCATCACAGTGGACGCGATAAACGTCAACGACAGCTGTTGTCCAGAAACAAATAACTACAGGGCTCAATGTTATTGTGGTGAGCCTGGTTTCCCAAAACTTCTGCCCGAAGAAGTTTAATCTTTAGAACTTTCTAACTTTTCAAGATTGGATCGAGTCAAATCAATCATGATGCAAAATGAAATCAGGCAAGTCAGCGATTACAACTAAATGTAATAATCATAATTACCAGATTCCAATTTAGTGATATTCCCTGAAAATATATAAAAACCTTGTACTATGTTAATGTATGATTTCCACAAACTGTAATGATTGTTTGTTAGTGATGAATTGCTGCAATAAAGACTTACATAGCGGTATAAAATAGGTTTGTGGACTCTTGTTTATTTTGAATATTTAGTATTTACTATTTGTTCCGCAATTCGGATGGCAGAGAAGAGCATAGCTCCAAACACAACTTTATAGCAATGAATATATTTAAAAGGATTATAACATATAACAAGAAATATCAACAACATTAAAAGAATCATAAGGAAAACTATCAAACAATGTAAATAAGTTTATTAAGTATATATTTTGATTGAATTAATTATTATGTAAATGAACAAATGATAGTTGGCTTGTTGATCATGATCTTACTATGTTGGCTATAACTTTTCTTTTAGAAAATCCAACCGTGGCAGAGGTAAAACCAACCAATCAAACCAACAAATATTTTAACAATACGTTTTGAATCAAAATGTTTGTGTCGCTGTGTCCTCACAGTTATCGTGATGTATCTATTTATTTTTCTATAAAAACATAAACAAAACTATAACCACATTAAAGTATTGCAATTGCAACTGCATACTACTTGTAAATTACCGAAGCAATGAGCTGTTTCAAAGCAGCTGTCAAGTTTGAATTCGGCTGTCAAGTTAACTAAACCCCTAGCATAGAGAGGCTATAATAATACCCCAAAACCAAACCATGCGTCTTGCGAGTCCCATTTTCTAGTGACCTACAAAAAATACTTTCGCTTTCAAAAGGGTCAACCCTTAGAATTGAGGAAGGTAAAATCAGGCCAAGGGCTGGCTGGGCCTCATTTTACAACCGCTGGGAATTCCACACAAACAAATGCGAATAGAACCATAAACCCAACCTTGGCGGTAGTAAGATTTAGAATGGAGTGGCTTGAGTTGTGTCTTTCAGTTGTGATTGAACTTGCAAACAGATATGGTGAGATGGTGAGTGAAGTAACACTCACTCAAAGATAAGGCTCGTTGTTTTGCGGGTGTAGTTAGTTCTGGTTGTATTGTTGAATTGTTGTTATTGTTTCTTGGTTTGTTGTTGATGTGAATGGAACAAAGTTTACAGTTATTTTTAAAGTTATTTTCAATGTTGTTAATTTTTTGTGAATGAATGGTTGTTTTAGGGGTGTTGTTAGTTGTAGTATTGTTAAAATGTTGTTGTTTTTGGGTTTACAATTTATGTAAATGTAGATGTTTCGGAGGAACACAGTTTTTATTATAGTTATTTTTTAATTTTTAGAATGAATGGTTGATTATGTTTTAAAATCCTCATTTTTAAACTTCAAATTTTGAATGAATATCAAAACGTACAACTTTAAACACTTGTGCAGATATCGAAATAACATATCTTGGACTGGAGAACATAAATTCAACTAACTAATTTCGAACTTACAAGTCGCTTATAAGTCGATCACAAACTATACATGGACGGAAGTTTTCAGTTTTGAGTATGTTTTATGCATCGGCGAACTTCTAACCTAACAAATACACAAACATGCACTGTTTGAGTTAATAATTCTCAACTTGTAACTTAAAAGTTGAGAATATTTATCTGAATAAGTTGAGAAGTTCTAAGCGATTATAAGTTCTAAGTTGATTAGCAGGGGGATGGGCAAGACCCTGGAGGAATACAATCTTGGAATGGGGGGGGGGGGTGAGGTCAGTACTTTCCACACTCGAAACTATCGTCTCACAAATACATGATCTCACGTACGAATGGGCGAGGGTTCGTCTCCCACACATACCATGGGTACATGGCCCTCATCTTCACATATGCAAAAATAATTACTGCAAATACAAATACAAATTAAATATACCATCTCGACTAGCAAATACATGAAGAAATAAACACAATCAAGGACTATTTTAAGACATTATTATGCTAATTTCTTTCAAAATGTCTAAAAAATGTTAAATAACTTAATTTTAAAACGTGTTGTTTATGATACGTTATGTAAGTTAGTAGTTATATATTCAAGTTCTCTGCCATTGAATTTCTCTGTATATTTCTTTATGATAGTTGTCTAAAAAAAACTATATATCATCGTATTTGTCTCGATCAGCCAAGGAAGGCAAATGTACTGAAGACGTAGGTTCTGTTTGTTCCTGAATCCTGACAGCTGTGTGATTATGAGCGGATGTATTGTCGGAGAGAAGTGGGAGGGGAGGGTGGTTTCCGTTTAAATCTACAACACCCTAAAACCTTGGCAACCACCCCTAACCTACCCCAAGCGTCTCGTCTGGTCTGAACCGTGTTGAGACGTCGAACGAAAACTCAGGAATTTGTTCGGCGTTGTTGTCAGATGTATCTCTGCTTGTTTTTCTCGTGTTTACTGTGTGAAACTCAACAGGAGGACGTTTATTCATGTATCGCAGTCACATATTTTGTATCATAGTCTCAATAGTTGATGAACATTGAACAACAAGCTTTACAACATGTAAATTAATTAGATAAATGAAACTAGTAGAACAGGTATTTATTCTTTAAATAAGTGTTTATTGGACATAACACTGCTCTTTATCAATTTTATTGGTGATATTTCGACTTTGAGTGTTTTTTGTTTTTTGTTTTTTGTTTCAAACTGAAGGTTGACAAAAGAAACATTAACACTTTTATATGGATTGTTGTTAATTTTGCTTCGTCAACCTTCAGTTTGAAAAAGACTTTAAACAAAAGTCGAAATATCACCAATAAAATTGATGAAGAGCAGTGTTATCTCCAATAAACACTTATTTAAAGGATGTAAATTAAGTTCTTCGTCCTTCATGTATAGGGAGAAACGAAAATAGTACTATATCGGACTACGTCTAAATACGAATTTACAAAACCTAACTAAAATGAGTATCTCTTTATTTTAAAATAAATTATCCAACAAAACAAAAGTACAGCAGTAAAACACCATTTGATTTACTATTTTAGAAATTGTTATCATTGTTATTTTAATGTGTTTATAACCGATTCAAAATGGATTCTCATTCACCATGCGTTTTTTTACTATATCAAAAATAGCCCTTGGTCATTCTTTCTTGTTCCCTAATTAATTGTACATTATATATATATTTTTTTTTTAAATCCTGAGATTCTTAGAACAGTTAGGTTAATAATTATAATCAATAATTGGACTCGGCATGTTCTTTTAGAAATTTATTATATTAAATTAATGGAAAAGCATATTTCGGTACTTCAGTACCCTTCAAAAGGCAACAAACCATACACAAACATAAAACTCCGTCTTCCAGCCAGGTCGACACATCTAACAAACACTGCCATCTTGATCTCAATAAAAAATATATTCAATAAAAATTAAAATTATACCACAATCATGCCACAATATTCTATGGCTTGGGACAAACTCCACACACGAAAAGTTGAACGTTTACTAAGAAACGCAACTATTATGTGTAATTTCATGATCTCATATAATTATAAATAATTCAATCATTATTGACAGCTGGCAAATTCAATCAGAATAAAGTACATGATTATAATAGATAAAATATACAAATGACAACAAAAGTATTAAATTAATGGTTATGATAATTGCTAGACGTATTGAAAACAACCTGATGTCATGACGAAAATCATAAAAATTATGATTATATTATTATGATGGTCAGCCTATAGAGAGTCAAGACAAATGGGTTTCAAGGATAAACAAGAGGAAATGTTACAGCTAAGTTACAAGTTCTCTCTTAGCCCACGTTCTCGAGTTAAAATCAATTTTGAAAGTACAGTCTTCTAAATAAGTCAAATGCAGCAAAAACAATTGCAAATTTATTTGTTTTCCTAACTAAACTAACAAGCAGGTGAAAAGGAGATGGTGACTTCGAGCATTTTTTGTTTATTGTTACAAAATTAATTAAACACACAAATTTCAATTCAAATTCAAAGAGGGCATCTCTTGATGTTTAATTATTTTGTTAACGTTCAAAATTCATTATTCTTTTGAACAATGTTGTGGCGTATTAGTTTTTGGATTAGCGCCTTCAAATTTGTATACAACTAATCGGAAAGATTTTGTTAGAAATCGTGGTTCTACAGATACGCCGATATAATTATATAGAAACCAATAAATAAACAAATTAAATTGAAAATAACTATAATTTTGTGACTTTTTGGTAAACACCAACCTTGCAATATTTAAAAATAAACAACGTTATTCGAACTGTCTATATTCTTGCGGAAAGAAAAACTCTGATTTTGATTTCAGTTGTTTTACAATCAGAACGATACCTACCCAACAATCACATTAACGTACCTTCTAACGATACCTACCCAACAATCACATTAACGTACCTTCTTCTGTAAAGTCGAACGCTCGACAGAGATTGTTATTGTACAAACTTGAGTCTTAGAATAAATGAAGAGCATTCATCCAACAGTAATTGGTCTTCATCGTGAGCTGCAATCAAATTATGATAAATAGTAATTACTGTAACGAATGTTATTAAATATAGCTCTTCACAGTATTCAGAATATAAAATAAAATAAAATAAATAAAATAAATATAAATACAATTAAGCATAAGCTCACTTTAAGGACATATTTATTAATTCATAGCAACAAATTATGAATCTATCATATTAATATTATTCACAAATGCAATGCATTACGCAAGTAATGATGAAATGCTATCAATTTTTACCGTACTGTTTATTATTTTGTGTGAAATTAAAATTTGTATAATTTGTATTCCCGTATTTTGGTAGAATAGTTATTATATATTAACATGATATAGACAGGACATGAAGATAAACATATATTTTTAACCCCACACTAAACTATAGCCATTGATTCAAGTTTTATTTTTGTTAGAATATGCAATTGAAAAAGGTTTAAAACGGTTTAAATTATGGGTCGACTATAAATTGTTGTTGTGTTGTAATCACATGGGTTTGTTCATGTTTCTAATGCAGAAAGTGGGGCTGGGTTTTGTGTACTGAAATTCAATGTAATCTCTTCATTTCTAGATACGGTATATGAACACGATATCTAACATCACATCACAGCCCATAAATAATCATTTATATTACGATGTCTTTAACAAAAAATCAATTATTGAAACAGAGGATTGAGTGGAGCGAGATTGAAAATAAATTAAGATCATTCATATTTATTTGTTTGCTTAACTAACCCGAAGATACAGTGGCTCTCACTTATCATGTTTTATTGTGCAAATAAACATCAAACACATAACACAAAAAAATTGTTCGTTGTAATACGTAGGCTAAACGAACTGAACGAGTGTTCGGAACAGATAATAAACTGGCATAAGTTAAGCTTGTCTGTACGAAGCACTAAAGCTTACAAAATGTTATGATCCTGGGAAATCCTGGAATTAGGATATTTAATGAACGAGATGAAAACAGGCAGTGTTGTTTGGTTTAGAGATAAATCGTTCCAAATTGTCAACCATATCAACTATCCACACAAGCACAATACAAACACACACTCATGTATCAACTATCCACACAAGCACAATACAAACACACACTCATGTATCAACTATCCACACAAGTACAATACAAACACACACTCATGTATCAACTATCCACACAAGCCCCACATATCAAATACACAAAACACACACTCATGTATCAACTATCCACACAAGCACAATACAAACACACACTCATGTATCAACTATCCACACAAGACAATACAAACACACACTCATGTATCAACTATCCACACAAGCACAATACAAACACACACTCATGTATCAACTATCCACACAAGCACAATACAAAAAAACACTCATGTATCAACTATCCACACAAGTACAATACAAACACACACTCATGTATCAACTATCCACACTAGCAAAATACAAACACACTCATGTATCAACTATCCACACAAGCACATACAAACACAACACTCATGTATCAACTATCCACACAAGGGGCAATACAAACACACACTCATGTATCAACTTTTCCAACAAGCACAATACAAAACACACAACTCATGTAAACAACTATCCACCAAAACACAATACAAAAACACACTCATGTATCAACTATCCACACAAGCACAATACAAACACCACTATGTATCAACTATCCAACAAGCACATAAAACACACTATGTATCAACTTCCACACAAGCACAATACAACACAAAAATCTGTAAACAACTATCCACACAATTTCAATACAAACACACACTCATGTATCAAAATATCCACACAATACAATTTAAAAAAACACACTCATGTATCAACTTCCCACAAAAAACAATACAAACACTCATGTATCAAATATCCAACGCCCCAAAAACAAAAACCCCCCCCCCCCCCCCCCCCCCCCCCCCCACACCCATGTTCAAAATATCCACACAAGCACAATACAAACACCAATTTATGTTCAATATCCACACAACACAATACAAACACACACTCATGTATCAACTATCCACACAAGCACCCAATTTCCCAAAAACCCCACTCATGTTCAACTATCCCCACAAGCCCCAATACCAAAAACCCCACTCATGTACAAAATATCCAACAAGCACAATACAAAAAACACACTCAGGGATCAAAAATAAACCACACAAGCACAATACTAACACACACCATTTTTCAAAATATCCACACAAGCCCCCCCCCCCAATACAAACACACCCCCATGGATAACTATCCACACAAGCACAATCCCAAAAAAACACTCATGTATCAACTAAAATCCCCCCCAACAAGCCCCAATACAAACACACACTCATGTATCAACTATACACAAAGCCAATACAAACACACACTCCTGTATAACTATCCACCCACGCCAATACAAAAACCCCACTCATGGATCAACTACCCCCAAGTACAATACAAACCCACACTCCCTGTTCAACTATCCCCACAAGCCAAAAACAAACACACACTCAAAGTATCAAAATATCCACACAGGTACAAAACAAAAAACCCACTCATGTATCAACTTCCACACAAAACACAATCAAACACCCCAAATCATGTAAAAACTACCCCCACAAGGGACAATCCCAAAAAACCCCACTCAGGGATTTAACTTCCACAAAAGCACAGTACAAACACACACTAAAGTATCAACTATCCACACAAGTACAATACAAACACACCTCATGTATCAACTATCCACACAAGCACAATTTTCAAAAACCACCTCATGTATCAACTAAACCCAAAACTAGCACAATACAAACACACACTCATGTATCAACCCATCCACACAAGCCCCCAATACAAACACAACACTCATGGTTTTCAACATCCCCACAAGCACAAATTTTCAAACACACACTCTGTATCAAAAATATCCACCAAGCCTAATACAAAAAACACAAATCATGTATCAACTTTTCCACAAAAGCACAATACAAACACACACTTTATGTATCAACTATCCACACTAGCACAATACAAAACACCCCTCCTTATCAAAATATCCACAAAGCACAATACCCCCAAAAACAACCCCTCATGTATCAAACATCCACACTAGAAAAAATAAAACACACAACCCTGTTTTCAACTATCCAAAACAAACACAAAAACAAAAAACACACTCATGTATCAACTATCCACAAAAGCACCAAAAACAAAACACCACTCCTGTATCAACTATCCCACACAAGCACAATACCAAAAACCCCCACTCATGTATCAAATTTTCCACCCCAACACAATACAAAAACCCCATCATGTATTTAACTATCCCCCACAAGCACCAAATACAAAACACACACCCATGTACAAAATATCCCCACAAAACACCCAAAACAAAAACACACTCAGGGATCAACTATCCCCCACAAGTACAATACAAACACACCTCATGTATCAACTAAACCACACAAGCAAATACAAACACACACTCATGTATCAAAATATCCAACAAGGCCCCAAAAACAAAAACCCCACTCATGTATCAACTATCCCCACAAGCACAATAAAAACACACAAATCAGGTTCCAAAAATATCCACACAAGCACAATCAAAAAACACACCCATTATAACTAAACCCCAAGCACAAAACAAACACACACCCCTGTATCAACTTCCACAAAGCACAATACAAACACACACTCATGTATCAAAAATATCCACACCCAAAAACCCAATTTCAAACACAAAACTCTTTCAACTATCCACACAAGCACAATAAAAACACACACTCATGTATCAACTATCCCCACAAACACAATACAAAAAACCCCATCATGTTTCCCCTATTCCCCCACAAGCCCCAATACAAACCCCACAGTCATGTATCAACTATCCACACAAGCACAATACAAAAACCCCACACTCCTGTATAAAATATCCACCCAAGACAAAAACAAAAAACACAATCATGTATCAAAATATCCCCCACAAGCACAATACAAAAAACACACTCATGTATCAACTATTTCCCCACAAGCACCCAAAACAAAACACACCCCAAAGGGGTTTTCCCAAATATCCACACAAGCCAAAAAACCACACTCAGGTTTTTCCCAAATATCCCCACCAAAGCACAATACAAACACACACCCATTTATCAACTATCCCAAAGCACAATACAAACACACATCATGTATCAAAAATATCCACACAAGCACCCAAAACAAAAAACACACTCATGTATCAACTATCCACACAAGCCCCAATACAAAAACCCCACTCATGTTCAACTATCCACAAAAAGGGACAATACAAACACCCCCACTCAGTATCAAAAAACCACACAAGCAAAAATACAAAAACACACCCCATGTATTAACTTTTCCACACAACACAAACAAACACACACTTTATTTAACAACCCACCACACAAGCACCAAAACAAACACCACTAAATTTTCAACTACCACACAAAGGGACAATAAAACAAACAAAAAATGTATCCCAATATCCACACAAAAACACAAAACAAAAAACCCCACAAATCCTGTATCAAATACCACACAAGCACAATACAAAACACAAATCCCTGTATCAAAATATCCCCCACAAGCACAAACAAACCACCTAAAGTAAAAACTATCCACACAAGCCAATAAAAAACCCCACTCATGTATCAACTATCCACACAAGCCCCAAAACAAAAACACACTCATGTTCAACTTTTCCCCACAAGCCCCAATACCAAAAACACATCATTATCAACATCCACACAAAACACAAAAAAAACACACACTCATGTATCAAATATCCTCACAAAACACAATACAAACACACACTCATGTATCAACTTTTCCACACAAGCACAATACAACACAAAACCCCATGTATAACTATCCACACAAGCACAAAAACAAAAAACCCCAATCCCTGTATCAACTATCCACACAAGCACAATACCCAAAAAACACCTCAGGTTCCAACTATCCACCCCAAAACCCCAATACAAACACACACCCATGTTTCAACATCCACACAAGCACAAAACAAAAAAACACACCATGTACAACTATCCACACAGGTACAATTTCAAACACCCCACTCATGTTTTTAACTATCCCCACAAGCACAATAAAAAACCCCACACTCAAAGTACAACTATCCACCCCAGGTACCCAAAACAAACACCACACTCGTGTTCAACTATCCACACAAGTACAATACAAACAAAACACCATGTATCCAAATATCCCCCACAAGCACCCAAAACAAACCCCACCATGTATCAACTATCCAACCCGTACAATACAAAAACACACTCCGTATCAACTATCCCACAAGTACAATAAAAAACCCCAAAACCATGGGATCAAATATCCCCCCACAAGCACAATACAAAAAAACACACTTTTTGTATCAAAATATTTCCCCAAACACAAACAAAACACACACTCATTTTAAACAAAAAATCCCACAAGCACAATACAAAAACACACTCATGTATCAAAAATATCCCCCACAAGACAAAACAAAAAACCACTCCCTGTATCAACTATCCAACAAGTAAAAAAAAACCACACCCATGGATCAAATATCCCACAAAGCACAAAACAAACACAAAAACTCATGTATCCAACCCATCCACACAAGCACCCAAAACAAAAACCCATCATGTATCCCAAATATCCACACAAACACAATACAAACAACACTCATGTATCAAAATATCCAAAACAAGCACAATACAAAAAACACCCCAGGGATCAACTATCCCCCACAAGTACAAAAACAAAAACACACTCATGTATCAACTATCCACACAAGCCCCAATACAAACACACAATCATGTATCAATATCCAACCCAAATACAATACAAACACACAATCATGTATCAAAATAAACCACACAAGCACAATACAAACACACATTTAGTATAACTATCCAAAAAAGCACAATACAAACACACACTCTGTTCAAATATCCACACAAGCAAATACAAAAAACACATCATTATAACTATCCAAACAACACAAAAACAAACACAAACCCCCATGGGAAAACTATCCACACAAGCACAATACAAACACACAGCATGTAAACCAAAAATACCACAAAAAGGGGGCAATACAAAAAAACACCTCATGATCAACTATCCCCCACAAGCCAATTTCAAACACACTCATGTATCAACTATCCACACCAAACACAATACAAACCCCACACTCAGTATCAAAATTTTCCACACAAGCACAATACCCCAAAAAACACAATCAAAGTATCAAAAAATATCCAACAAAACACAATACAAAAAACACACTTTATGTATCAAATATCCACACAAGCACAATACAAACACACCCCTCATGTATAAAATATCCAAAACTAGCAAAAATACAAACCACACAAAAACATTGGGTTTAACTACCACACCCAAACACAATACAAAAAACACACACAGTATCAACTATCCCCCCCAAGCACAAAACAAAAAACACTCATGTTCAACTATCCACACAAACACAATACAAACACCCACACATTTTATCAACCCATCCACACAAGCACAATAAAAAACACAAACATGTATTTAAAATATCCACACAAGCACAATACAAACAACACTCAGGGAAACAACTAAACCACACAAGCACCAAACAAACCCCACCTCCCTTTTATCAACTATCCACACAGCACAATACAAAACCCCACACCCCATGTATCAACCCATTTCCCCACAAAACACAATAAAAAAACACACACTCATGTATCAACTATCCACACAAGCACCCAAAACAAACACACCCTCCTGTATCAAATATCCACCCCAAGCCAATACAAACACACACTTTATGTATCAAAAAATACCACAAGCACAATACAAAAAAACACACCAGTATAACCCCATCCCCAAAAACACAATTTTCAAAAAACACACTCATGTATCAACCCAAACCCCCAACAAAAAAACAATACAAACACACCCCTCTGTATCAAAATATCCCACAAGCACAATACAAAAAAACACACTCATGTTCAAATATCCACACAAGCCCCAATTAAAAAAACACACACTCATGTATCAACTTTCCCCCAAGCAAAAATACAAAAAAACCACTCATGTAACAACATCCACACAAGCACAAAACAAACAAACACTCATGTATCAACTATCCCACAAGCACAATTTCAAACACACACCCTATGTACAAATATCCAAACAAGCACCCAATTTCTAACACACCCTCATGTATCAACTACCTCACAGGGACCAAAAACAAAAAACACACTCATGTATCAAAATATCCACACAAAACACAATACAAACACAACTCATGTATCAAATATCCAACAAAACACATACAAAAAACAAACTTTATGTATCAACCCATCCACACAAGCACAAACAAAAACAAAACTCCCTGTATCAACTATCCACACCAAAACACAAAACAAACACACATCATGTATCAACATCCCACAAGCAAAAATACAAACACACATCATGTATCCCAAATATCCCGACAACCCCAATACAAACACACACTTTATGTATAAAATATCCACCAAGCAAATTTCAAAAACACACTCATGTATCAAATTTTCCACACCAACACAATACAAACACAACTCAGTATCCCATCCACACAAGCACAAACAAACACACACTCATGTATCAACCCAAACCAGACCCGGGCCCAAAACAAAAAAACACACTCATGTAGCAACCATCCACACAAGGGCCCAAAACAAAACACACTCATGTAATTTAACCCCTTTCCCCACAAGCCAATACAAACACACACTCATGTAAACAACTACCAGACAAAACACAATACCAAAACCCCACACTCATGTATCAACTATCCACAAAAAGGGACAATACCAAAAACAAAAACTCATGTTACACTATCCAACAAGCACAAAACAAACACACAAATCATTTTCAACTATCCACACAAGCCAATTTCAAACACACACTCCCTGTATCAAAATATCCACACAACACAATACAAACACTCAAAGTAAACAAATATCCACAAAAAGTACAATACAAACCAAAAAACTCTGTATCAACTATCCACACAAGTTTCAATACAAACACACATCATTTTATCAACTATCCCACAAAAACCCCAATACAAACACACACCCCCTATTTTTCAACTATCCCAAAAAAGCACAATTTCTAACAAAACACTCATGTATCAACTTTTCCTCACCCAAACACAATACAAAACAAAACACTCATGTATAACATCCACACAAGCCCCAATAAAAACACCACTCATGTATCAAATATTTCCCCACAAATCAATACAAACACACACTCATGTATCAACTATCCACACAAGCAAATAAAAAACACACACTCATGTAAAAAACTACCACACAAGACAATACAAAAAAACAATCCCTGGGATCAAAATTCCCACAAGCCCAATTTCAAACCACACTCAAAAGTTTCAACTATCCAACAATCACAATACAAAAAAAACAACCCTGTATCAACTTCCACCAAGCAACAATACAAACACCCACTCATGTATCAATATCCACCAAACAATAAAAAAACCCCCCCCCAATCATGTATCAAAATATCCCAAAACAAGTTTAAAAAACAAAAACACACCATTTTATCAAATTCCACACAAGCACAATACAAAAACACAAATCAGGGATCAACTATCTACACCAAATACAATACAAACACCCAAATCATGTTTTAAATATCCACACAAGCAAAAATACAAAAACACACTCATTTTCAACTATCTACACAATTTCAATACAAAAACACACTCATGTACAAAAATATCCCACAAGGGACAATACAAACCCCCACACTCCTGTATCAAAATATCCAAACAAGCACAAAACTAACCACACTCATGTATCAACTATCCTCACAAGTACAATACAAAAAACACACTCATGTATCAACTATCCAACAACACAATTTCAAACACACACTCATGTTTCCCCCCCCCATTTCCCCACAAACACCCCCAATTTCAAAAAACACACTCATTGGGATCAACTAACCACACAAGCACAATACAAACACACACTCATGTATCAAAAATAAACCACACAAGCCAAAAACAAACACACACTCCTGTATCAACTATCCCCACAAGTAAAAATACAAACACACACTCAAATTTAAAATCCAAAACAAGCACAATACAAACACAAACTCATGTATCAATATCCCACAAGCACAATACAAAACCACCCCTCATGTATAAAATTCCACACAAGGGACAATACAAACACACAATTTTTGAATAAAAATCCACACAAGCACAATAAAACACAAAACTCATGGGAAACAACTATCCACACAAGCACAATCAAACACACACCCCCTGGACAACTATCCACACAAACCAATACAAAAAAACACACTCATTTATCAACTACCAAACAAGCACAATAAAACACACCCCTCATGTTTTCAATATCCACACAAACACAAACAAACACACACTCAGTATCAAAATATACACACCAAAACCAATAAAAAAAACACACTCATGTATCAACTATCCACACAAGCACAATACAAAACAAACATCCTTATCAACTATCCTACAAAACCCAATACCCAAAAACACACCCATTTTAAACAACTATCCCCCAACACAATACCAAAAAACACACCCCAGGGATAACTTCCCCCAAAAAACACAATACAAAAAAAACACTCATGTTCAACTATCCCACACCCAAACAAATACAAAAAACCCCCCTCTGTTCAACTATACACCCCAAGCAAAAATACAAACACCCCACTAAAAGTTCAAAAATATCCCCACAAACACAATACAAAAACACACCAGTATCAACTTCCAAAACAAGCAAAAATACCCCAAAAAAAACACTCATGTATCAAATATCCACACCCAAACAAAAATACAAACCCCCACTCTGTATTTAACTATCCACACAACCAATTTTCAAACACACACTCATGTATAACTATTTCCCCAAAAAGGGAAATAAAAAAACCCCGCCAAATTTTAAATATCACACTAGCACCAAAACAAACACACACTCTGTATCAACTATCCCCCACAAGCACAATACAAACACACACTCCCTGTATTTAACTACTAACAAACACAATAAAACACACACTCTGTATCAAATTTTCCACACAAGCACAAAACAAAAACACACTCCCTGTATCAAATATCCACACAAGCACAAAACAAACAAAAACTCATGTATCAAAATATCCACACAAGGGAAAAATACCCAAAACACCACATGTATCAAAATAAACCACACCCAAACACAATTTTCAAACCACACTAAGGGGTTTAACTATCCACACCAAGGGACCAAAAAAACACACACTCATGTTCAAATATCCCCACTAGCACAATACAAAAACACACCATGTATCAACCCATCCACACAAGCACAATACAAAAACACACTCATGTATCAAAAATATCCCCACAAGCACAAAACAAAAAACCCCGCTAAAGTATAACTTCCACACAAGCACAATACAAACACCAAATCATGTATAAAATTACACAACAAACACCAAACAAAAAAAACACTCATGTAACAACTATCCACACAAGCAAAATACAAACCACGCTCATGGGATCAACCCATTTCCAACCCCAAGCACAATACAAACACACACTCATGTATCAAATATTTCCCCCACACACAATCAAAAAACCCCCATGTATCAACTATCCACACAAGGGACAATACAAAAACCACCAGGTATCAACTATCCACACAAGCACAATACAAACCCCACACTCATGGGACAACATCCACACAAAAACCCCAAAAACAAAACAAAACCCCATGTATCAAATATCCAAACAAACACAATACAAACAAAACAATCATGTATCCAAAATTCCTAAAAACACAAAAACAAACCACCTCATGTATCAACTATCCACACAAGCACAATACAAAAAACACACTCATGTATCAACTTCCCCACAAAGCAAATACAAAAACCCTCCTTTATCAACTATCCACACAAGTAAAAAACAAAAAACACCCTCAGGTATTTAACTATCCACACAAACACAATACAAAAAACACACTTCATGTATCAAGTATCCACAAAAAGCACAAAACAAACACCCCAAATCATGGTAAAAACACCCACAACCCAAACACCCAAAACCAAACCCCACTATTATCAACACCACACAAGCACAAAACAAAAAAAACACTAATGTATCAAAATATCCACACAAGACAATTTCAAAAAACACACTCATGTATCAAAAATCCACCCAACACATCAAAAACACCACTCATGAAACAACTATCCACACAAGCACAATACAAACAACAATCAGGGATCAACTATCCACACAAGCAAATACAAACACACACCCCATGTATAAAATATCCACAAAGGGCCCCAAACAAACCACACTATGTATCAAATAACCACACAAAAACACAAAACAAACACACACTCCCTGTACAACTATCCTAAAAAAGCACAAAACAAACACACACTCAGGGATCAACTATCCACACAAGCCAATACAAACACAAAACTCATTATCAACCCATCCACACAACACAATAAAAAACACAACCCCTCATGTATCAACATCCAAAACCCAAACACAAAAACAAACACACACTCAAAGTATAAAATATCCACACAACACAATACAAAACACACTCAGTATCAACTTCCACACCCAAACACAATCAAAAACACATCATGTATCAACTGTCCACACAAGCACAGTAAAAACCCACACTCATGTAAACAAAATACCACACAAGCACAAAAACAAACACACACTCATGTATCAACATCCAACAACACAATACAAAAAAACAAACTAAGTATCCCCTATCCCACACAAGCACCCCAAAACAAAACACACAATCCCTGTAAACAAAATATCCACACAAGGGACAGTACAAAAAAAAACCACACTCATGTTCAACTACCACACAAGCACAATACAAAACCCCACTCATGTATCAACTATCCACACAAACACCCAAAACAAAAAACACCCCCTCATGTATCAAAATACCAAAAAGCACAATAAAACACACACTCCCTGTATCAACTATCCACACAAGAGCACAATCCCAAAAACACACTCAGTATCCCAAATATCCACACAAGTACAATAAAAAACACACACCATGTATCCAAAATATCCACACAAGAAAAATCAAACCCCCACACTCATGTAACAACTATCCACCCCAAAACAAAACAAAAAACACACTTAAAGTAAACAACTATCCACACAAAACACAATACAAACACCCCCTCATGTATCAAAATTCCACACAAGCACAAAACAAAACACCCCCACTATGTATCAAAATATCCACACAAGTACAATACAAACACACATCATGTATTTACTATCCCCAAGGTACAAAAAAAAAAACACACGCTCATGTATCAACTATCCACCAAGCAAACACAAACACACACTTCATGTATCAAAATATCCAAAACACAGTACAAAAAAACACTCATTTATCAAAATATCCACAAAAGCACAATACAAACACACACCATGTATCAACAAACCAACAAAACACAACCCAAACACACACTCATGTAAACTATCCACCAAAAAGCACAGTACAAAAACAAAAACTCAGTATCAAAAAAAACCCCCCACAACAAAATTTCAAACACACCCCTCATGTATCAAATATCCACACAAGCAAAAATACAAAAAACACACCATGTTTTCAACCCATCCACACAATAAAAATTTCAAACACACACTCTGTATAACTGTCCACACAAGCACTACAAACCCACCTCAAAAGTACAACTATCCACACAAGTACAATACAAACCCCCCATCATGTATTTACTATCCACACAGGTACAACACAAACACACACACATATATATAAAATCCACACAAGCACAAAACAAACACACACCCATGTATCAAATATTTCCCCACAAGACAATAAAACACACACCTTTATGTATCAACTAAACCACACAAGCACAATACAAACCCACATCATGTATCAACTATCCCCACCCAACACAAAACAAAAAACCCCCTCATTATCAACTATCCCCACAAGACCAAAACAAAAAAACACACCAAATTTTTTTAAATATCCACACAAGAACCCAAAACAAACACACCCCATGTTCAACTATCCAACAAGCACAAAAAAACACACTTTATGTATCAACTACCCCCCAAGCACCAAAAAAACACACATCATGTATCAAAATATTTCCCCCAAGCACAATACAAACCCCCCCACTCAGTATCAACTATTTCCCCACAAGTAAAAAAAAAACACACCTCGGGATCAAATATCCCACAAGCAAATTTCAAAAAACACACTAGTACAAAATATCCCACAAGCACAATACAAACACACACTCATGTATCAACTATCCAACAATCACAATACAAACACACAATCATGTTTCAAATGTCCACCCCGGGACAAAACAAACACAAAACTCAGGGAAAACAAATTCCCCCAAAAGTTTCAATACAAACACACCCCTCATGTATTTATATCCACACAGGTTTCAACACAAAAACAAGCTCATTGGGATCAACTATCCACACAAGCACAACACAAACACACACTCAGTAAAACTATCCCCACAAGCAAATAAAAAAAACACCTCATGTATTTACTACCACACAGGGACAACACAAACAACCCCCTTGTATCAACTATCCACACAAAACACAAAAACAAACACACACTCATGTTTTCAACTATCCAACAAGCACAATAAAAACACACACTATGTATAACTATCCAAACAACACAATACAAACCCCACATCATGTATCCAACTATCCCACAAGCCCCAATACAAACCCCCAACACTCATGTACAACTTCCACACAAATAAAAATACAAACACACACTTTATGTATCAAAATATCCACACAAGCACCAAAACAAAAACACACTCATGTATCAACTATCCCCACAAGCCCCAAAAACAAAAAACCCCCAATCATGTATCAACCATCCACCAAAAAAGCACAATACAAACACACACTCATTTTATCAACTATCCCCCCAAAAAAGCACAATAAAAAAAACACACACTCATGTATTTAAAAAATTTCCCCACAAGGACAATACAAACACAAAACTCACGGATCCAAATATCCACACAAGCCCCAATCAAACACACACTCAAAGTATCAACTAATCCACACAAACACAAAAAACAAAAACACACTCATGTAAACAACTATCCACACAAACACAAACAAACACCCCACTTTATTGTATCCCAAATATCCCCCAAAAGTACAATACAAAAAACCACTCATGATCAAATTCCACAAAAAAGCACAATACAAAAACACCACTCATGTATCAACTATCCACACCCAAACACCAAAACAAACACACAAATCATGTATCAACTTCCCCACAAGCACAAAACAAAAAACCCCAATCATGTATCAAATATCCACACAAGCACAAACCCAAAAACACACTCATGTATCAAAATATCCCAAAAAGCACAATAAAAACAAAACACTCATTTTATAACATCCACACAAGCCCCAAAAACAAACCACACCCCATTTATCAAATACCACACAAGCAATACAAAAAACACAAATCATTTTATCAACTATCCACAAAAAGCACAATCCCAAACCCCCACACTCATTTTACAACTATCCCCACAAGTACCAAAACCCAAACCCCACACTCAGTATCAATAAACCACACAGCACAATACAAAAAACACACTCATGTATCAACTATTTTCCCCAAAAAGCACAAACAAACACACCTTTATGTATCAACTATCCACACAATACAATACCCAAAAACACACTCATTTTATCAACTATCCCCCACAAGCACCATACAAAAACACACTCTGTTTTCAAAAATAAACCACACAAATAAATACAAACCACATCAGTATCAACTTTTCCACACAAGCACAATACAAAAAAAACAATCTGTATCAAAATATCTACACAGGGGACAAAACAAACACACACTCATGTATCAAATATCCACCCCAAATACAAAAACAAACACACACTAAAGTTTAACTACTACACATAAAAATACAAACACACCCTCATGTATCAAAAATATCTACACAGGTACAATACAAACACACACTCATTAAACAACTACCCCACAAGTACAAAACAAACACACCCTTTAGTATAAAATAACCAAAACAAGCACAATACAAAAAACACCCCTCAGTATCAACTATACACACAAGCAAAAATACAAAAAACACATTGTATCCCAAATATCCACACCCAAACACAATACAAAAACCACTCATGTATCAAAATCCACACAAGTAAAAAAACAAAAACCCCCCACTCATGTATCAAATATTTCCCCCCAAGCAAAAATACAAACACCAAATCAGTAAAAACTATCCACACAAGTACAACACAAAAAACACATCATGTAAACAAATATCCAAAACAAGTACAAAACAAACACACACTCATGTATCAACTTCCACACAAGAAAAAATACCAAAAAACACACTCATGATCAAAATATCCCCCACAAGCACAATAAAAAAAAAAAAACACACACTCATGTATCAAAAATATCCAAACTAAACACAATACAAACCCACTTATGTATTTAACTATCCACACAAGCACAATACAAAAAACACACTCATGTATAACTATCCAACAAGCACAAACAAACAAACCCCTCATTTTATCAACTATCCACACAAAACCATAAAACACACCCCTCATGTATCAAATATCCACACCCAAACACAATACAAACACAAAACTCAGTATCAAAATCCACCAAGCACAATACAAACACCCCACCATGTATCAAAATATCCACACAAGCACAAAACAAAAACACACTCATTAAACCAAATATCCACACGTACAATACAAACACCCTCTGTATCAACTTTTTTTCCCACAAACACAATACAAAAAAAACACACTCATTAAAAATTCCACACAAGCAAAAATACAAACCACACAATCATGTATCAACTATCCCCCCACAAGTACCAAAACAAACACACACTCATGTATCAAAATATCCACACAAGCACATCCCAAAAACACAAATATTATCAAAATTCCACCAAGCACCGTACAAACACAAAACTATGTTAAAACAAAATTCCACACAAACCCCAAAAACAAAAAACACACTCATGTACAACTATTTCCCCACCAACACAATACAAACACACACACATGTATCAACTATTTCCCCACAAGCCCCAAAACAAACCCACACTCATGTATCAACTATCCCCACAAGTTTCAACCCAAACACACACTTTAGGGACAAATATCCACACCAACACAAAAACAAAAACCCCCAAATTATGTAAACAACTATCCAAACCCAAGTACAATAAAAAACACACACTCAGGGATAACTATCCACACAAAACCCAAAACAAACACCCCACTCATGTAAACAAAATATCCACACAAGCACAATACAAACCACACCATGTAAACAACTATCCACACAAGTAAAAACACAAACACACACCCCATTTTAAAAAAATATCCATACCCAAACAAAAATACAACACACCCCTCCCTGTATCAACTATCCCCACAAGCACAATACAAAAAACACACTCATTTTTCAACATCCACCAAGCCCAGTACAAACACACACTCATGTATCA
This sequence comes from Sweltsa coloradensis, assembly GCA_024449915.1. Classification (NCBI taxonomy): domain Eukaryota; kingdom Metazoa; phylum Arthropoda; class Insecta; order Plecoptera; family Chloroperlidae; genus Sweltsa; species Sweltsa coloradensis. Next base: position 199,864 of record JAMZAV010000970.1, read on the forward strand.
AAAATACCACACAAGCACAATAAAAACACACCCCTCATGTTTTCAAAATAAACCACCCCAAGCCAATAAAAAAAACACACACTCATGTATCCAAATATCCACCCAAGTTTCAACACAAACCCCAAAAACTAAAGTATCAACTATCCACACAAGCACCAAAAACAAAACCCCCACACTCTGTATTTAACTAATTTCCCCAAGCAAAAATACAAAAACCCACCCCATGTATCAAATATCCCCACAAGCACAATTTCAAAAACACACTCATGTATCAACTCCACACAAGCACAATACAAAAAACACACTCATGTAAACAACTACCACACAAGTACAATACAAAAACACACTCAGTTTTCAAAAAATATCCACACAAGCACAATACAAACAAAACTCTGTACCCAAATATCCACACAATACAATACAAACACACACTCATGTTCCCAAATATCCCCCACAAGTACAAAAACAAACACAAAACTCATGTATCAACATCCACACAAGCCCAAAACAAAACAAACCATGTATCAACTAAACCACACAAGCACAATAAAAAACACACTCAGTATCCAAAAATATCCACACAAATTTCAAACAAACAACCCCTCATGTACAACTTTTCCCCACAAGTCCAAAACAAACACACACTCATGTACAACTATCCACACAAAACACAATACAAAAAACCCCACTCATTTTATCAACTATCCACACAAGCACAATTTCAAACAAAACTCATGTATCAAAAATATCCAAAACAAGCACAATAAAACACACACCCGTTTTATCAAAATATCCACACAAAACACAATACAAACACATCATGTATCCCAAATATCCACACAACACAATACAAAAAAAAACACTCCCTGTTTCAAAAATCCACACAAGCAAACCCCAAAACAAACACACATAAGTTTTCAACTATCCACAAAAAAGTACAACCAAAAAAACACACTCATGATCAACTTCCACACAAGCCCAATACAAAAAACACACTCATGTATCAACTATCCCACAAGTACAAAACAAACACCACTCATGTATTTAACTAACCCCCACAAGTACAATACAAAAAACACAATCATTTTTGTATTAACTAAACCCCCAAGTACAATTACAAACACACACTCCCTGTAAAACAACTATCCAAAACAAAATACAATTTCAAACACACCCCTCATGTTTTTTAACTATCCACACAAAGCACAATACAAAAACACACTAAAGTATCAACTATTTCCCTTTCAAGCACAAAACAAAACACTCATTTATCAAAATATCCCCCACAAGCACAATCAAACACACCTCAGTATCAAAATATCCACACAAAACACAATTACAAAAACAAAACTCATGTATCAACATCCCCCACAAGCACAATACAAAAAAACACTCATGTATTTTAACTATTCCCCACAAGCACAATACAAACAAACCCTCAAAGTTTTCAAAATATCCCACAAGTACCCCAAAACAAAAACACATCATGACAACTATCCCAAAGTACAATACAAACACACACTCATGTATTAAAATTCCACACAAACCCAATAAAAAACAAACAAACAAAAACTCAGGGATCAACTACCAACAAGTACCTACAAACACACACTCATGTTTAACTATCCCCCAAAAAGCACAAACAAACACGCCTCATGTATTTAAACTATCCCCCAAAAGCACAATAAAAAACACGCACTCATGTATCAAAATATCCACCAAGCACAATACAAAACACACATCATTATTTAACTATCCACACAAGCACAATCAAACAAACACTCATGTATCAATATCCACAAAAGGGAAAAATAAAAAACACACACCCCATGTATCAATTCCACACAAGCACAATACAAAACACACCATGTATCCAAATATTTCCCCACAACACAGTACAAACACACACTCATGTATCAACTATCCAAAACAAGCACCAAAAACAAAACACACTCATTAAACAACATCCCAAAACAACCCCAGTACAAGCACAAAAATCATGTCAACTAGCCACACCCAAACACAATACAAAAAAACCCCCACTCATGTATCCCCTATCCACCCCAAGCACAATACAAAACACACCCTCATTTTTCAAAATATCCAACAAACACAATACAAAAACACACTCATGTATAAATATCCCCCAAAAAGCACAAAACAAAAACACACTAAAGTATCAACTATCCACAAAAGCACAATAAAAACACAAATCATGATCACATCCACACAAGCACAATACAAACACACACTCATTTTATAACTATCCCCCAACAAGCCAAAAAAAAACACACACTCATTTAAAATTCCCCCAAACCAATACAAACAAAAATTTATGGGAAACAACTTCCCCCAAGCCCCAATACCAAAAAACACACTCATGTATCAACATCCAAAACAAGTACAATACAAAAACACAAATCATGTATCAACTATCCACAACAGGCACCCAAAAAAAAACACCTCAGGGATCAACTAACCACACAAGACCAAAACCAAAAAACACAAATCATGTATCAACTAACCACAAAAAGCACAATTTCAAACACACACTCATGTATCAAATATCCACACAAGCACAATACAAAACCCCCCCTCATGTATCAACTATCCCCACAAGCACAATACAAACCCCGCACTCCTGATCAACTATCCCACAACAAAACAAACAAACAACCAAAACTCATGTATCAACTATCCACACAAGCACAATACAAAAACACACTCATGTATCAACTATCCACACAAGCACAATACAAACACACACTCATGTATCAACTATCCACACAAGCACAATACAAACACACACTCATGTATCAACTATCCACACAAGTACAATACAAACACACACTCATGTAAACTGTATATCAAATTTATTTTGTTTTGTTGTCATGACAGATTATATATTTCGTTACATACTAGGAAGCTTTCGCCGACGCTTTTTCAGGCGCGTTGTTGGATGAGCGTATTTTGTTTAGACGAAAAAACGTGAAATTGCGATATTCATGAGAAATGATTTTTCGATTGCGCTCAAAAACGTGGCAGTTCTAAGTTCAGAGATTTCGAAGGTCTCCAGAAAATTTCATCGCAATTGGAGTATTGGTTTAGCCGGAATCGTGTTAACAAACACACAAAAATACAAAAAAAAGAAAGAAGAAGAAAAAAACATTCAGGATTTTTTCTCCGGTGTAGTGAGATGGAATCTTCGCATCGATCGCTACGCTCATCCAATAAGTCATACTAGGAAGCTTCGCAAACGCTTTTTCAGGCGCGTTGTTGGATGAGCGTAATTGGTGCATTGAGCTGCCATGTGTTATGCGGATTTTCTGTTGTTCTGTGAAAATATCACTAGGAAAACGCTTAAGTCCCGCCGCGTTGTTGGATGAGCGTATATGGTGCATTGAGATGCCATGTGTGCCATGTGCGTGCCATGTGTGCCACACGGATTTTCTGTTGTTCTGTGAAAAAAACATTACTTAGTCGAAGATTTTTTTTAATTAAATTAAATTTAAAAAAAAATTAAGCTCATTTTTTTTAAATTTAATTATATTAAATAAAAAATAAACTTAATTTTTTAATTAATCGTAATTTTTAAAAAAGAAAAAAAATCGTAAAATTGCAATTTTCATAAGAAATAATTATTCGATTGAGCTCAAATTTGACACGAATATATTTATTCATAAAATTAAGGTTCTGTGAAAAAATCATTACAATCGGATAAAGCATGTAGGTGTTATAAGTCAAAGAATTGTTTAAAACTAGGAAAACGCTTAAGTCCCGCCGCGTTGATGGATGAGCGTAATTTTTTTTAAACGAAAAAAGCGTAAAATTGCGATTTTTTTAATAGATAATTTTCGATACGATTTCACACGAATATATAAATTCATAAAATTAAAGTTCTGTGAAAAAATCATTACAAACGGATAAAGCATGTAGATGTTATAAGTCGAAGAATTTTTTTAAAAATCGAAAAAAATCGTAAAATTGCGATTTTCATGAGAAATAATTTTTCGATCGATTTTTCCCCCCGTGCAGTTCTTTGTTCAGAGATTTCATAGACCTCCATAAAATTTCATCGCAATTGGAGTATTGGTTTAGCCGGAATCGTGTTCACAGACACACAAAAATACAAAAAGAAAAAAAAAAAACATTCCGGATTTTTTTCTCCAGTGTAGTGAAATGGAATCTTCGCTTCGCTCGCTACGCTCGCTACGATCATCCAAAAAGAAACAAACCCGTAAAATTACGATTTTCATGAGAAATAATTTTTCGATTACGCTCAAATTTCACACGAAGGTTCTGTGAAAAAATCATTAAAATCGGATTAAGCATGTAGGTGTTATTCGTCAAAGAATTTTTTTTTAAATCGAAAAAAAATCGTTAAATTGCGATTTTCATGAGAAATAATTTTTCGATCGATTTTTCCCTCCGTGCAGTTCTTCGTTCAGAGATTTCATAGACCTCCATAAAATTTCATCGCAATTGGAGTATTGATTTAGCCGGAATCGTGTTCACAGACACACAAAAATACAAAAAAAAGAAAGAAAAAAAAAAAAAAAAAAAAAAACATTCCGGATTTTTTTCTCCAGTGTAGTGAAATGGAATCTTCGCTTCGCTCGCTACGCTCATCCAAAAAAACGAAAAAAAGCGTTTTTTATGAGAAAAAAATTCCCGATTGCGCTCAAAAACGTGACAGTTCTAAGTTCAGAGATTTCGAAGGCCTCCATAAAATTTCATCGTAATCGGAGTATCGGTTTAGCCGGAATCGTGTTAACAAACACACAATAATACAAACAGAAAAAAAGAAAAAAAAAAAAAACATTCCGGATTTTTTTCTCCAGTGTAGTGAAATGGAATCTTCGCTTCGCTCGCTACGCTCGCTACGCTCATCCAAAAATCGGAAAAAACGTCCAATTGCGATTTTCATGAGAAATAATTTTTCAATTGCGCTAAAATTGCACACAAATATATTAAATCATAAAATAAAGGTTCTGCAAAAAAATCATTACAATAAGATAAAGCATGTAGGTGTTATAAGTCAAAAAGGTGTTTAAAAAAAGAAAAAAAATTCGTAAAATTTCGATTTTCATGAGAAATAATTCGTCGATTGCGCTCAAATTTCACACGAATATCTTAATTTATAAAATTTGGGTTCTGTGAAAAAATCATTACAATCGAATAAAGTATGTGTGTTATAAGTCGAAGAATTTTTAAAAATCAAAAAAATCGTAAAATTGCGATTTTCATGAGAAATAATTTTTAGATTGCGCTCAAAACGTGGCAGTTCTAAGTTCAGAGATTTCGAAGGCCTCCAGAAAATTTCATCGCAATTGAGTATCGTTTAGCCGGAATCGTGTTAACAAACACACAAAAATACAAACAGAAAAAATAAGAAAAACGAAAAAAAATGTAAAATTGCGATTTTCATGAGAAATAATCTTTCGATTGCGCTCAAAAACGTGACAGTTCTAAGTCCAGAGATTTTGAAGGCCTCCAGAAAATTTCATAGAAATTGGAGTATCGGTTTAGCTGGAATCGTGTTAACAAACACACAAAAATACAAACAGAAAAAAAACAAGAAAATCGAAAAAAAATCGTAAAATTGCAATTTTCATGAGAAATAATTTTTCGATTGCGCTCAAAAACGTGAAAGTTCTAAGTCCAGAGATTTTGAAGGCCACCAGGGAAATTTCATCGGAATTGGAGTATCGGTTTAGCCAGAATCGAATCGAAATTGCATTAATTGTATAATTATATTTAATGTATATTATCATTTAAAACAGTCCAGGACAATTTTTATTGAAATATTATTCAGTTATTCTCAGTGGTGTAGATAAATTATCGTCATTTTCATCCACAAGATGTTGAATCTAGATTTACTATATTATTTAGTAGATACACATCCAACGTATAATACCCATCTATCCATATCGAATCGAATTGTACTGTCTGGGTGTATGGGCAATAACCTTGTTTAGGTACTTGAAAAAATAAATAATTGCTCTTGTAGTTCTGCGAATTATTGTATCTGGTTTGAATTACATAAGTTGATACAGTTGCATCAATTCGTTATCGTTTTTTGATATTGACAAATGTTTTGGTTAAACTGTTTTAATTTGTTACCAATTAGTCGCAGATGAACTTATTCGACAGAATCGGTACCGATGCATTTTGCTACAAGCGTTCATTGGTCGACTCGAAGTCGACTAGCCCAATAATAAATATTAGACCCTAAAGCTACATCCTACATAAAACAATCAATCAATCAATCAATCAAGTAATGCTTATTCAAGTATGGAGAACTCATTAACATATTATTGAACTTTTAGTTAGCCCAATATAGTCATGGTTGTTATTTTTAGATCTAAAAAGTGTATATTGACTGGTTTATGAAAGTAACTGAATGTTTAAAATATGATTTTAGGACTTTATTTATTTATATATGTTATTAATTAATGCATTAAATTTTATTTATTTATTAACGTCCATCTTATTCAGTTAAAAAAGGGGAGCTAGATAAATCTTATTACATAAATGCAGACATAGCAATGAACCTAGCTCTACTCTTATTTTGTTTATTAAAAATGAATGTGATAGTTTGACTTTTCTTCGAAAGTCTTTCTCAAACTGCGGTATTGAACAGTTTTCTTTGTTTAAACATCACTTTAAAAAAGACTTACATTACTTTAACTTTTAATAAAGAAGAACAGATTAAAGACCTGAAATCACATTTAATCTATCAAATACCTGTTTTACTAGTTTCGAATCTAATGTTTGTTCGATGCACGTCGTTCGTGTTCGATTGTCTACAAACCGGGCAGCTCTTGGAACTCACAGTGCAAGATAGGCGTGGGTTGTCTAACCCAACCCTTCCTATACTCCGAGATGTTTTTCCACTTCCGGGATTTGGAAGTGAAATTATTTTTAACTTGCATACGCAGATAAGGTCTGTGGTGTGCTCTAATTTTAGACCGTTTTAAACAAATCGTATTCTGAACTATTTGAAGACCTTGTGGTGAAAGTTTTAGTACGTTCGAACTTTTAAAAAGCGTATTGATTGCATGCACACGCAAACCGAAATCCGGGATTAAATAAAACATTAGCATCAGAAGACGATTGAAAAATGGCGTGCTTAAAAAATTGCGAAGTTTAATTTTAAAATTCACAAAACACGAACACAGCGAAACGATTCGTTGCTTATTATCTCAGTAAAATCAGTAAAATTACTAAAATATATTTTGCGTCGCTTGTTCAGCGAAATTGCAACAACTAAAATGATCGTAAATAAACTGAATGCACTACGTCCTTCCAACCAATGGTAACGAACAATGATAAATATAAAACAATACAATTATAAATAATAATTTTATACAATTTCAATTTTTTTTAAACTATAGATGTGGAAGAGGAAATTTCAACGTATAAAAGGTAATGCTGGAAGAAGTGAATAATATTAAAACAATCATGAATTTCTAAAAGGGCGTTGATTACCAAATTATAAAATTGTTACAGCTCTCAACTTATACCTGACAAGGCGTATCAAGTATACCCTACGTTAGTTTAGATCGTATATTGATAGAAGACAAAGTGACGTGGATATGTTGCGAACAATTGCATCACATGCTGTCCATTTACCTTTCTCGGATATTTTCTTCTGCTTACCTCTTTATAAATAATAAATGCTTGTAATTAATAATGTTTTAGCTGACAAATAAAATAAGTTATGTTAACCCTTAACATTTTTGTGTTTCGCGTTGCCAAATTGTGCTTGGAGTAAACAAAGGAAGAACAATACAAAATTAACGTCTTGTGTGTTCGGCTGTGAACATAAACAAAACTAATCCTCGCTATGATTAGGCCTAGAGTGAACCACGTGTCATCATGTAAACCATTTTAAATAGTGTTATCAGTGAAACGTCTGGTCGTACTAGTCTAATCAGAGATAAGACGCGTCAGACAGAAATGGCGGCACGCTCACCCTCCTAGGAGCTGAGCAAGTAGTGCCGCTATTGGACGACGCGAGCGCCTCATTTGAATACCCCAGCCTCCTCACACAAGGGTGCGGCTGCCGGCGAGGCGCGAGAGTTGGCGGGAAAGATGCGACCGGAAGCAGGTTAGGTTAGGTTAGCGAATAAGCACGTTCCCGCTCTCTATGCGTGTTGTCAATCAAACAACGTGTTGTTTATTGATTTATTGCAGCAATTACAAAACAAACACGAAAGTTAATGTTTTTCAGTGTAGTAACACGTTACAAAGTACATTAGAAGTGCATATTGATGGATTGAAGTCAGAGCAAAGACCCATCACAAAATTTGTGTCTTCCTCCTAAGTGCAATTGGTTTAGATAAACTTGTGGTAGGGTCTACAAGATAATAACATTAATATTATTTCAATCTTTTTTAACTTCAGTTCATAACTTTGTCTGCATTAATGTGATTAGTTTTATTTGGTTGTCCTCCTTTGTAAATCAGTTTGATAACTGAATAGAACAGACGTTAAATTGAATAATAAATAATTAAATACATAAATAATGAGTTAAATTAAAAAATATGCGAAGTTCTACAAGAAAGATACAGTGAAATTACAGTACACAACAATAACTTTCAACCCACATGTGCAAAATGTGTTTGTTACTCCATGTTGTGCCCCCCTCCCCTGATCTCCAAGTGTTTTGGCTACCTAATAATTATATTTCACGCCTCGCAGCCTGCACAACGTCATAACAATGTCTGAACGCACGGGAGTCATAACAAGCCATGATGTACGGCAATATGCCAGCCGTGACGTCACTCGCATCATGTCACGTGCAGACAAAGAACAAGTGTGCATGGCTACTAGTGTACGCCCACATTCACAAGGATGAAGATCCAAACTGAGAAATATCCAGGAGAAGACAAAAACTTATAAATTGCAGATTTAATAATGAATGGCCTACAAAGTTCATATTTTTTGCACGTAGTTTGCACCACTGCAGGGGCAAAACCAGGATTTTGATTCGGGGGTTTGTACTTTGTAGTACCACTGAGTATATAACCATTAGGTAGCACTGCTTATGAAACTATCCTTTCGGGAAAAGTACGTATTCTGGTACAATGGGTGGTCTGGGGTGCATAGCCCCAGTTTTATTTTTATTTTTTACATTGCAAATAATGTCATTTTACTAGTTTTTGGATTGCTTTTGCCGATAACTTATAAAATTGTGAAGATTCACATACCGTATTGTGACACTGTCAGTGTTTACAAAATCTTGATATTTGTAGGCCCTACATACATAAATTTAGTATAATATATTTAATATGTAAATGTGTTATTATATTTGTGTTTATTATATTGCACTTGTGGGGCTTATGCCCTGTTGCCAATAAAGATTACATACATATGTATCGCAAATAGTACATAGTGCTATTTAGTATTATTATAACCCATCTTCTGATTTTGGGTAGAGAGGATCAGACACCCTGACCCCCCCCCCCCCCGGCTACGCCCCTGCCACTATGTAAAGTGAAGGATCAACTAATGTATTTGTTGATCTAAACAGTTTTGGAGAAAATGGCATATTCATCCTTGTTCCGTGGAGGTCTTCCCATGCGCTGTATGTGGATGTCGTGTGACCCTGCCAGTATTCGGTACTTATGACAACATGTCTGATATTCAAGCAGATATGTTGGCGGTATTCGAACCACAGCCCTCTGGTTGTAAAGTTCCCGCGTGTATTACGCCTCGACTCACACTGTGAGACGCTCGAGTAGGAACGGATGGGCGGAACAAGTGTGATTTTATAATTTTTTATAATTTTATTTATTTCCTTGGAATGTAGTGTTTACAGGGTGGCAAGCCAGTACCTTCACACTCACTAATCATAATTTATATTTTCATAATTTTCATCCAAATCCACATCCATAACCTCCAAACACTTTCTGAACCTTCTCACTCGAGATTCCTCAACATCTTCATCTGCAGCTGGCAATTGATTCCATTCCAGTCCACAATTGCTCTATTTAACTAATGTTTTCACATTTCGAGGTAAAAAATCAATTTGTTTGACTAGATTAATAGATCACAAGTCAATAATTTCACTTTGTAGTATATTATTGTAAATATCTATTTTTACCCACCTTCAAAAACTTGTGTATGAAGTTTCATTAAAATTGTATTTTATAAATTGGTGACAACGACAAGGGTTTAATTAATATCAACTGAATAGAAATTTCAATACAAAAATGAAGAATTATATTTGAAATAAAATAAAAATGCAAGAACCAAAATTATTGCAGTTTGTAGCATTTTCAAAAACAATTTGTCTGAAGTAGCATCTGAAACTCAAAACGCTATTTTCACGTATCATAAACAAAGCAACATTATTATTAGCTACCGTCCGGAAGTGACTTTGAATTCTGTTCTGTGCGCTTACGCCCACCTAAGCTAAAAGTAAATAAAGTATAACTCAGATTCCTGGGTGGCTTGGCTGCTGGTGGGACGGGCGTAGCTAATTAGGTTATGATGCGTTACAAATCAGAACTCCGGTGATCTGTAAGAGGTGCCACGTTTCTATTCTCCACTGCCTCCTAGATGTTGCTCGTGGCTCCGGTGCTATTCTCAGTCAGCTGTCATTCACCCTCGCCCATCTTCCGGATTAGCCTTGTTTCCGTAAACATCACACCATAAACATTATGATCTCAAGACTGAGATTGTTTTCCAACAAATGTTTTACCTGTCAGCGTTTCGTTCTTCCAAGCTTTTACATTTACTGCTATTGTTTCATTATTGTGTCTGCATTTGTGTATTAGTTTTATTTATAGTTGTCCTCATTAATTGTAAATCATTTTATAACTGAATAGGATAGACGTTAATAAATAAATAAAACGAATTAGTAAAAAATGTTTATGATCACAGGGTTTTTAAGCATGCCTGCTTTTCGAACATTTTTGAGAAACACTGTCGTAAAAAGTTGTCCGAACTGGTGCTAAAACTCACACTAAAACTTAATAGTTTTCGTTGTGATAGTGTTCCACGACAAAAATCCCAAGTAAGACTGCAATCTGTTTTTAAATAAATAAAAAAAATTAAAGCACCCGATAAAAGTGTTTTAAGCATAAACCACTTTTAAGGACAATATTAGTACAAAATGTAAAATAATTAAAAAAGACATCAGTGTATCATGCCCGCTTAGTATCAGCTGTACCTTCATCACCATTATCATCATGATTATCTACATAATCATCATCATGGTCATGATTCATCCCTCGTTGCCTTCATTAGCATTATTGAATAGATATGAGACGTGAATACTTCTCTAAAAGATAACTTTTAACCCTACCGCAGCCCGACCCCTCTGACACGCATGTATGGCAGGTTGCCTACCCGGCCGGGCGCTACTATTAAGGGTCTTATCTTTCAATTCACCGATCGCTTCTTATCAAAATGTGCAGACAATTCACATAATACTTTGATTTCTAACCTTGGAGACTAAAGTCTATCCTCACATATAAAAGGTGCAAACACAAGCGTACAAAACATGTTCTACTTTAATCTATAATTGTTTATGCTCTACTCCGTTTGTATTTGTAATTCCGTATTGTATTTATTACTTTATTTTAGAATTGTCTTACTTAGTTCCGAAGAGGTTTTTTTTTGTTTAATTTTTCCCTCATTAAATACATATGTTTTTTTTTTTTTAATATCTCTATACAATAAGCTATATATATTTTATTTTTATGATAAAATGTTAAGAGCCTAATGGCTTAGGTAATTTTGTACACACTGTATGCACTGCTGTACCATTATTATAAATTAAATAAATACCTTAAAAAAAAAAAAAAAATACAGACAGGCACGGGGAGTATTCTTCCACCTCTTCCTTGAATCTCTAAAGACTGGAAGAAATGTATCTGCAGTCTCTGTACAGTGCTTTAGTTAGGTCAGCATTGAACATCTGTAAAATAATAGGGACAATGGAGAACCTACAATCAGCATGTAAAGGTATGATTGTTTTTGTTTACGTGAAAAATTAACGATTTGCGCACATAAACAATCGGAGTATGCTAATACATTTCACATGTTTGTAATGAATACTGGAGTAATCTTCACACACCGCTTCATAAAAATAAAAACTATTTACATAGAATTATATACAATAGATATAATTAGTATTTTAGTACCGAAGAGTCTCTACAGAACATTTTAGGAATAAGGCTTATTGGGACATTTCTTTTTCTTTTATTTTATTTTAAAATTCAAACTAACGTTGAAAAGAGTTGGGGGGGGGGTCTACTACAACTGTTTATTAAGATAAGATAAGTTTATTCTTCATTTTAGACAATTTTTTACAAATTAATCTAATCACTAGGGAGATGTGCGAATTAATTAATTATTATTTATTGAGCGAGCGAAGCGAGCGTCTCCACTTGACTCTTATGGCTCGAAAGTCTGTTTTTTTTTTTTTCTGTTACTGCTTCGATACAGGTCGCACCGTTTCTCTGATCGACCTGAAATTTTGCACACATGTACATACCACCTAGGCGGGTTGCTGTATAGTTTTGTGGCAAAATCGTTCAAAAAGTTAAAAAGTTACATTAAAGTTAATTGAAAGTTTTTTTTCAAACTTAACGGAGACAAAATCTGAGGTGGCCAAATCATTTAGAATGTCCGTCCGATCACGAATATGTTATTTTTATTTTGATCCGATAAGTAGTGTAGTCGGAAATTACATTATAACAAAGTCCCGTTACCATGGCAACGGCGCACGTGGTTTCAGGTCACTATGCACTGCCACCTAGAAGTAATCAAAACACTATCGAGGAAGCAGTGTATTATTTGTAACCAAAGAGTTTAACAAGGAAATGATGTCAAGGTCTTCTAGATGGCGGTGGATTTTATCCATTCTCTCCTATTTTTCAAATTTTCAGCTAAATCGGTCAAGACCTTAAAGACTTATTGGTATGTAACATTATGGGAATGTCTTACTCGGGTCGTGTTGCACGTACCGGTGCTCGCTCAACAACGCGTCCAACTGAGCGTTTTCCTAGTTTATTATTAATTAATGAGTACATAGTTGCTACTATACAGTATTTGATAATTACATTTTCAATTATTACAGTCTTGTTGCTTGAAACCCAAAATAATAAAAAATTATTTATAATAAAGGATGTACGTGTACGATTGTATTATTTGTAGGTTATGTAATTTTTTAACACTGTAGTTTGAATTCGTCTCTGTTTTAACAATTGGAATTTACATGAGGATAATGTTCTCAAAATAACTAACTCAAACAAAAATTAAAAATTAAAACTAACTAAAAGAAACGAAATATTACATAATTATTTTTGTTTCGTTTTTTAGCAAATAAAACATTGGGAAGCGCAGTAAATTCTACAATTTATGATCCTGCATGGCCTTATCCTAAGTGTGTGCATATCACAACCAATCGCTTTGCTATTGCACCTGTGAATGAAATTTCGTAATAACTCGAGTGTTCGATTATCTGAAGTATTTTGTGATTACCAGTTGTTATCGGAAGATTCAACATTACCTTGCATTCTCTCCGATATCAGCCTGTTAGCTCGTCAAGTATCCTGGAATTCTTACTACATTCCTTCCTTGCCTCTTCACTCTGGAATTTAGAATTTACATCTTTAATCGAGTTTATAAGGTTAGAACGATCCACATTAAATTCACGAGATACCATTAAGCACTCGCCAAAAATATTATTAAAATTATAACGAGATGAACGGTGTTATACCAGGTAGATGTTATCTGCGGTTTAATTAAAATGGCTAACATTTTTGCAAGTGACAGCGTAATGGATTCTAACGAAACATTTGGCACGTTTCAAGATTATTCATTGATCTTATATATTATAATAATTATATAACAAGCCGTAATTTGGAAAATTAATTTGTTTTCTCTGTGGCTAGTGGTCCAGTGGTTAAAGAGACTATCTGCTTCTAAAGCAGCAGGTGCGAGCTTGAACCAACTTTTTAAAAATGTGAAATGTCTATTTAAAAATTCACTTCATCGGAAAGTCCAGCTAATTCACATTTATTTTGTATTTAACATTTATTTTGTATTTATTAATTTATTTGACGTCTTACAAAGGAGGACAACTAAGTAAAACTAATTACATAATTGCAGACACAGCAATGAACAAGAGTAAGTAAGTAAAAGTAGTAAGTAAGCAAAAGTAAGTTTTAAATAGTAACATTAGGCTACAACAACAATGTATTAATAACACAATAATTTTGGTTACAAATTCTAAATGGATATTATTAAATGAAATTAATTAATAAACCTTATTTCAAAAGAAAAGCAAAGAAACTAGAAAGGAAGGAAAAAACATACATTCTTGATTACTTTCCGACCTCCATTTTTCACCCCAAAAATGGTGTCTCTAAAGTTGTGACAGAGACTGAATGTATATGTGTTATACGGGGGGCCAAGCCCCAGAAGTATTTCGCTACTCAAGAGTTAGAATTGTTTTGGAGGTTTTCATAAACGAACACACTGAATCGTGAAGGCAGATGTTGTCCCGAATGTACACAAACTCATTGAGTCAACCACTGAACAAATCAATTCTTTGAAACATCCCACACAGGTATACCACGTTAGACTCGCACTCTGGAGGTCGCTGGTTCGATGCCCGCCCCCGGCAATCCAGACTGAGAATGTTTACTCAGCTGAATTAGGGGATGAACTGCTCCAGGCAGGGCTCCCACCAGAAACTTGTTTCCTCTGGAACATTCTTGAGTGTTCGTGTTTGTTAGAAGGTATAATTATAATTTAAGTTTTCTCAACAGGATTCAAACCTGTAGCTCCGTGTCTAGACCCATTAGTATAAATTCATGTTATTGTCTGCGGTAATTTCATCCCCCATGAATGATCAATAACTATAGAGCCATTCCGAAATTTAAAATTATTTTTATTTTTTATTTAAAAACTTCAAGGATAAAATTCAAACATCAAAACAAACTAGAAGTAGACGAATTAGTTATTAGAGCTTATAGTTTCTTCTTTGTTTTAACGTCGCATTTGTGACAGAACTGTCATGTCTAATCTCGCAACGACGTCACATGATAAATAACGTTCTGTACGAGTGGTTTTACGTTTACCGCAAAAACGTATTATATTTGACAGAAGCCTATCCAAAACTTAACCAAATTACAGTCAGGCAATTTCTCGGCGACGCCGCCTGCATGCTAAACTTGGTGGTGAAGGGGGGGGGGGGACATTTGACATTTCGGCAGATGGGAACACAATCACGCGACCTATCTTCTTCTTCTTCTTCTTCTTCTTCTTCTTCTTCTTCTTCTTCTTCTTCTTCTTCTTCTTCTTCTTCTTCTTCTTCTTCTTCTTCTTCTTCTTCTTCTTCTTCTTCTTCATCCTGTGAGGTCAGAGTATCATCATATCTATCTACCCACCCCAATGTGAATTATTTCTCATTATACCTGTTGGTTTATTCTTTATAGCCAGTAATCTCTCAAGACGTTATTAAAAATACGTTAAAATCAGTTTAACTGCTTCTCTAGTTACATCGTGAACAATCTTATTCCAGTTTGGGACATTGTGCACAGGTCTTCAGAGTTCAGACGGGCGCAACCCTGAGATTTATCGGATATGTAGAACGACCGGTCACTTCATAATTCTCTCCTCCCCAGGACTGGACGTTGGAAGACGCCGATATATCCTGTATTGTTCACATCCCAAGATGCACCAACAGATGCACTGGTAACACTCCCACAGATCAAGAAACCAACTCCTGATGCCACGGTAAGGGAATCTATCTGAATATATTATATTACAACTACCTACAGGTTTTAACGTTTTATTAAGCTAGGTGTAGGTGAAGGGTTAATCCTCAAGTGGGAACAACATAAGAAACGGTGCGGGTGTAGACTAAATGTACAACCTCAATACCAGCATTTCCCTTTACGATTGAAGAAAACCTCGGAAAAGTATTTTAGTCAGGAGTGCCGAGGGCAAGCTTTCTAATCCGTGACCTCTCGAATCAGAATCCACCATTATTCGCTCAAATATCGCTTTCAGTTCGAGGTTCATACATGGATGCATCAATGCAATTTGTGCATGTCGTCAAACTCAATACAATCATGCTTTTGCTGCATTTTTTATTCACTTTTTAATTTTTTAATTTTACAATTTTGTATCGTTTTAATCGCCATTATACTTTAAATAAGCGCCTTTCGCCAACATTAATCGGAAAATACCGAA
Organism: Sweltsa coloradensis; assembly: GCA_024449915.1. Taxonomy (NCBI): domain Eukaryota; kingdom Metazoa; phylum Arthropoda; class Insecta; order Plecoptera; family Chloroperlidae; genus Sweltsa; species Sweltsa coloradensis. The sequence continues at coordinate 216,085 of JAMZAV010000970.1, forward strand.
TTCGAAACCAGTTCTGTGACTGAGTGTGACTCAAGACACGAATTAATTAATTCAATTTCATTTTCCCTGATTTCAATGCGAATTCAAAGCGTGTGAGAATAAAGCCTGTAAAGTCTCGGATCACGTGTGCGGGCGCCATGTTTGTCCTGCTTCTCCTTCTAGATTGGCCGCCGTGTCCGGGAAGAACCTGTCCGTGAGGGTCGTGGGGTGAGGATCTTAGGGGTGAGAGACCGGGGGTTGAGGTCAACACCGGACCGAGCTAATCAGAAGGGGGAGAGTGGTGGCCCAGACGGGGATGTTTCCTGACCTTGAACACTAGACCGGCCCGTTGCGGGATCGCTCGCACCCCTGGCCCGGCCCGGTCAAGTAAACCACACTTTATTATGTGCCAGACGGGTTTAATAACGTACGTTTTCTTGGCTGGTGTATTTTTATGAGAGACATATTGAAATTTCTTCTATTTTTGTGATTTGAACTGTTCTTCATGATTTAGAACTATTTTGTTATAGTATTCACAATTTTTGTATCAATAGCGAGCGAAGCTCCCACATATACATATAACCTTTCTCTCCGTCCGTCTGTGCATGTGTCACGTCTCACGTCAAATACCGAACACGATGTCTGATTGACAGCGTCTCTTGTTGACAAGTGACATGTGAATGAAAATGAACACATGAAATGACACAAATACCCGTAAACAAAGATGATTCATATTACCATTTGGTTTTACGACTAGATTACCTTGGGGTTGGGAGGGGGTATCCACTAGAAAAGTACTAACATTCACGTAAACCGCACTCCACCAATAAACGATGTATAAGCAGTGGGCGTATCCAAGTGGGGGGAGCGTCGGAGGGGGGACAAAACCCCCCCTTTTGCCAAAAAAAACATATGAGCAGAAAGTGCGCGGTTAATTTTGCTCTTAAACTCACCTTCTTCTTTTCTCTTCAACTCTACATTTCTGGTGAATAACTTTATGCATCAATGCACATTAATGCACATTATGCACTTTTCAACGTTTTTTTTAATTTGCTTTTGTTGATTTATGTTTTGATTTATGCATGTCATAATAGTTATTAAAATGCAAAAGAATTGATAAAATATATCTCTTAATTGTTTTTAACCATTCATGTGCCCTGAATATCCTTCTAGTAGTGGAACATCATGTAGGTATATCAAGTAAAAGCCCCTTTTTTATAAAAAAAATTATATAAAAAAGGGCTTTTACATGATTGAAAGTTGGTCATTGTGATTCTCTAAAACGCACAGATTTTCACCAAAATGACCTTGAAAATGAATTTATGGTTTGGTATATCTATAAGTACATTGGTCAATAACCCCCCCTTTATCAATTCCTGGATACGCCACTGATGATAAGAAGATAAAAGAGAGGAATAATAAACGGTGTAATCTATGCTCCGAGTGTGGCTCGTTGGTCTTGTGGTTAGCGTCTCTGCTTTCGATGCAGAATGTCCAGGGTTCGATTCCCGCTCAAGGCAGAACCTTTCAAACTTCTGATTTGGACTCAAGTTCATCAGTTCTTGTCTTACGAATTAGTAAACGGTGACTTTGGAGCCGTCCTAGCAACGAGGCACATAATAAATTTAAAGTTGTTCTGAATCGGCCTTGCGTTGATCCGCGGGTGTTCGCACTATCCATACCACTGATTGCTATATATTTCCTATTAAAAATATCGAACTTTGGTTGGTTATCGCTCACTCGTCGATTGCGTCGGGACCTACAGGGTTGGCTTGGTCGCGGTAGACTTTAAATACGAATTTATTTTGTTTTTTAGCAAGTCCCCGTGCCCTGGCTTGTAGTTTTGTGGAAAATATTTGTGTGTGATGTTCTGATGTGTGGTGAAATTCGGTGGTCGTCAATTGTCGCTCGTCAGAGAGAAACAGTTATTAAAATATCGAAACGAATTTGAAGGGATTTGAGGGGTGGGAGGAGATGAGCGTATCTTTACGTCACTCGCTCACAGCGCGACTTGAAATATTGGAAGTATTGAATTTATGTCAAGCCCCCCCCCCCCCCCCCTCATTGAAGTGTCTTCTTTGCTTTGCACGCGATTTGGAATTTCTTGTTTTATTATGCAAATCTTATAATGCAGAACTGGATTGTTCAGTAGTTTAGTTTGTTAGTTTAGTTTTCTTGTAGTTTTGTACCCAATCCAACATAAGATACAGTCAGTACGTAGACAGCACTCAAGTACAAAACCTTCTTCGACAACTTCACTGTTTGAAGACGGTCATCAATAATTGTCACCTCGACTTCAGATTCTCACTCTCACATGGATAAACAGTGGTATTGTCGCCGAACTAGGCATCTATAACCACTGTTCATCCATGGAGAGGCTAAAGAGGGTATGGACATGTACATAACCCACACCGGCCGACCTGTCCCGTCATGGGACAGGTAAAATACAATAACACTAACCAAACTACCTCGTCATATCCGCACAAGCATAAATATTTCCTCAAATTAATCTTTAGTAAAATGTCCTCTTATTATAATCTTTTCACACTCAATACATTTAGTCTCAATCCAGACTTTAGAATTATATGAAAAATAATATTTATAAATCTGCCCGGGGACATTTGTCCTCTTTAGGTACCGTGGGATAGTTGGGAGTCCAAGGTCAACTTTTATGACTCCCACTCAATAACAGCATTCACATTGTACCGAAATAAAAATAAGAAACCTAAAAACTCAGGTCGGTTGCCGACAACGAACCAACTACCCTATCGGTCACACACTCCTTCTTGGTCCACCTCTTAGCTTCTGACCTCCAATCTCCAACGATTTAGTTTGATGTATTCATTATTGATATTCTAGAATGTAGAAAAACGTTTCCGCGGGACATTCCCAAGCCTGTGCTTTCCACGCAACAGGTATCTCGTTCCCGCCGTACGGTCTCGTGAACTGCGAGAACAACGAAACTACCCCCCCCCCCCATCCTCACATCTTCACTGCGGCTTCATGCACATTATGGGAACTTGAAAAGTTGAACCAATTCGTCAGCCCGTCTTTAGAATAATTTAGAATTCTAATTCAAAATGGATTCGATGTAAGATTCTATTCTTAACCGTTGATATACACAACAGAACGGATCCATCCATTCCGGTATTTTCTATTCGTGGGCTAGTCGTCGACGCAGGGACGCGTTGCAGTTAGTTTATGGGATGTTTTTTTCTTCGTCTTGAGAAAGGAAACGTTTTTTGTCGGGTTCGATGCAGTGTCAGGGGTTAACCCCTCTTGGGGAGGGGGGAGCTGCATCGCGGTGTTCCCAAACGGGCCGGGCCTCTCTCAACAACAAGAACCAGACATGTTTGGTGCATCGTCGGCCATTGCTGAGTTCTTGTACTTGTCTTGCACACTTGCGATATGCTGCAAAGTACGTTGGCGTCGTCTTGAAGTTTCATTCAATTGTTAATGTGAAACGAATACGAAAAGCTCGTTTTGAAAGTGAAAACAACATATCATCTCAGACGAGATGTATTACATACACTACAAACAGCTGCTGGTGGATGGATTTCTTATTCTTTGTATGTAACGACTGTTTCTCATGTGGGACCTGCAACGAAATATATTTACAGGTTGATAAGGTGATAAAGGTCATAACGATCGTACTCTTCTTTAGCAGTACTTAGATAATGTAATAACGGTTTCTCGGATGGGATTGTATGCTAAGAATGTAAAAATGCAACTGAAGAGAGGATATTTGCAGGTGATAAGGTCACAGCACATATCATAGATGCGTTCTTAATATTGTTAATATTCCTGGAGAAGACGGGTGCTTCTTTATATCAAACGAAACGACCGTTCAGATGGTCGTTAGAAATACTTCAACTGTTAATCACAGGAATTGGAAGTTTTTACGATATTCGTTCAGAGGTCATACATAGCCAGTACGAGCGTACCTTTGACCCAGTACAACCAAAATGGGGGAAGAATAAAATGGCTAACTCGGGTCTCAACGCACAGCTCAGTAAAAAGAGACAGAGAGAAAAAAATTGTTTTTCTCCATCCAGTCCATAAATGTTCGTGATTTGTGGTATAGACTATAGACCTATGATGATGAACCAAAATTATACATTTTAAAACAAACCTAGATTTTGAAAGATATTGGAGAAGGCAATTATTCTTTTTTATGATATGGAATTTTGCTATAACTTGTGATAAAGACAGTGAAGACTTCTGGAATTGAAAGGGCAATTAATGTAACATGCGTAGAGGACAGGAGATAAAGAGCACTTACATTCTGAAGAACAATCAGATTTCAGATATGCAAACAAGCATAAGTAGTAAACAGTGTCTCTCTGTGGACATACACGATTAGGGCCGGCGCAGGTCCGAAGCGTAGGGGGACGCGGGTTCGAATCCCACCTATGGCATGGGTTTCTTGTAATTGTCCTTCACCCTCATTCATCTATCACCACACATCATCAATATTGCTATAATCAAGACTTCAAGCAACAGAAATCACGTCATGTATTCTTCCCGCGCTAACCTGGGCGTGATGGTGGCGGGGGTGGAAGACGCCCCGGCCGGCGTCGACTCTTTCACCGAGGGTAGTAGCACCACAGGTCGGGCCAGGGCCGGCAGATGGCTCCGAACATTCCTATGCACTTCGCCCGATGCGCATGTAATTCACGTCTTTCACCCGTAGACGTATCCCCCCACTTTATTTAATGCATTTCCATCAAAAATTTACCTGCAGAAAGAAGTGCCACTCTCTATTAAATGCCTTCGGGGTAGGGATGCCATAACGCAGCCTCTGCCTCGTCTCAAGTTGCAGGGGGATGGTACTGATGAGGTATTGTTTTCTGTACTATACTAGACTAGAGAAAGAAATCAACCAAACAAAAATGCGTATTGTGATTAGTTCTCGTATGTCACGAGTACGAGAACGCTCCGAACCGAATAAAATAATGAATTTGTAGTATTTGAACCAACTAAATGGTGGGTCACAAGTTGTTTTAGCTCTTGAAATTAAACAATTCAATTTTTCGCTGAATAGGCGATACTGCCTGAATTTCATGTTTCTCAATTTTTAAAACCTTTTATTGAGGATAACATGGAGAGGGATCTAGGGCGTAGAAGTGGGGGAAAGGGAATATCATATTTTAGTGCACCCCTCCCCTTCTCAAAGTCTATATCTACTATTGGTCTGATATGTACGGAAACCAATTTTAATGGGAACGAAGTACAAGCTTTCAATTGATCATTGATTGTTTCTCTCATGTCATAGGTAGCTTGTACATTGTTTTGAACAGATAAGTGTTCTAAGTGGCGATTCAGCTGAAATGTTTGATTAAATCTAAAAAAGTAACATAGTCAATCCGAAACGTACAATTAGTGTTAATCTACTATATAAGCAGTAGTGACATGGAGTATAGAACATATAGTTAGTAGTGATTATGAATGAATGTTTCTAATTACAAATACCGATATCTGGTTGGCCATTGTTCGCTCGTCGTTGATGATGGCGTAAACAGGGTTGGCTTAGTCTGCTTTAAAAATGTAAGCCATCCACAGAAAATTAAAATGAGTACTGTGAGTGAGTGGGCGGATTCTAAATACAAATGTATTTGTATTATTATTTTTATTCCCTTATAAATATCTCGTTTTTACTTGAATAGGAATTTGACGATTGCAAAACAAAGCCGATTCAAGGTAAAATCGTAGTGCTGCGAATTATTTGCAGAATACCTCTAAAAATATATTCGCTCACTACCATAACTAAATGCGGAGCGCCTTCGATCCACTGAAGCCATGCAAATATTCCAAGTCCTCTCCAACAGAATATCTTCACTTTAATCATCGAAGGAGAATAACTTACGTGGAAAGCTCTCTTTCGAAATGTCTCTTATATCAAAGTCGATTTCTTGATTCTCCTTTCAGAATTATTTTATTCCTTTTTAGACTAGAAAACAGAGAAATTAGAAGAGCTTTACTACAGAAGCGAGACGCTGTTTATTATTCCATTCTAACTTATTTGCATTTCTTTATTAGGATAAATTGAAATTCATAGTTCGAGAAGTCTGCAAGTAATTTGTTAATATTCTTCTCTTATACTGTGAAACTGATTTCTAAGGAATATTAAACTGTATTCCAATGTTTCCCTTGATAATCTTGAATAACGACAATCTATTTATTAGGTGTATATCACGACGTGTCTTCGTATTGGGGTGGGTGTGTAAATCTATTAGGTGTTCAGATCAATGTATACCTATTTGAAACTTTTTTGGGAACTTTTCCTGCTTCCAGTTGTCATCCGATCGAGATATATGGTCACTCTTCCATAGTCATAGATGGATGGATGGATGGATGGCTTATATTTTTTTGTAGCTTACACTCACCATTGACTACGCAATGAGGTATTTTGAAATGTGTATCCTCAATACTATGCATTTTACAGCAATTTACATTTTCCGGTATTTTTATGTATTTGTACCACCAAAAGAATATAACTACTGTTTTATACATATTTTGATCTTTTTTTGGTGAACACACAGTCTTAGCAACCCGGCGCCGCCTCCAGAAAGATCAACGCACTGAGAAGTATACTCCTATCCTGAGAAATGTTGCTGCCCAACCGATAGATGAGTGGTTTACTTTGGTGACTAGTTCTGGAGGTTGTCGTATAAATCCAGCAACTTGCAATCCTGACTGATAATTTTAAAGGTCTTGCTTGTCTGCTGGCTAGTTGGGATTGAGCCCACCACAGACCATAGACCTTATCTTATACTCAACATCAATCTCAGAGCGATAATATTTGTATATTTAATAATTATTTATATTTCTTACTTCATTATTGATTGTGAATGTTAATCTTGTATTGATTCGCTGCATTGTTGGGTGAAAGAACGATCTAACATTAAAAGATTGATCTGCAAAATAAAGCTGTAGTTACTTACAAACTTCTAACTTTATACTCAATGTGAGAATGGCAACATATATTACCACTCAAAATATTTTTGTATACTTTCTTACAACTCATAAAATAAATAAATAATAAATTTTATTTAGAGTCTACCCACTCAGTTATAGAACTGATTTTCAGTGGGGGACTTTAAATCAAAGCGACAAAGCCAACCCTGCAGGTCCCGACGCAATCGACGAGTGAGCGATAACCAACCAAAGATCGATATTTAATAGGAAATATAGCAATAAAGCAAAGTGTATACAATACACACTTTCACATGTTATTTTTATAGCACTTAATTTGATATCATAAATCATAATCATTCATTCTGCTCCTGTTCGAATTCACAAACTTTAACAATCCATTGACTATGGGTTCGTGTTTATAAGAACGGGTGGGCGTAACCGATGCATTATTGTGTGTGCTCTTAGGGGTTAAAGTCCTATTTAGACGGTCAAATGTTTCCTTCCAAATTCTTGAATTCACGAACAAAAGAGAATCAAATTCTTGCATACGAAATAAAATACAACAATGTCTCCCTTTTGCCCTTGAACTCAAGAAGTTTGAAGGGAAAATTGGACTGTCTAAATAGGACATAATAAATTAAACAAATTATGTTATTGGACGATAAAATTACCACTAAACATGCACATATGTCTTACTCATTAATTCTGCAAATGCCTTTGAATATAGTTTATTATGGCTACGCCCACTCTTTCTTAAAAAATGAAGTCTAATCGATATACTGTAGGCTAATGCCACCAGCCTCAGCAGAGGTGACCTATTCAGTTTGGGCAGGGAACCAAAGAATTGATAGAATCAGGGGACAACATGCATTGATCCAAGGGACGTATAGATTACAATCCTGTGAAAGATAAAAGTATAAGTATAGACTGCAGAAGCAGCGTTCTTAAATCCTGTTTGCATGGCCCAATGACATCAAAGCACATACGTCCAAAACTTGACGCAAATCATGTAGAAACAGAAATAAGGACGCCTGTTTCATCATCCTGGAAAATGGTTTAAAATTTAGAAAAGTTGATTTTGATGATTATAGATTTGTTAAAATCTAATAAGTTTCTTGTGTTGTTTCATCAAAAACAACATTTTATCGCATACCGACCGAGAGAAAACTGCAAAGCAAAGTGTCATGCCAATAATAAGATGTTTACTCCCAACCCCTCATAAATCATAATGGGGGCGTAGAGGCCAAAACCACGATTTAATATCGTTTTTTTAATATGGAAACGTTATAATTAATATAATTATAATCGGTATTTACTAAAAATTAATAAATATCCTTGTTTACAAAATCCACCATTTATGAATCCATTAGAAATGTAACACAATTGATGCACATGGTCAGGCCCATGCTTAAAGTTAAAATGTTCACGTAAGTAATTTAATAATCTGTCTTGTTTAAGTGTTTCGGTCATTATATCTAATGTATAAAATCATTAGTGTTTCCAAAGAAGCCACTACCATTAAAAACATTTCTCATTTCTCACAGATTTGAGAAGGAATTGTGTAGAATCTGCATCAAGGGTGGTCTCTTATACATCTCTTATACCATGAAAAAGCAATAATTTAATTAATACACGCAAGAATTAATCCGTTGCATTTGTAATGCATCCTAAACCTATCTAGTAAATTATATTTACATCATCGTGTCGGTATTTGTGATGAATAATCATAGTCTACAAAAATAAATATCTTATGGGGGTAAGACGCGAGACTATATTCGGGAGGTCATGGGTTTCTAGTCCGCCACCTATAATCAGCATGTCAGTGGCGTAACTACAGGGGCGACGCCCCCCCAAATTTGATGCGAGAAGGGCGAGGGGGATCAACTTTTCATTTGATATGATGTATTTATTGAAATATTATATTTAAAGGGAAATATTTTTGTTGTATTACAATTTTTTCACACGTCTTTAAAAAAAAAAAGTTAAAATACTTGAATTACACTCATAGAATCGAAAACGTTTCAGGAGCTATGCGCCCCGAACCCGCATTAGCTGGGGGGCCGCCCCAGATCCCCCATTGTACACAATAATGTACATTTTTAGGTATTTATGTTATATAACATAGGTATGTAACGGGGGGGAAAAAATGAACAAAAAACCTCTTCAGGAATATTTGACCAGGAAAGGAGGTATACCCATAAATTATTTTTTGATAGCACCCACTGATTATACCCACATACCCCTTTCACTAGTCGTGCTGGCCATCGATCATTTGAGGTAACTAAAGTGTTCGCCTCTCCCCCCCCCCCCTAAAAAAAACAAGGGCTACTTACGCCATTGAGCACTGTAATGGTTTCCCCCAGTCAGAAGGTGGATGCAAGGATAAGTAGTAAAATACAATTAGCATCCTCAACAACTCAGAATCCCAACCGTTTAGCTGCGAGCCCTATGCGAAAGATTTAGGTTATTAACAAGGTAATAACAAAAAACCTCTCAGGAATATTTGACAGGGAAGGAGGTATACCCATAAATATTTTTTTGATAGCACCCACTGATTATACCCACATACCCCTTTCACTATCGTGCTGGGTGCTGGCCATCGATCATTTGAGGTAACTAAAGTGTTCGCCTCTCCCCCCCCCCCCCCTAAAAAAAAAAGGGCTACTTACGCCATTGAGCACTGTAATGGTTTCCCCCAGTCAGAAGGTGGATGCAGAGATAGAGTCTGATAAAATAAAGTATTTGAGCATCCCATACAACCTAAATCACCTGTTATAGGTTACTTGCGTTGCTTACGCGAGAGTTCAATTCAATTATTTTCGATTCGATTTATTTTCCAATCATTGTGTTATTACAATGATATAACTATGACATTTTTATGCTCTAAATAAGAATAGTTTCTTGAAGGCAGAGCATAAGACATATAATAGAGGTTACATTAAATTATAAGAATCAATTTATAAATTTGTTTATGACATTTTATGTTCAGTATTAAGTAACAGTTGGATAGAAACTTAGCTTGATTCGGAAGGTTACGCGACCGGCAATCCTGACTCAATCCTGACTGAATCCTGGGTTGAAGACTAAGATGGGTTGATAATCACCCAGATGATAGTCAGGCGTGAAGAAGGTCTTGAAAGGTCTGGAGTGGAGAGGGATGGTTTGAGTCAAATCTTGAATATAATTAGTGCACAATTACACTGGTCGCCCATAAATAATAGCTGCGACTTGCAGAACATACGATATACGAGTCTATTTCAAACAGAGAAATCATTGCTGGCACTCGTTGTGCTAAAAGTTTCAGTTGAACAAATTACAAGAATATCTGGGAACTAAGAGAATAATCAGAGATGCCGAGGCTCAGTCAACGCTTGGTAATCAATTCACCCTTAAACTTCCTTGTCAAGGTCACAGTTGTGACCTCTATGTCAACTTGAGATTTCAAATAGAGAAATCATTGCTGGCACTCGTTATGCTAAAAGTTTCAGTTCAACAAACTACAAGAATATCTGGGAACTAAGAGAATAATCAGAGATGCCGAGGCTCAGTCAACGCTTGGTAATCAATTCACCCTTAAACTTCCTTGTCAAGGTCACAGCTGTGACCTCTATGTCAACTTGAGATTACAAATAGAGAAATCATTGCTGGCACTCGTTATGCTAAAAGTTTCAGTTCAACAAATTACAAGAATATCTGGGAACTAAGAGAATAATCAGAGATGCCGAGGCTCAGTCAACGCTTGGTAATCAATTCACCCTTAAACTTCCTTGTCAAGGTCACAGCTGTGACCTCTATGTCAACTTGAGATTACAAATAGAGAAATCATTGCTGGCACTCGTTATGCTAAAAGTTTCAGTTCAACAAATTACAAGAATATCTGGGAACTAAGAGAATAATCAGAGATGCCGAGGCTCAGTCAACGCTTGGTAATCAATTCACCCTTAAACTTCCTTGTCAAGGTCACAGCTGTGACCTCTATGTCAACTTGAGATTACAAATAGAGAAATCATTGCTGGCACTCGTTATGCTAAACGTTTCAGTTCAACAAATTACTACAAGAATATCTGGGAACTAAGAGAATAATCAGAGATGCCGAGGCTCAGTCAACGCTTGGTAATCAATTCACCCTTAAACTTCCTTGTCAAGGTCACAGCTGTGACCTCTATGTCAACTTGAGATTACAAATAGAGAAATCATTGCTGGCACTCGTTATGCTAAAAGTTTCAGTTGAACAAATTACAAGAATATCTGGGAACTAAGAGAATAATCAGAGATGCCGAGGCTCAGTCAACGCTTGGTAATCAATTCACCCTTAAACTTCCTTGTCAAGGTCACAGTTGTGACCTCTATGTCAACTTGAGATTACAAATAGAGAAATCATTGCTGGCACTCGTTATGCTAAAAGTTTCAGTTCAACAAATTACAAGAATATCTGGGAACTAAGAGAATAATCAGAGATGCCGAGGCTCAGTCAACGCTTGGTAATCAATTCACCCTTAAACTTCCTTGTCAAGGTCACAGCTGTGACCTCTATGTCAACTTGAGATTACAAATAGAGAAATCATTGCTGGCACTCGTTATGCTAAAAGTTTCAGTTCAACAAATTACAAGACTATCTGGGAACTAAGAGAATAATCAGAGATGCCGAGGCTCAGTCAACGCTTGGTAATCAATTCACCCTCAAACTTCCTTGTCAAGGTCACAGCTGTGACCTCTATGTCAACTTGAGGAGAACGTTTTCCTTTGATCACCGATCCACAAAGTGGGTTATTATAAAGATAGGGACATAAAGTTAATTTAATTTATCAAACTTTAAGACTATGAGGGCGGTTGGGTTTGTGTGACGGGGTAGGGCGTGGGGGGTAAAGTTACTGCGTTAAGATATTAGGCTGATTATTACCGCAGTCACAGAAAGCTTTGTTTTGGCTTAATTTTAGTTTTAGTTCAAAATCAGGGTATTGGGACAGGAATAACCAGTGCGGGCTCGTTCAGTTACCTGAATCAACACTTAACTTACCTTATCAAGCACTGACTCTGGACCGAGGGCGTTCCTTTGATCACCGATTCCCTAAATGGTATATTATTAATGGTAAATTTAATTTAATTTATCAAACTTTAAGCATTGATGATTCGGTTAGATTTTGTTTGAAAGGGAGTGGTACTGGGGGGGGGGTAAGTTTTTGACGACGATAAACATTTATTATATATTGGCTGAATGAGTTCCGCACGCTAACTGCAAAGCTTTATTGTTGAGCTTGAATTTCTAGTTGGTTTCATGGATTTAAACTCAGCCAGTGCAATTGGGCACAACCAGCCTCTTGACTCGTTCGAATACTTTGTGATTCATAATAACCATTACATAACGTAGACGAACAGTTGACTTGTAGGTTGACGTAAAGACCCTTATGTTTATTTATATTGCACATGGTTTCACCGTGATCATTTATACCTATTTTTAAAATGGCTGACTGGTAATTAGGTACAGCTTTGAAGAAGACGAGAGCTATTTAAAGAATCAATTCCATAGCATACGACTTGTAGACTAGGAACTCTGGAAAAACCAGCTAGACAGTTTGATGCGGTTTCCAGGACTTGTTATTGCCGGAACTGCGGAAATCCAGCACGTGCGACACATGTCATTATTATGTATATTTAGCGATATAAATGATCAGGGATATACAGTTGGAAGTCATGATGGAACATTAAGCCCTAATACTTAAATTTGTGCATAATGCCATTAGCCGCAATTGCCCGTAATTTTAAAACATTTAAAATACATTTCTTTTTTCAATTTATATACTAGAAAATGTATCGAGGGTTCAAAAAAATAAAACATTAAAATCATTTTTCACCCATGGTGCAATTTATGACCCTTTTCAGGTATCTAACTAGGTATGTTGCGGATAGGACTGTGAAGGGATGGCCGACCTTCAGTCAGGATTGCAGGTCTCGACGGGTTTTGAACCCGAGAACTCCTGAATCAGCGTCGCGCTTGTCGGTTGAGGATTCTCAAACTTATAAAGTACCTTCCCTTTCCCGTTTTATTATGTCGTACTGGGTAAACGACGCATGCGCACCGTACAGCCAGCTTGAGCGCCCATAACGGGTTTTACTCACTCAATAATATACTTCTTAATCTTCTAAATATCTTCAACATAATTAAATCAGGAGTGGAACAGTTATACATTATTTATCGGTTCCTTACATCTCATCTCATTAATATTATGGCTGCCGATTGTTTTATAGCTCAACATCGTTTTTTTTTACGTTTGAGTTGTACATCTGATTGAACTATTGCTTTAGAGTTGTCGATAACTATAAATGTGTAGCAGAGCTAAGGGTAATACAATGCAGATCACTGAAAGAAGACATAATACGTTTTGCGTGACTTTCTGGGGCTTGAATGACTAGTGAAGTGAAAGTTAGAAGGTGATGACTCTAGGAGTGTTCAATAGAAAGACTGTTTGCTCTCAGATCAGGATAAGATGTGACATACAGACACGTGATGTCTAACAGATGAAAAGAGTGTGAATTTTGTTTACTGTGTTGCATGGTTGTTATGTTTGTTATACTTAAACTATTATATTGTCCATTTGTAGGTAAAGTAAAATGTAATATCTTCAGAAATGTTGAATTGACCAAAGTTAGCACAGGTGTCCATAACCGCAACTCAAAATAATTTCATATAGTTTACATTGACATTTTATTATTGTACGACGATACAAATTTGATTAATAAGTCCAAGAACTACAATTTGTTTTTCTGCTGACAGCCTCGAAAACTTGTTAAGTAATACATTATATTTATAAAAAATGAAACTATATAACAGGTAGTAACGTTATAAATATAAATCATTGGACTTTTTCACTGTTAGTTAACAAAATATTAGATTTATTTAAATGTGATATTTCGATTTCTTTACAGAAATCTTTATCAAACAAAGTTAACAATTAAAAAAACCACAACAGACAGGACAAAAAACATTTCACAAATTATTATAAATATGGCTGTGCATTAGTACCAAATATTAACAAAAAAGTTTATTGTGAATAAAAATAAAAACCCAAAAAACAGAACATTAAATTTTTATTTTGTTTTTTTATTTTTATTCATAATAAACTTTTTTGTGAATAATTTGGTACTAATGCGCAGCCATATTTATAATAATTTTTGTGAAATGTTTTTTGTCCTGTCTGTTGTGGTTTTTTAATTGTTAACTTTGTTTGATAAAGATTTCTGTAAGAAATCGAAATATCACATTTAAATAAATATTTTGTTAACTAACAGTGAAAAAGTCCAATGATTTATTTGTAACATTAATTTGGATTTTAGGTGCGTCAATCGGTAAAAATTTTTTGCAATGAAAATAACCATTAGTTTCGTTCGCCTGTACTGTACTTTCTGCACGAATCTCAACAATTGCACTTTTCAGCGTTCGCCTGTAATCGTGCAAGAAGATGGTCGCCGTTCGTCTGAAAAGTGCAGACTGAACTAGTGCAATCATGGGCGCCCGCAGGAATTTTGGCAGCTATACTTTCGTTGGGCAAGCATAGAGAGTTTGGGCCGCCACAGGTGAAAAAAATCAGGTTTTAGAATGCGTTTGGCGGGTTTAAAAAAAATTGTGTGCTGAATACAATATCAAAATTATGTAATTTTTGTGCAGTCGATACTCAAAACTATAGAAAATCACCAAAAGGAATCTTAAAGGAAACCTTCAAAATATTTTAACTCCCATTTTTTTATTTTAGTTTCAACTGATTGATATGAAAATACTGAAATTTTTATTTCATTTGCTTTGTCCAGGGGGGGGGTGGGGGGGAGCATTGACAGCTTTATTGTTCGCTAGTAGCGACTGCACTGGAGGAACTATTATAAACTCATCGTACAGTGCAGGTCAGTGCAGTGCAAGACAGTACAGTGCAAAGTGCAACACAGGCGAACGAACCTGCTTATTCAAAGGGGCAGGGGAAGGAACACACACAACGGGGACACGTCCGTGCTGGACAGAACGAGTCACAGGCGACTTGTAAAAAAACACAGCTCAAGACGGGTTATAAAGCCACTTTGTGTGGGCGTTCAGGTATAGCAAAGCTAAAGAGGTTCGGGGTTGGGGTTCATGTTTCAAGAGGAATAGTTCGAAGAATATGGGAAGATTTGTTTTTATGATGGTTATTGGTCAAGTGCCTGAGCCCTTTTTGCGGTCGCAGATGTCGGTTATCAACGACTGTTGATCAGCTATTTGACACAACTACGTTTCCATTAGTTTTCATCACGAGGAGCCATGATGCAAAACGCAATATGTCCATCGAGATTTAAAAAAACACAATTACAACAATAACCCAGCATTTAACGGGACATATTGCGTTTTGAACAACAACCAATGCTTTTCATCAAATAGAATGGTAGATATTGCATTTTGCACCAACAGAAAGTTTGTAATGGTAATATCTTGATTTTGTGACGCTTTACATTTAATTTACATTTTTTTGTCGGTGGACATTGCATTTTGCATCGTCACTCCTCCTGCCATCTTCCACAGGATTGCTCAATCTCTCTTGTTCTGTAAGTTTCATCAATAGAAATGGCCGTCCATACTCCATATTGTTATTAGCCCATCTTATTTTCTAAGGAACGCAGAGTTTTACATATAAATCGAATGCTACCTGGTTCGCGTGAGTCTAGACGGTCAAGTGTTTCCGGACTCGTGTTCCCGAACACTGTGTACACACGCACAGTAACGAGGCTAATGGTGACGATGCAAACGACTTCCGAGTTATGCTGAATAGAGTATATTCTAGTAGGAAACGGTTTATTGGCGCTTAGCCCGTATACAAAGTCAGTGGTGTGGGAGCCTTCGTTCTACGTCATATTCGAAGAAGTTGGATCATTTTTAGACTTGGAGGTCTCTTCAGCTACCGGATGCTATTCGGCAGTGGCGTAAACTGGGGGGGGATTTTGGTAACCTCAAAAGATCAATGGTCAGCACGACTAGTGAAACAGGTATGTGGGTATAATCTGAGAGTGGTGTCATTCAAATATAATTTATGGGTTTTTCCTAAGGTGCATGATAAAGCACATATGGGGGTGTGGGGGGGAGGTCCATAACTAATGCGGGTCCGGGGCGCACAGCCCCGGAAAATTGGTCTATTCTTAGAGTGTGATTGGAGTAATTTGACGAGTTTTTTTTGACAAAAACCTTTCGAAAGATGTGTGTAAAATTTCCAAACTAATATATTATATAATATCTTAATAATTATACCTTATATATTAAATTAAAATTGCGTCCCTTCGCCCCTGCGGTTGCCCCCCCCCCCCCCCTAAGTTACGCCACATGTTCACTTGTCAAGGTGTAAGATGTTCTACCTAGCTCCGCCTACACTTTCGCCACTAGCCGCAATCAATTAGACACAACAATGTTGACCCCACCCCCCTAGCACTCGCGCATCAACATGGTTCTCCTTGTAGATTCACGGGCAGATTGCGGGGAAATCAATAATATTAATAAGTTATTGGAGAGAAGACATTTCTCAGCCGATAGCGAGGTGCGTATGTGGTGCTGGTGCTGGTCATAATAATATGGTTGAGTTGAGTTGGGTTAGGTTGGGGCGCAGGTCGGCCCACTTCGATCCAAGGATTATCAACTTATTTATGTATTTAATTTTACAGAACTACAGCAACTGTCTACTTTTCTCTGTGTAGGAATTAGGGAACCTCTTTTGATTTATATTTGTATTTTATACATTAATTTGTTTTTTCCCCGTCTTTTATGTAGGTACGCATTTTCTCAACGAATTACAAAAATAAAACATTTTTTGGCTCTACCGATCGAGCTCAGTGCTGGCACGCATGGCGCTGATTCCGGACTCACTGATGAATATTCCGTCCAATGGCAATAACACATTCAGATGGAAGGACTTTTCCAAAGTTTCCCACTGTCATAAGACGAATGTATGATTGAAATTCCCAGTTATCCTTGGAAAGTTTCCTAAGAAATGGGAGAGAGTAAACTAAACAAAACCCTGTTGTACAGATACAATTGCCACATGCGGACATAGAATAACAAAACATTAAAAGATAAACCCTGTTGTACAGATACAATGCCACATGCGGACATAGAATAACAAAACATTAAAAGATAAACACTGTTGTACAGATACAATGCCACATGCGGACATAGAATAACAAAACATTAAAAGATAAACACTGTTGGAAAAGAGTGGGGTTTTAATTCGAATATATTAAAGTATATACAAGGTGTTGCCCACAAAAGTAGTTGAACCTATTGCTTCTTTGAGTATTATTATTTATTACCTAATTGCACTGGTTTCAAAACACTAGAAAATATATTTTAGATTGTACCCTTTTGCACTGAACATCCGATGTGTTTTTGATTGACTTGCATTGTATTTTTCTCGACGGGTATGTGTCTTGTTCTTCAACATTTATTTATTTATTTACTCATTAACCGTCTATCATATACAGTTATAAATACAGAAATTATTTGGAATAGTAAACATTCCTTGTGAGTCCGCTACAGTCGCAAAGCACACTGCAGTTTAGCCGACCTGGGTTCGGGATTGTCCGTTCACAATGATGGGTGCACTGATGGTAATCTTTAGGTCTTCTTTGTCGCATTGTTGAGAACCGATGTAGGAAACAGATGGGAACGCGACTAACTTTGACTCTTGGAATGTTGCGAATACTGACGTCGTACATCGAGCGTTTCCACGAACCTCCTTGAATATGACACAATATGACAGTGCTCATGCAATAGATAGTAAGATATATGATTTATAAGATAGGTAAAAAGACCTTTAACTAAAGCGTTTTACAGTTTACACTCATATCTTCAGTCGGTGGTTAGTCATTTCAAATTCTCCAGAATGTTGATAAATTATTGGAATATTGCGATTTGAGTGGATGATCAGATAATTTGGGATTAACTAGAAACAGTTCATTATCCAAAAAAATATAAAAGTATTGCTTGTTGCATGCCTTGTATGTATAGGATAACATTTATAGTATACATTCGAACTCTTACTTGTTCTGTTAGAATACAATTTTAAATTGTCTTGTGATTGGCAACACAGTATTGACATTCCTAAAATACCAGCTAAAGAAGACCTCATTAAACACCACACCTGGCATTCTAGAAGCTAAATCCTTGCGATGATGCTAAGATAACAACAACAAACGGATGGAGAAGACTTTGGTAATAAAGTTTATTTATTCGCGCGCGTGGCACAAAAGTGTGTTTTACTTTTTATGATTCAATAACTTATTTGATAATTATCTCATTTCCAGTCTACAATCCTTATTTCTAGTGCTGTCAGACCTAAATCAAACCATTTATCTATATATTTCTCAGAATAAGGGCTGTATTTTGGTTGAACATCTGTATTTTATTAGTATTCAATGTAAACACAGACATTTTTATTAACTTCGTGAGTAAAACTCAAATATCTAATCTGCAACGGCAACTGACATTTGAAATGTTATGTTGTGAGTTAGAAGTTGAGTGTGTTTTTAATGATAACCTATCATTTGGTTTCTATCAGTAACGCCTCAGCCAACGAGTGGCTTCCAGCTAATGCTATCTCACCGTTACGCTCTCCATATCATTTCAATATTAGTTTTAAGTCAGTTTATCAGGAATTTGTCGACAAGAAACAACCGGCGACGCCATTTTGGAATTCATAACCTCGCGCGTTCCTCGGCGTCAGTCTTCTGTCTCTCTCTTTCTCTCGGTACCCCTCCATTTCCCCTCCATCCGGTCCCCTCCATACTTTTACCCCTCCTAGCCACAAATGAAACTACTCTCCAACCTAAAAATGTTCTACCATACTAAAGCTTTCCCTTTCAAACTTGGAATTTCCTTTACCAACGAAAAATTGTAAATATTGACGGGTAACAAATATCTCTGGGGTATTCATAAACACGAATTATACAACCCATACAAGTCTGAATACTTCATCCTCTTAGGCATTCATGCTCTTGATGAAATGGAGATTATTACTTTAGTTGCGAACTGGAATACACCAATAAGCCTCAAACTGACTGGCATTTCACTTCCATATTCGTATTTGCATAGATATGTTTACACACAACCATATTTGCCATGGCCCTTAGGGTCCGAGGAAAAACCGAAGAAACGCTAGTTGCCTTCAAATAAATACAAATAAATCCATGACATAATATGAAAAGCATTTAAAAATTCATTACTCATTTTAAAAGATTACTGTCATACTATATAAGCCCAAAAAATATTCCCATATAGATTCAACTATTTATACATGTCACCTAAAATAATGCATATTAATGTAGGAAGTAAAAATATAAGGTAAGGACTTTGTTGAAAATAAGATAAATAAGATAGCATATTGTCTGTCTACTGGAAAACAAAAATGTAAAATCCAATGTTTATGAAGAATTTTTTAAATGTTAAGAAAATGCAAATGCAAAAATGTTAATGCAATCTCTGTATTTTTAATGATTGATTAACTTTGACTTGACAATTTGTTGAAGATTCTTCAACAGAATAACTAATAGTCATGTAATAAGCAAACTAGGCCCTCTAAAAAATAGTGTATTTATATGCCACAAGAACAAAATAAATATAAGTTACAATACACAAATGAGTATATTACATTCATGTCAAATAAAATAATTACTGGTGAAAACTTTTTATTTTAATATTACATTTATCTTGAATTTAATGTGAACTTAGCAAATGTAAATAGGCTTCTTGAAATTTAATAAAAACATTGTTTATCATACTTAAAACAAATGTGAGTTTTTTTTTTAAATTGAAGTTGTAAAACTGTAAGAGGCATATTTATGTAGCATTGGAAAATGTAATCACTAATTATTAGTATGAATATTTTGTGTATGGTTACCATTTAGTAAAATTTAAAATGGGTTAGTTGGCTTGCATGGTTGGCTTGGTCGCTTTGGTTTAAAGTCCCCCACTGAAAATCAGTTATTTATAACTGAGTGGTTAGACTAAATGCAAATATATGTATTTATTATTTATTTATGTAATTTATGTTTCAAAATAACGATTTGATTATGTCAAAAGGGAAATGTCTTGAGTACCCAATAATTGTTTTCGTACGGAACAGATAGATATTACTGTAATTTTAAGAAAGTAAAATTAAACATTGAATCTTCTATTACGTTTTACTTTCCCGCGCTTTTTAGAAACCACTAGTGACGTACCTATCTACATCATTGTTTATGAATGAATTTTACTACTGCCTCTCTGCCTACTAGAAAAAGATAAAATCACTACTTGGACACTCATCAAGCCTGAGACAATGGTTGATTGTTGACATTTTTATAACAAATGTTTATTGAAAGTTTAAAAAAATAGACTTTTATTTTACCTGCGATGAAAATAATGTAATGCTCATCTCATGCAAAACTATTCATCTAAAATGTTATTGTAATGTGAGTGGGTTATTATTTGGCAAAGCGCGAGTTATTCTATTACTAGCTAAAGGATTGGTTGATGTGATTGCCAGGTGATGTCACGATGTTTTCCGAATGAAATGGGGAACTGTCCTTGGTTTCAAACGTTTGTGTGAAGTGGGAACACGGTATTTAAGATTTCCTTTTAAAATCACCGGAAGAGTGAATTAAAAGTGTCAAGGGAAGACATTTCCAAACTTTGACGTTTTCTTCCTACTCTTCTATGACTTCCCACTTTTCTTGTACCTATCCTCATCTGCTTCAAAGTCTCGTTCTTAAAATATAAAATAATAATAAAATGTAAAATTTATTAGGCAGTATTTTGGTTGTAACATTTACTAATAATATGTAAAATTATGATGTCATAAATAGGTGAATATTGGTGTTTATGAATAAAATAATAAAATTTGTACTGGCATTTAGTTCGACAATGAAAATATGTACTACATTTCCCGTTGTCAATGATAATTTTGTTCCAAAAAACAATATCTGATTGTTAAAGATTTATTTAAAAATTTCAAATTATGGAAAAATAAAATATCAAAATTTCTTTGGTCTCCCTGTTATTGGCTGATTATCAATACCACCTTCACTCACCACTGCTTTACCCTACAAAATAATGAGATAAATTTGCTGCAAACTTCTTGAATGAAAAACTACCAGCAAACATGTAAATAAATCATTTTTGCTGTCATAAAGTGGTCTTTAATTAGTTAAGATAGAAAACAAAACAAAAACTGTTCGCTATTATGAGAAAAACTTTCAGTCTTATTTATAAATGAAAATGTGTTTGAATTAATTATACAAACTTTAAAGAATTTGATCATGCACAAAACTCTTGGACCATCCCCATTTAAACCATTGTATTATTTTGATGGTAAGTATATCACATTACTGGTATACGGAGGAGGCAATTAATGCCATGTATTTTATGTAAGTCATATAACAACTAAATCAGAAACTTAGACAGCTGTGTTTTGCATGGAGATGAGGAGACCCTCAGAATAATTAGATATTACAGTTAAAACATATAAATACACATTTTCTGACACAAGGGAATTTTAAAGCACTTGAAAGCCAAACAGAAATGTACATGGAGCAATCACATATTTTTACTCTATAGTGGGGATAGAGTTTTCAACTACTCATTAATAAACATAATTACTAACTTATAACTCTGTGAAAAATTAATTACAGTACGTAAAGAAATGACAAATTACATGAATCACCCTTTATAAGGACTGCATTAATATCTACAAATAATAATAATTTTACAAATTAAAAACACAAATTATTGTGTTTGTTTCAAAGATAGTTATACGTTTTAAGTTTAAACAATAACTATAATTATTCTTTATTATTACACCTTCATTGGATATGACTATATTTATTCAATAAAAATAATATTATTGTTAATATTATTACGTTCCAGGGCTTGAAACCTTGCGGTACAACCACTAATGGTTAAATCCACGTTAGGTGCATCTAATATTTAATTACGTTAATTAGATAATTATAATCAATCAGTCCGAAGATATTCCATGTTTTATGTAAAACCTACGTTTACTTCAAGCTACGGAAGTGATGCTTGAATGCAGATATCTTGACAATTAGATGAGGTAGCCTAGCCATAAACACGTGGATTATGCATTTCATAACTTAGTGCTTGCTAGTGGCAATTGCGGGGGCGTACGCTAATTAATCATGAAGCTTAGTTTAAAAGTCTAATTATATCTCAGTGATGAAGTTATATTATCCAAACTCACTTTTGTCCGTCTTTAAGCCTGAATTAGACGGTTCAATGTTTCAAGATTCCTTGAATTCAAGGACAAAATATTATCAATGTTAAGGAGGTATTATCTTCACACAATCATTGTGTTATGTCCTTGAGTTCAAGAAATCTTGAACGAAACATTGAACCATCTAATAATTCATTCAGGCTTTACACTTGACAATCCTAAAATATATTTTGTACCTTCTGTTCAGTGTTCACAAACCATTGTAATGTAAACCCACACACACCCACAAAGTACATCGAAAAATTAATAATACAATACCAACAATAATCCTAACTATTTTCTTACAATGTCGGTTTGAGTGGTGATCTTCACACCGATAGGTAGCCGGGCTCAGCGTTTCTTCTGCCTCTGCACCAATATACCCCACTCTTTCCTGTTCTCACACAGCTTCACTCCCATCACCAGGTTCCACGATTCACCTCGCTCTTCAACTTTTTCAATCCTATGGTCCTGTTATAAAAAATAATACCATATTATTAAACCGAGTTTAAAATAATTAGTCAAACTTTTGATTGTTACAGTTATATTAGTTAGAAAGAAGGGAATGGGGCACATTTGGCAGATGGCAAATAGCTATCGCTCGGCCAAGAAGCGTCCGACTTATATGACACTTTGCAAAGTTATCAATAATGCATACATGACAGCCCTGCGGTCATAGATTTTTTTAAATATGTCTGTATCAGGCAGAAAAAATTCTTGCATAAATAGTCAATTTTGGAAATTTTAACAAAATAAAAAATTCACAAAAAAATTAATTATTTTTCATAAATTATTCAAAAAAAAATATATATATATGTTACCATAGTGGCCTTTATTTCCACTTTCGTGACATAAGTTCAAAGTTTCAAACACCTGTGGTGGTGTCAGTCAGCCGAAGTAGGCGCCTACAGTCATAAACGAAAACCTTTTTATAAACTCAATTTGTGCTATTATTTCATTAAAACAACGCCATACTATAGAATATCTACTAGGAAACGCTCAGTTGGACGCGTTGATAAGCGAGCACGTGCTATAGCTAGACCCACATTGCACATTTTTTTTAAATTTTAAAATTTGCGACGTTCGCTGTCCACAGGGCCATGTTTCCAATATTATTTATTATTGCCAAGGTATTTGGGTAAACCCGTGTGTAAACCTTTACCAGCCCTTTACTTTGTGGATAAAATCCACCGCCATCTAGAGGACCTTGACTCCTTGGGAAAACTATTTAAACTCTTTGTTGTAATAATAGACTGCTTCCTCGAAAGTATTTTGATTACTTCTAGGTGGCAGTGCATTAGAAACTTCGCGCGTCTTTTCGTTGCCATGGCAACGTTACTTTTGTTATAATGTAATTTCCATCTACACTACTTATCGGATCAAAATAAAATCAACATATTCGTGACCGGACGGACATTCTACATGATCTGTCTATCTCAGATTTTGTCGCCGTTTAGTTTGAAAAAAAAACTTTCGATTAACTTTAATGTAACTTTTTAACTTTTTTAACGATTTTGCCACAAAACTAATGGCATTCAATCGAGAACGAATCTTGCGGATGGTCAAAATTTCAACTCGATCCGAGCCTCCATTCAAACGTTATGGCGAGACATACAAAAAAAACAAAAACAAAACAAAACAAAACAAAACAAAACAAAACCAGTGACTAATTTTTCCGGCAGAGTCAAATGGAAACGCTCGCTTCGCTGCTTAACCAATACCATTGTGGCCTGAACCGTTGCGTATATGTTTGTTTACCACAAGTTTAGTTTGTATATTTGTTTACGTTCGGGTTTGTTCGTAAAAAACACGTTCATAATATCTCAGTTCACCAATATTTTAATGTGCATAAACTCTATGAATTGTTATGTCCAGGAATAAAAAAGTAAAATTACTCACTTATTCGCCCCTCCCCCTAGTTACATCTACCTGCAGAGGAATACTACACAGTAACAGTAACTACTAATGTAGGCGTCATACTATCTTAATGCTATAAATATTGGTAATATTTGAACCATGAACTTTTGTTAATTCGAATTAATTAAGATATGATACCTAACTTCCAAGTTCTTTGAAGTTTTGTTTCAATTTGGATACACGACTAGGCTTCTCGTATTGTTATAATTACATAACGAGAATGTAGTCTATTTTAATCAAAGTTAGAGTTAAAAAATATTATTCGGATGTCACATGCAAACATTTGCAGTAATAGTTGCAAATTATCATCGTTAAACATGATATCAATAACAATAATAATGATGAGTTGATTAATATATTTGATGATTAAATAGTTACTGATAATAAACCTAATGATAACAGAAAATGATACGGCAATGTATAAATTAATGCTTTTCTTTACGTAGAGGTACTGCTTACATGGTTATGTAATAATTTGTTACAACTGGTTATACTTTAGACATAGAGGCGTTATTGATAGTGTCCTGTGTTTCCTTGAATGTATGGAAGGAAAAGCTGAGAGAGCTGACCAAGAAAGAGATTCGAACCAAAGATAATCCTTGGAAAGGAATGTTCTGAAATGGGAAATACCTGCCAAAAATAGAAGTTCTTGTCGAGTTAGCTATTTCAATAATACAATCCAATTACAAATAATATATTATAGAACTTTTATTTTGAAAACAAAATTCTGTAGTAGGTACAGATACAATTGACACAAGGACACAGAATAAAAAAACATCAGTTGGTTAACAAAATTTAAAAAAAATAGGTTTAATTAAATACAAAAACATTAAATTTGCGATTGTTGATTTATGCACCTAATCATTTCAACGATGCACAGCCAACACAGATGCACTGAACCATTTGTTTGTATCCTTTATGAATCAACGGATTAATAAAAACTTGAACTTGAACTATACACATCCAGTACATGAACAGCATTTGTTCCATACATAAATGTGAATGCAATGTATTTTTGTTACATGGTTTTATTTTGTTTCGAATGATAAATAATTATTGCGTTACTCACCTGCCTGGCCCCCAATCAATGGTTATTAGTCATTACTATAAGCTGGTATAAAACTACCCACACACATTTAAATGCATAGCAATATTGATATAGTATAGTAAATTCATTCTTTGTTGATCGATGTCTAGCCAATCGGTTTTGGACGATCACAGATTGACCCATCTGCCTTTACTCTTCTTCCATTGGTTATTTGTAGTACCTATAGTCATAACGAATCAACTTCTGAATTGAAAATCGTTAAAAATCACTGTTTAAAAAATGTTCCAAAGCATTTTCTCTGGGTTAGATTCGAAGATCGAATAACAGACAATTTTAATTATTTTCACGTGAAAGATCGGCACTCGTTAATCATACATTAATTTAATGTGAGTATGTGAATGTCAGAGTGTAGGTGAGATGGGAAGCGGATATAGATAAATCAGTTTTTAAAGAAACATATAGGACTTGTCCGGAATTAATGTTCACCTGTTGTTGAAGACAGCGGCGACGCTTTTCATCTTGTTGTTCAGTCTTTGTAGGCAGATGGGGACACTACGGATCAATTAGGTAGAGGCTATCCCACCTATACTAAATTAACCAGTGGAAGGGTTCATACCACCGCTAAAATAAACAACAACAACAACAACACCTATACTAGCTCCAACCAAAAAAGAATGAAGATGTTTTCGTCACAAGTGGTAGTGGAGGGGGTAGAATGAATGTCGCCTTTGTTTATGAAAGAGAAATATCTTTTAAATTATCTGTGCTAGATCATGGAGTTCCTCCGTGTGCTAGATCCACGCTGAGCTAGTGTGAATAGAATTTACAAAGTTGTAATGTTGGGAATTTTTTTTCGAACTATCTGAATTCTTTCGCTGGAACCACTATATCCTAGTTCAAATTATAGCCAATACAGTTCGCGTTCAGTTCGTATAATAATATACAGTTCAGTAGCTTCATCTTGTTGTCAAACCCTGTCAAATCCCGCTGACAGAATTCATTTCATTTGTGGACCAGCGCAATTGATTGAAAATCTACGTCATTGAATATAATGTAAGAAATTTTGAAAGAAATTTAAAACAGGGTGTGTGGACAACCTATGCTAAGAACGTCAGTAGTACCAACTGCTTCAGTTATGATTGCCTGAGGCGGGTATCGAAACACCGACCTCTCGAATAGAACTCTGCGCCCTTCAACATATTTGATTATACAATTTGAATGTGATATCAAAAATTGTTTATATCAAACTTTGCATATTTTGACATTAATTTTGTTTAGTTTCCCCTCCCTTAAATCAGTTTTTATAACTGAATAGGAAATAGGTAAGTAAATAAATAAATAAATATATAAATAAATAAATAAATAATAAATTAATAAATAAATAAATAAATAAATAAATAAATAAATAAATAAATAAATAAATAAATAAATTATACATGAGCTACCTCTATCGCCGCACAATAGTTCTACCATGCCTCACGTTATTGTCTCTTAGTTCACGTATTATTTCATAGAATCATGTTTTAGTTCTTGTTCTCTTTTCTAATTTAGTTACATAATTTAATAGGGTTGACATTCGTAGTAAATAAATTCACATTTGTCATCCCCAGCGTACTATTGTTTGTTCCTCTGCACTGAGAACTAGTTTTCTTACTGAACTTGAATACTGAGACATTTAGGGACAATAAACCTCGTGTTGGGTCTCAATATATAGTTCAGAGTTCTTGCAGTAACTTCCGAGTAAAACATATTGCTAATTATAACTGAGAAGTATTAGGAGCCCTCTGGTTTAATTAAAACACTAATTCGTCCCTTACAGATCGTCCCTGTTTACCTTTCTCGCTGCAAGGCAAGAAAGTCAACCAAACTAGGGATTTAGTGTACGGTTAAATCACATTTAATTTGAGGCGAAAGCGTTTATTTATTTAATTTAAGATTTAAAACACACTTAATTAAAAGATGTGATGCTGCCAAAATAATGATCATGAATATCCATCTACAAGCACAAGCGTCAAATGTTAAAATAAATTAGGCTTAATTTTGTTTTGGATAGTGAAAATCCCTTGTTGCAATTACACTTTTTAACGATTAGATACGTATTTTGTTTTATCTATGTCGATTGAATACTGTGGCGTGAAAAAAAACAAGAACATAAAAGTGAATAACCAATATATTAATATATAATAATATATAAATTAATAATTTTGTATTGTAGCTCTTTACTTTATTCGCTTTGTCACGTAATGACTAATTTTATAAACTTTAAAGAAGCCACTTGTAATTTTCGCAAACGCCGCACATTGAACATTTAATTACGTTGTAAAGTTAAAATTGCATTTTTTTTTTTTTTTTAATCCGAAGGAGTTAATTAAATAATATTTTTTTCATTCTTTTCCCTTTCAAATCTGTGTATGATATTATCCAACTTTGTTACGTTCAATATAACTATAAATTATCCACCCTCAATACAAAATTCAGGTGTTCACGCAACAAGAAAAGAATCCAAAATATTATAACTTTTTTCCTAAAATTATAGGTTGATCCGTTAATATTGAAATTGAACAAAACACTACAAAGTACGCATGCAAATTTATTTAGGTCGTAGTATTTTTATTACATACAATTCAAAGATTATGTTTATATACAATACATTTTTGTGATTTTCTTACACAGCACAATTGTAAATCAGTTTTTAGAACTGAATAGGATAGACGTTAAATAAATAATAAATAATAAATAAATTAAACTAAACACAATAATAAAGTAATATCACTCTAATAAATAACCAAAAAAATAAACTCAGCAGCCTACTCAAATTAAATGATAACTCTCGCTGCTGGTGCTTGCCGATTCGCAAGTCCATTCACTGACTGACTGACTGACTGACTGAATCAGTTGATGATAGAAACACATTTGTGCCTCAAACCATCTCACACCCACCTACATTTAATCATATTCATTAATGAACGTAATTTTACACATTAAACGAAAATAAATAAGAAAAGACGGCGGAGGAGGAAGGTGCAAGCAAAAGCAGGTTGGAGAGAGAGCCTGCGCGCATCACCGCCGCCGCATACCGCCTCGAGACACCCGCAAGTATCAGGATAGCAGAAGATTGCGAGAGCCCAACGACCGTTGCAATCAGCCTACAACCACTCACACTGAGCTGAGAGACAGCTTCCGTCAGACAGATAATTACGATTCTATGATCAATAACTCGAAATATCTGCAAAGAATCTGTTCATTAATTTTTTCATAAAAAAAAAATACAAATAAATAATATGTTTTCGGCTGATCGTTTCTAAGATTTCCGAAACTCGAAAATGATTAGTTTATAGATCAGATACGTTATTGAACTTGAACCTCAAGTAATAGAAACACTACATAAAAAACAAAACCAATATCAACAAAGACGATGACGACAATATCAGAGTGAGAATCTTTTCCCCTCATATTTAGGTTACAAATAAAGTTGTGAAGAACCAATACCAAAAAAAATATGCAAAATATTTCTCCAGATTTAATTGCACTTTAAAGCAAGTGCCATATAGTTTTATTGTAAGGTTATGCCTAGTCCAAAATTTGACTGGATGAGACTAAACAATATAAAGTTGAAGAATTAATAGTAAGTGCAAGTATAGTATTAATAATAACTTTTCAAGGATAAAACTAAAAACAAGCCTAGAATCAAATTTTGTGTTCTTCATGCTTGTAAATTCAACATGCTGATTGACAAAAACAACTTATTATCTATTATATGAGTAAAAATTACGGATATATTGTCTAAAGCATATTCGAAATGCAATACAAATAACAGGTCGTATAAATTATATTTGAAGTTTGAACAATAAGAGTTGATTGATGGGTATTTTTGATTAGTATGTAGAACATAACTAACCATAGCTATGCATAAAATGTTCTACTAAACAGGGTTAAATTGTCCCTATTACTTGAACAGATTGTAAACGACGATTATGCTAATGGTTGATACTTGAGCGTAGGGCGGCCGGCCCATCACACAACGCACACCTGCCTCGCCAGGGCAATTTTGGAATATTACCACGAGACATCAGGATACATTCCTTGTATACGCGTGCTCAGCGTTATAGAAGACTGATCGGCGACATATTTACGTGCGGAACGTGTTCGAAATCAAGTGGTTGGAGGGATTTAAAAAAATAGGTTAGTTAATTGTCAAGTCGTAAAATAATTATGGAGGCAAGAGTCACAAACCCGATGAAGAAGCTGGAGTAGCTTAGAAATATTGTGCTAATATATAAAATAAAATATAACCTTGGGGAATTTTAAAAAAAGTGTGTTCATTTATTATAATGTGAAGAAAGTTGAGTTGAGTTAATTTATTACATAAAATTACAAATTTAAAAAAATATATAAATTACAAAGTTAGATGATCTACAAAATAAAGCCTATTCCAGGCGTTGTGGAGTAGTCAGTCAAAAATCAACATAACAAAAACACACAAATTAAATAAATACAAAATAAAATACACTAAACAAAATGGAAAACGCAACAAAAAGTGACGCATAACTGTCACCCATGCGGTAACAATATACCGTTCAAAATAACGCATCAGATTTTTATGTCTAGTCTTTTTATTATAATACTGATATTAGGTATACAATAACCAAATAATCTGGTTTTGAAATTATATTGTTGACCCACGCGCATATTTTCTTGCTGAGTTTGTGACCGAAAACTAAGTATAAAATATAGATAATATAATCACAGTACTATTTAAACTCCATGATATAATAATCATTTAACAGGCTGCAAACGAGCAGACGAAATATTGTATATTGAAGGTACTAGTAAAAAATAAGTTTATTGAATTATGACGCATTTTTAAATACAGCCGTAGTGAAAGAAAATAAATATATTGGATTTATAATTGTATAATCATAGAACTGTCATTTCACTTCTAACTAATTAATTAATTGTCTTTATTTATTCTTTAAAAACCTGTTGGCCGGGTCCGATTCTTAAAACTTCCATTGATTTACTGCGGTGAGTTTTAGTGAATTAATTATCACACAAATTTTCTCAACATATTGCATGTCTATTTAGTATTATAAGCTTGCCTTGCTGACTTTGCACGTTCAAGCTATTCATTATTAATAGTACAATAATCTTTAGGATTGCCCATTAGCCTTTTGTTTGTATGAATATGTAAAATATGTAAATTCGAAATAGTAAATAAATTTTACATACAGATGAATTCTGGACAAGGAAATGACAAATAGATACACTAAAACGAATAAGTGTTTATCTAGAGCTAATTGATTTTTTAATAATGTGGTAACCGAGAATTGATGTTAATTTTTCTATGCACAACTCTATTTTAATTGCAAGATATGGAGGCGATTTGAGATAATGTGGAAAAATTAATTCACAGGCCAATTTTCATAATTAAGATAAAAAATAGCCTTCTTGAACAAAAGGTAATAACGAACATAAATAATGTCATACATTAATTTTTTAACTATTACTACAATCAATAGTTGTTGCAAGCTATTGAAAAGTTAGATGAACTATTAATAATAACCAATAGTTGTAAGCTATTGAATATAGTTAGATTAACTAACTATTACTATCAATCAATAGTTGCAAATTCTTGTTTGCAAGGTTTTCAAGGATGTAGTCACAGTGCGCAAATGTGTTAGGGAACATGAGTTTGGCCTTTCTTTAGATCTCAATTCTTTTGAGTGAGTAAGGCTTGGTTGGATATCCTTTTACAAGTTGTATTTGTTATTTGTGGGTTATCTTTAACGCATTAAAAGCTTGTTGCAAGGTAAACATAGAAGTGAACATGAATGATTTCTGAGATGGTGGTAGTGGGTGTACACAAGTCACTGTTATCCATAGTAGCTGCAGAGAAAATAGTAGACAAATTATTTGTAAACTCTTGAGCTAGTTTTCCTAAATCACTTTCTTGAATGCCATTGATGACGTATTATAGGAACTAGACTTCCTATTATCCCATGAATTTACTTCCACAACTGTTCTCCATTATCGCATCTTGATTTCCAGTTGTAATCTGCAAAAGATTATTTCATTAGTGCATACATTAGTGCAAGGACGCTCTAAGTCTAAGTCGTTGCTTGATGGAAGAACGACACAACTCACATTTGTTTACTTCGGATATAATCAAAAGTTTGAACTACCAATAATTAAAAGGTATTTTTCCTGGATTTGTTTCGATATTTATTATAATCTCACTTTGCATATTCAGAAAGGAGTTACAAAACAAGATGGCAACACTCGTCATTTTCCTTTTCAATGTGGTTTTAGAGACTCAACTTAAAAACGAAAACTTTTCACAGATAAACCTTTATGTGTAGAGAGCAGTTTTGTACAAACGTCGAAACTCCAACTTACGTTTTAAGAGACAATACCAGTAAAGCAATTTTCTCTCCTCTGAAGTGGTTGAATTTTATTGTTAACAATCATCATTTCTGTTTACTTTGTGTCGTAAAAACAAATTCGTTGTTTCTTTTATGAATAGAATTACGATTTCCACCGACATTTTGTTATGGTTGAACTTTGGAAAAATATGTAAATAAACAAAATGTGTTTTTGTATGTTGTGTTTGTATCCCCCCAGAGCAAGCAAAGAATTATTGGCATGGAACGAATGCCTAGATAGGACTTACACATATTACAATAAGGAAATAGATTGTTTCACTGCTGACAAGCCGTAGGCTACACATAATAATATTTACATCTTACTGGAGCACTAAACTCTACCGGTAGAATTATAACTCAAGAGCTACGCTAGACCTCGAGACTGTAATTCAGGATATCATCGGCTGATGTCAGGCTCTGGCAATCCTGAATATCATAATGGTGCACGAAAAGGCGAATGTCGGGATATAAAAACCTACCTAGCTCTTAATTACGAAATAAGTATACATAGATCGCGCCATTGTTCATTATGTACACGGAGAAACTCTTTCAGAGCATATTTTCAAATTTGTGTTACTTTTTATTATTAACTGACCGTAAACAAATCTTTTGTTTAAATGTAATTTCCAAAGCGATTATTTAAAATGTTGAAATGTTCTTTGTTGTTGTTGTTGTTGTTGTTTGTTTTAAGTTTTAACAAACTTTACAAAAATTTTAAAAAATGGGGTATATTTTGTGGTCAAAAAGTTGATAAAACATTTTTTTAATGGATTTTTAAGGTTGAAAAACAAGTTAAATTGAAACCAGAAAATAGAAAAGTTAGGACGAATAAGTTTTCTATGAATCGGGTGGTGTAGTTCATTGTTGTTAATATTGTGCGGACTGGCCTAGGCCTTTGGGTTCACAGCCTAAACACCCATATGCAGAAATTTATGCAAACAATGGTGATAAACAGCTCGCCGCCACGTGGCCACTGTAAGGCCAGCCCAGAAGGTTGGATCCTGGCAATTATAAATTGTAACTGAGTCATTAAAATTATGCAAATCGTAAGTTTGTTGCTTAGCTATAGCTTCCATATCATCGACGACCGGAACAACCTAAGTGTCTTATTATTTAAATGATTAATTCATCATTAGACGGAATGTACTGTTATCCACGCCTACCCTGGAAGACACAACCATTGGCCAAACACAAACAACAACACGGCCCACAAACTTACTCGAGTTTAGCATAAGATTTACATTGGGGAACAAAGAACGAAACTTTATTCGGCGAGAATCCATTTAAAAATTTATTTAAACTAAGAATTTGCTATACTTTCTCATGAGTACTTTTCACAATAGCTCTTCATTAATATTTTATCTTATTATTATGCTATGTTATAGTTGTTTTACTATTGACTATAGGCCACACAATCTATAATGAGTGTTTTTGTTTTATTTGTAATGTATTACGGTGTCTTGAAAATAAATTGAAAGTATGTCTCCAATTCAACAATGGTTCGCCAAATCCATCGAAGTTCGCATACATTATGTAGCAATTTTTACATCCAAATAGGAAACTTCAAGAGATTGTTTTCTACGGTTTATTACGGACAGCATTCCCACATTTTAAATCAACGTACTCTATGCAAAGTATGGAAAATTACCACAGTTTAATAATGTACTGTTTGATGGACAGTCAAACTCAGCAATATTATGAAAATGTACTCTCGGATAGGGGGGGGGGGGGGGGGGACCAAACACATTCTATAGCGTAACAAATTGGAGAAAACCTCAACACCAGGACTTCGAAGTGACCAGAATAAAAGGGTTCTATTCTATGTTAGTACATCTGAGTGATACAAAATATACGAAGTTTCACAAATTTCGGTATCAAAAACCTTAAAAATGTGTGGTGTTTGTGGAAATTTTACTTTAGCATTATTTAGACGAGTAAGCGCAGCGAACGAAGTCCACAGCGCAAGTCGAATTTGTCTGTTTGTAAAATGTCTGTCTGTTTGTTCGGTCCCATACGACCGAACGACCAAACAGATTAAGCTGAAATTTTAAACAGATATCCGTGATTAACTTATAGAACTGCTAACAAAATGAGCAAAATCCGTTGCGATGTTCACATACAAGAAATAATAAATTGAAAAATAGGCTTAAAATGTGTAGTTTTTATTTTAAGGCTATTGTACCGCCTCTGGCCGATAATTTGAAAGTCGAAGAAACATGTCTGAAAAGTTTGCTGAATGGAAGAAGGCCTTTAAAATAACAGAAAAAAATTGTGAATTGTTTTGGGCGAGACATAACCTCACTTTTGGAAATTATATTTAGATTTTTGGACAATAGTGTGATCTACAAGACTAGTTCAAAATTAAATTTTGGGAATCGGTTTTCTGGACATAGTTTCTTAACACCTTTAGCTACAACTTGACTATAGCTAAAATAGTTTTCTGAAAATAACAGTTGGTGTACGAATTTTTTGTCAAACGGTACAAATACGAATTTTGTACCGTTTGACAAAAAAATTCGTACACCAACTGTTATTTTCAGAAAACTATTTTAGCTATAGTCAAGTTGTAGCTAAAGGTGTTAAGAAACTATGTCCAGAAAACCGATTCCCAAAATTTAATTTTGAACTAGTCTTGTAGATCACACTATTGTCCAAAAATCTAAATATAATTTCCAAAAGTGAGGTTATGTCTCGCCCAAAACAATTCACAATTTTTTTCTGTTATTTTAAAGGCCTTCTTCCATTCAGCAAACTTTTCAGACATGTTTCTTCGACTTTCAAATTATCGGCCAGAGGCGGTACTTAACGACAATGGTTTTGTTCTTGTAGAAGTCATTTTTATCGATTCATATTTTTCAGGCTGTGTGACCAAGGTGTATCGAATCTTGCACGCCTAAGGTTCCCCTAAATTCCGCTGGGAGATTGAGTAAACCTTGCAATCTTTACTGGCTATGTTTTCCATAGTATTGTATGCATTTCAAAACATGTTTTATAACATTTTAAATAAAATCCAGAAATTAACAAATCTTTCCCGACCGGGGGTTTAACCTATAGGTCTTTCACGTTTCGGCGGGCCACTCTAGCCTATGATAGACTAGAGAGGCCTTATAGGTAGGGGGAAGAAAGGGAATGTTCCCGGGTACTCAACACATACATGGCTCACTCACTCGTCTAACAACGACTTTTGCGTCTTCCTAGTGCTATATCGAGTTATGGTCAACAAATTTTTTCAGGGGTAGTACTAGAAGTAGCCCCTTAAAATTGAACACAATACCAGAAAACGTCTATTGTCTGAAAATATTAGATACACGTCGGAATATACTCTCATAGCCAGGATTGACGACGCACGGAATATATCATGACCAGATAAACTAAGACTCCCTTAGTGCGTAGCTGGCCTATACAAACAGATGCGTCACACTAATGTATGCGCATTGATTTAACTAATTTGGCATAAGAGGAAACTGAAAAACAAATAATGCAAATCGCACTTCAAAACACATTCTACAAAAACGTATTTTATTTCATCCCAAACAAAAGCTAATCAATACAATTATTATTAAATTCGAAACAAATACATTATCTAAAACCTGTTTTTTCAATCGCAAATCTCTAAAACGTCCGAACGCAGAATGAACGCACCCTCCGCTATTCCTCCCCCTATTCCTCCGCTGATAATACGTCCATCCATCCCCCATGCCCAGTCGCTGCATTCAATATTCTATGTATCCATTCTGTCTGGTCACTTTTCGGTCAAGCGAGTTCCTATTGTTCATAAGCATAATAATAAATGGCTTGTTTATGATGCCCCCCCTTCCCCCTCGCCCTCCCCTCCCCTCCCCGCGCACGTGGCATCGACTTCCGAGCTAGCCTCTCAAACCAGTTCTCGGCACTCACCTTCTTTTCCGGATGTTTCACCTCTGACCTTAGAAGGAAGGGTTTCTTAAGGGTAAGCTGCAGGGGTGGACAGAGACGTAGTTGTCTTCTACTCAAGGAGTAAATAAAAAGAAGTGGTGCGAGTAATAAGCCTTGTGACACGTCAAGATACAGAGGGACGTTATTAATTGAAGCTATAAAACCGGTGGGGCGAGTATTAGATAACGTTATTTCAATTAGCTTAGGAAGTTAAGTGGTCAATATAAAGTAGTGGGACGAGTAATGAGCCTTGTGAGACGTTTAGTTGGATAAGCTCTAGCAAACCCAGCTTTGACTCTGAATGCAGAGGTTTAGTCTGGATCACTTGGAAGCTCTATCGTTTGTCAAATTTCCCAAACTTGTGCAGGGGACAATTGTTGAATATAATCTGATCGCGCCTTGCGCCCATCTTTCGTTCTCTAAAAATTCACAATTTTTTGGTTGAAAATTGGAGGTCGAAAATTGGCCCAGAATAAATTACTGGATTTGCCGATCAAGCGAATTTTTAAATAGACATTTAACATTGTAAGAAAGTGGTCTCAGCTTAGCCAAGTGCCAAACGTCAGCGACGAAAGTAAAAAAAAAAAATATGAAACTCTTTCATTGATGATTGGTGGTGGTATATATCTAAACCTTGACCTTCACAATCAGTCGCACATGTTATGCACGAGCCAACTCCGTCGGCATAGGAGTAGATAATCATAAACCATGCAACGTATCCTTTATTTTAGGAAATCTTTTATACAAGTTCCAATGGCTGCTTCAAATGATAGTTCAATACAGCAAACTTGCGGTCTTTGATTGGAAATCCGAGGTTTTCTTGGATTGGGATTAGTGGTTTGCACTCTCTATAAGTGATTTTATACTGTTCTAGGAAACACTGAAAGTGGACGTTTTTTTCATTTTTCAGTAGGTGCCAGGGCCAAACGAGAACATGTCTGTTTTTACGATTGAGGAAATAGACATCATTGATGATCGCCTTTTCAGCAAGTTACAATGAATGAAGGAGTAGATTTGTACGGTGTATTCTCACCCTGCTAATCGCGTACTGCCTAAAAAAGGTTTTTATACCTGGCGAAACCTTTTTTCCGTACTGCCTAAGATATTTCTCGTACTAGCCTAAAAAGAGACAAGTGGGAGTGGCCTGGTCTGTACTGCCTAAGAATCCCCGCTGTTTTGGTAACGTACGTCTTTTGCGTTGTCTTTATTTCTTGATACCCCTGGTATTCCATTTCTTCTCTTCTCTCTTCTCTCCTATCTCCTCCTCCCACTCTCTCTCTCTCTCTCTCTCTCCTTGCTGGTTGGGAGAGTATTATTGCTGGTTGGGAGAGTATTCAGACTCGAATAGCGTTTATTGTAAAAGAGTAGCAATGGTCAAGAGATTGGTTCATATTCCTCTAGCCCAAATATCGTCTTGGTTGGTTATCGCTCACATCAGTCGATTGCGTCGGGCCTGCAGGGTTGTGGCTTGGTCGCTTTGATTTAAAGTCCCCCACTGAAAATCAGTTATATAACTGAGTGGGCAGACTCTAAATAAAAATTAATTAATTTATTTATTTATTTTATTTATTTATTTATGAGTTGGAAATGTTAACTGAGTACCTGATCTAGATCTAGTGTTGAAGATATGGTTTGAGAATAGGTATTGAAAATTAGATGCTAGGTACGAAGGTGTTGATACAGACGATGAACAAGGCAAATCGAGTGGAATAAAAATTAAATTGAATTAGTACAATTTTAGGATTAACACTAATTCCCTCACTTTATTGATTTATACCTTCACGATATAATCTAATTTGAAATAAGATTCTCTTAAAGCTATTGTACCGCCTCTGGCCGATAATTTGAAAGTCGAAGAAACATGTCTGAAAAGTTTGCTGAATGAAAGAAGGCCTTT
This sequence comes from Sweltsa coloradensis, assembly GCA_024449915.1. Lineage (NCBI taxonomy): Eukaryota > Metazoa > Arthropoda > Insecta > Plecoptera > Chloroperlidae > Sweltsa > Sweltsa coloradensis. The sequence continues at coordinate 253,429 of JAMZAV010000970.1, forward strand.
AAAATAACAGAAAAAAAATTGTGAATTTTTTTGGGCGGGACATAACCTCACTTTTGGAAATTAGATTTAGATTTTTGGACAAAAGTGTGATATACAAGACTCGTTCAAAATTAAATTTTGAGAATCGGTTTTCTGGACATAGTTTCTAAACACCTTTAGCTACAACTTGACTATAGCTAAAATAGTTTTCTGAAAATAACAGTTGGTGTACGAATTTTTTTGTCAAACGGTACAAAACTCGTATTTGTTAGTAGGTGTTAATACAGGTATATAAGGTAAAAAATAAGGCAAAATAATGAACTTATATTAATGTTATATAACTTAGTTGTGTATGTGCGTTGTAAGCACGAGAGAGAGAGAGAGAGAGAGAGAGAGAGAGAGAGAGAGAAAGATTTTAAATAACGCGCCCAAATGGAATACAGGGTATCAAGAAATAAAGACAACGCAAAAAGACGTACGTTACCAAAACATGGGGAACTTTAGGCAGTACGAGACAGCCACTCCCACTTGTCCCTTTTTAGGCAGTACGAGAAAAATCTTAGGCAGTACGAGAAAATAAGGTAAAACAGGTATAAAAACATTTTTTAGGCAGTACGCGATTAGGCAGTGGGACCCTGGACCGATTTGTACCGTACACTGTATACTATACCGGTATCGGTATCCAAAGAAACCAAGGAGTAAGCGGGAATTATTTTAGAATGAGGGGGGGGGGATAGTTATATACTTTACTAAATCAATCCCATTCTCAGTGACTCAGGGCAGGAGGAATAGCAGGAGCCTGGGGTTGAGCCCCAACCAGCGATACAGGTCATCGCCAGCAGGTGATAATTATTTGAAACCTTCAGTGTCTTTAGTAGGTGTCTTGAAACTTTAGGTCCCTGTGGAAAATATTGAAAATAAAGTCTTAGAAGTAAATTTCTCTTGGCTGGAATCCGGGGGGAGGTCGGTCCTCGGACCCCCCCCCCCTTGAAATGGATATGCAACAAGCAGCTATATGTAGCCTACCCAAATGTGGAGCAAGCTTACACTGCAAATTGTTCGTCGCTGGTTCTAGCGTTCATCAATGGTGAAGGTACCGAGTAAAGCAATATTCAAACTGTTTGAGGGATGCCCCCCCCCCTCAGCCCCATGCATGGTCAGCAAAAAACAATAAATCGTAAGTCGTGTTCGGTTTTTATCGTGAGACGTGACACACGCACAGGACGGACAGACAGACAGAAAAGTGATGCATATAGTGGAGCTTGCCTCCTAATAACCATTGTTTATGACAATAATTATCTCTTAGAGGAAACACAGAAGAACATATTTTACGGAATTTGCCTTTTGTGAACACCTATAAGTCGCCTCTGTAGTGATGAGCCACATCCAGCCTCATGTTAGCAAGTAAGGCGACCATGATGGCCACATAATATACTTCCTAAGTTAGTATACTTACTCTGACGCCAAACATCCTACACTACACTACACCTCTTTCTTGCACAAAAGTGGGTATTATTACCCAAGTGTACTTACTCTGACGCCAAACATCCTACACCTCTTGCTCAATAGTGGGTATTATAAGCAGAGAAGAGCCACCCTAACAAGATGTATCGGTCTTTTCTTGCGAACCACAGGCGGTAATCAGATCAGAGATATCAAGACGTCAAGTACTAAGAAACACCAAGTAATCATAGCTCGTATACGTACCCTAACATAATATCCCAATGAGAACGAGATAAATGCCTTTGGTCATGATCTAATTTGTCGCAAACTTAACAGGGATCCGCGTGTGGGGGTAATTGGGATGATCTAAGAGCGGTGAGTGTGTTTGTGGGGGGGGGGGGGGGGGAGACGTAAACCCAATCTCAGATTAATGGATCCTAGGGTCGAGATTCAGAGCTCGACTTCTTCTTACGTTGACGTCAGAGTCAGATCAAATCCTGAGCAAAAACTGGTGGTCAACTTTGCCTCGAGTGATTAGCGAATTTCTTGATAATTGTCGATGGTTTTTTAGCCAAGAGTCTTTGACCATGGAAGCTATCATTATTAAACAATATGCAAACACACAACACCCTAAGGCAACACCACGAACATATAACGTAGTGTAGGCCCTAATTAACTATAAGTTAATAACCGATGTGATCCGTGGGTATTTGTGCATGGTTGGGCCACAGATCTGAACATCTAACTTCAAGGACGGGGGCTCGAATCCCGTTTACTGGATGGACTTTAGGTCCATGTCCTTCATTGTCATCTGTCACCACTCACAGATATTCGATTTTACGCACCTTGGAGTTACATTTCACGCAGATTTAAAAAAAAATGCACTATGATCATATTTCACGCACGTACAGAGTCATTTTTAATAAATAAATTGATAGCAATTGGGGTACAAATGTGCCCCGACTGTGGCTGGAACCCTGAATCCCCGCCTCTATGTACCGATAGACCGAGTCGAACCAGTGGCGTAGTCCTGCAGGATTTTGATTTGGCGGGGGATGAATTTCGGGGTTCATATTAACCTTTACAATTTTATAAATTTCGACAAAAGCACTCTAAAAATAATAAAATATCACTATTTGTAATGTTAAAAATTAAAAACATCGGGCTATGCGCCCCAGACCCTCATTAGCTGGGGGGCATCCCCCTAGACCCCCCCATTGTACCAGGATACGTACTTTTATCGGCATGATAGATTCATGGGCAGTTCTACAAATTTCTTAATATGACAGTTTACAAAATCATGCCATATGTAGGGCCTACATAATGTATGCCATAGTGCTATAGTATTAATATAACCCTTCTTCTGATTTCGCGGGGGGGGGGGGGGATCATACACCCTGATCCCCCCCTCCTCGCTACGCTCCTGAGTCGAACCAATAAAGATATCTGGGCCATGGTACAAACTTCCCATACATCGCAACTGTGTTGGGATTGTTGTTGAACATGGATGGCGATCTTCTGTTGGATTTATGGAAGTCAACAATCACAACACTAGTAAAAGAGTAAATGTCAGGGTCCCGCGCCCCGGTAGCTCAGTGGGTTATCGGTACGTTGAGACGGAGGGTCTGGGTCGAGCCCACGTCGGGGTAGACTTTTAGTAAGACAATTGCTATCAATCAATAACCATGTCCTTCAGGTGGGTTCAAAACCAATGTTAGCAAATAAAAAAATTGAAAAAAATCACCTAAAGGGCATTGGTTGGAGTCCATGCTTCCATTGCAGAAGATCCTGGGTTCGATTTCCCCCTTTAGGCAGAAGAAATTCTGATAAGGACGACACATAAATGGTGACTTAGGAGACCTTACCTTGCAAGAGGCACATACACATCGAAGCAGAATGTATTATTTTATTTTAAGTTCCTACTTCCAAAACCTACATATTGCCTCTCTTTTTTTTTGGGGGGGGGGGGGAGGGGGCATTATTGTACTTTACACCTACGAAATTCCTTCAATATACCAATGTTAGTTTAATCTCATTTAATCTAAGGTGAAACCATCAGTGATTTAGCTTCGAATCTTCTACATTGGAATAAGAAATAAGCCCAAATAACCAACCTCAGATGGCAGATAGTGGACCAACTGTATCCATACACTATTATGTATGTTGAATGCAAACAATTCGACGCAGGTCTGACCCACATTGAAAATATTTTATACAATTTGATTGAGTGTCTCGTAGTATCACTATCAGTATCAGTATCAGTCTCAGTCCAATAATAGTATCAGTCCAATCTCAGTCTGAGGGTCATTCTCAGCCCAATCGTTGTTTTAAATCCAATCTCCGTCTCAGTCCAATCAGTGTCGGTCGAGTCTATGTTTCTGATTATGAATGTTGGCGCGAACTAAGTACGTCCACATACAATTGCAATTGTAAATTTTGGAAATAAACAAAATTACAGAACATACAAACAAAAACAGTTTTTACAAACTAGATTTTTTTTAGTTTGTACCTGATTTTGAAATAAACTTGAAACGAGTTTAGTTGTTGGAAAGCTGGCATCTCCTCTGACATAATAACCGACCCGCATGAGGGTTTGAGCCTGGGGGCTTGGAACCCGATGAGTCGCTACCAGCCAGTTCGTTGCTTTCACTTTCAGGGTACGCTCCAGCCGAGGGTCGTCCCGGCGAGCAGCCAGGTAAGATCACCCGTAGCCTACTGGAGCAAGGTAGTGGCGTTTATTGCAATCATTTTGGTCATTAGCTCGATGTGCAAATTTATATATTGCCCGTCTCACCCAATATTAGATTTATTCTTAGCACATCTATGATATTCGTATACATTTTAGCTCTCGTTTTACGATATTTATTTATTTCTTTGCGATTTTTTATCGCCACAGTTATTTTTAAATTTGTACTTGCATGTTTTGATTTTTAGGGCACGATATCTGCCCTTATATGTTTTTCAATGTGGACGGGTGGGCGTGTAACGTACCTCTTTAAATATGCAATTTGGGTTTTGACTATGTTTACTTTCGAAACAAAATACACAACGTTTAAATGGGAGATAGTTGATAGTTGATACTTCTTATTATTGTTGTATTATACTGAGAGTTGACTTTGAGGACGATTGGCACATTGTCATTAATTTGTGTGGCTCGTTGGTCTTGTGGTTAGCGTCTCTTGCTTTCAATGCAGAAGGTCCAGGGTTCGATTCCCTCACTATAAGTTTTTTAAGTTTTTTAACTTCTGATTTCAGCGATTTGAATCAGTTCTTGTCTTAGGAATTTGACATGTAAACGGTGACTTTGGAGCAGTCCTAGCAACGAGGCGCATAATAAATTCTAAGTTTGTTCCTAATCAGCCTTGTTGATTCTGGCGCTGTCTGCGGGTGGAATCGTGTCCAGCTTGATTGAACGGTGTTTCGTACCGAAATATGCCGTTTGTTCGCTCGTCGATGGTGTCGGCGCCTACAGGGTTGGCTTGTGAAAATCAGTTCTGTGACTGAGTGGGTAGACTACCTATAAATACGAATTATTTAATTTAATTATTTAAAATAATATCGTGTTGTAGATTTTCTTTCTATATAGTTAGCCTTTCATAAGAACTGTAAATAAAACTTCTGATCGAACTTGCGAATTTTGGCGTGGGTGGAGTAGAGGCGTGGGTTAGCAATTTATGCTGAATATATTTTCGCAAGATTTCAATTATTTATCTTTCTTATTATGAGGTAGGACTATGCTAATTTAGCTACGGGCTCCTAGTATTCTGAGAGAAATGGGAATTTCAACATGTTATTACTCTGAAGTACATTATAATTGTCCAGTCAAGGGTATTTAGTTCATACTTTATATCCACAGCTTGAGCCGACGAAGCCTGTTAGAAATTATAATTACACAGCTAAAAGTTGAATTAATTTGTATTTAATTCGCAGGTAATGTAAACAAGCGAATGAAGAACCCTGAAATACTATAAGATTTAAAAACATAGGAAGCTACTTTTATAGGGTGTTTTTCGGCTATTACCTTTTCAACTGTACAACAGGCAACAATCTCATATACCACCTTTATCTAATCTTCAAGATATAGTTCATAATGTGATTATAATACACGAAATAACATTATTGATTATTCTCAATTTCATTAATCGGAAACACTCCCTTGGGTCGTAGGGGTAGATTTGATTATATGGAAATCAATCCTGAAATGTAATTTAAAAATATCTCTTCTCGACGTCGTTAGGAGATAAAGCGTACGCCCGGCAATCGGGAGACCCGGATTCAATACCTGGATGAGATGGATTTTGTAATTTCTGACTTTGCCATAAATTAATTATTGATTACTGTTAATATTATTTAGGGAAGAAGAGGCAGTTAAGAATAGTCCAACCTTACTAAACGTAAATTTAAAATTTGACAGAATACAGAATGCAGAATCGCATCCAATACTATGAAGAACCCGTTTTAGCCATATTTCAAGAATCTAACCATGGTTTCCTTAGAACTATAAACTGCTTGATGTAAGTGTCAAATATTGTCATCAGTACAGGTGTTTCAAGCAGGAATAATTAATTACGCATTCTTTAATTAAACCGAACTCTATCAACAGTACTGATTACAATTTGTTTAAACTTTTTCATTTAGTATACATAGGCCTAACAGTTCTAGAGAATCTACATAATATGCACTCTCTGTGTTGTATATAGCGTCCTTGAAAAATTATCCCAAAACCAGGTATTCGTCGATTTTTTTTTATTATTTCGATCATCGCTAATCATCTAACATGCCACCCACCCCATCTGGTTACCAGACCAAGCAACGAAGCGAAGACAGTGCCAGGCTGGGCTGGGAGGAATATGCAAATCAAATCTCCGTCTCCCCCTCCCCCTTAGCAAGGTCGTCTTTAAGCCGAGCTCCTTTATGAAGGCGCAGCTTCCGTGGGGTGTTGCAGTTTTTTTTTGCAGAAGTAAATTTACCTTTTTTTTTATTTTTGCATATCGGAAATGACAGCAAGTAGTATCAGCAAGTAAATTAAACGTGTGCTTATATGACTCAACCTTGAAAGGTGGTACATGGGAGCCTAGAATGAAAAATAAATATAACTTTTACCCCCCAAAAGCGATTAATCGCTAATAGAGTTTATGGTTTTATTTTGGTTACTGCAATTAATTATAAAGAAGTCAACAAAAGTGTTTGTTTAATTAAACCTATCAATAACACTTATAACTTAGGAGTTTGGAATGATGGGGACAAGGTTAAGAGGGAATATAGGACATATTCGGCGGTTGGCAACTAGCTATATTCACTCGGCCAAGAAGCTTCCGACGAATAGGAAACTTTTCATAGTTGTCAATAAAGCATACATGTACAGCCCCGCAGTAAAAGATTTTCAAAATTTTGTCTTAGTCAGCCAGAAAAAAATTACGAATATAGTCAATTTAAGAATTTAAAAAAACGAAAATCATGAAAAACAATTTATTTATTTTTAATTATTTTAAAATACATTTTGCAAAAACAAAAGTGTTACTGACGACCCTTTTATTTCCTCCTTCGTGACAAGGGTTCGAAATTTCAATCACCTGTGGTGTAGGTGTGCACGATTTGTTTCACCTGCCGGTACAATTTCAAATTTTGTACCATCCATCGAAAATAATCGTGCTACGCCAAAAACTACAGACTACCAGTTTCCCTTATATATTTAGGTTGTAGATAAAGGAGTGTAGAAATAATATACAAAAAATGCTGCTCTAAATTCAATTTTGAACTAGCTGGATTGATTCCGGCAATTTTAACATGATTGATTCTGAGGTTGTCCCGTCAAAAAAAATTCAAAAAAATAATCTGCTTTTTTATTAAGTTCCTCTTTTTTACGAACTTTTCAGACGTCTTCACTGCATTCTTTAGAAATCATATTTTGGTCTAGGAATAATGGCTAATGTTTTATTTTTCAGTAGTCAGATATAAACATATCACCAGAAGAACTACTACTAACTGGATAGTAGTATATAGGACCTATGGAGTAGATGCTATTTGATTAATAACACTAGTTTAGTAATAGGTAGTAGAAACTAGAAATTTTTTGGATGCGGAAGTAAAAATAGTAATATGAGAAGTAGTGATTTGAATAATAGTACCGTTGAAGTAGTGGTCTGTAGAAATATAAATAAATAGGTTGAAGTAAAATTAGTAGTATTGAATAGTAGTATAACTAGTACTTATGGTGGTAGTTTAGTATTATGGAAGTATTAGTTTGTATTAGTCAAAATTAGTAAAACAACAGCTATACCATTATTTATTGGTCCGGTATACATTCTTTTATTTGGCAAGATGGCAATGACATTTGAATTTGAATTAGTTTAGGAACGATAGTTGCGTGTCAATATATTTAATTTGCTGTGCAGTTGTAGGGTTTTGTTATGGTATTTGTTTTGTTTTGTCATTATTGAACCCCCAGTCGAGCCTGAGAGACCCTACCCCAACCAAATCTTTTATTAGAAGCGTCACTAACAGCCTCCGCGTAATCCGTTTTCGGAACACGCGGTAGAAAATTAAGAAAAAATTCTTTAGAAAAAATAGTTTTCTGATAGGCTTTATTTGTATGCAGCTTTGATAGTGGATATATATTTGGCAACAGTGAAATGCATGTCCAATGTTATCCCTCTTTTTATCGCATCCCTAAACAGCCTTCCCCCACCCTTAAACGATCCCGCCCCTACAATGATGGCCGCCGTCTCATCGACCAATAGAGTGCGAGCTGTCCATAGCCCCCTGAGAGGGCTTACGGGTAATTGTAAAAGGGTAGGTTTTTTTAGGAGTCAGGGGTTGAAAACAAATACACCGCCCGAGGGGTGGCAAGTTTTTATGCAGGTTTAAGGATTTAAAGTATACAGGAGCTGAAAACATCGGCCGCGTCTGATTCTATGAGCACTCCCTATGTGTTTGTTGAAGAGGGGTGAAAAAAAAAAAAAATCCTGGTCATAATTAAAAAATATTTCCGTGTTTGTATTATCAGAAATAATGAAACTTGTAGAACAGCCACACAACATACTTTAAGGGGTGAAACATTGCTTTGGACATTTGGTTTAAAAATTAAGTGTGAAAAAATGTCTAATTTTTTAGTGTCATTTATGTTTGAAGTTAAAGTTTTTTTTTTTTTTTTTACAAATTCTTACCAAAATATTATTCTTTTACGATAATGCACAGTTATTATCAAGAAAAAATTTATTATTGATTGAATCGTATGGAATTTAAAAGGAAATCGATTTGACACGTAGACAAATTTGAAGTTTGTTTTATTATAGCCATTAAAAGAATGATTTTCTGTATGTTCGTTATATTCTATAATTCAATGTTAAACATACAAGAAAAAGGTGATGAAACAATAAAATGCATAAATGTAATTTCAATCGTCCGATTATCGTTGTTTATACAATGACATAGAACTTGCATTTTAGTCAAATTCTTTTTCGCTCGGCTGACTGACATAATAGTTGCTCAAAACTCATCACAAATGTCACGGAAGCTAAAATAAAGGTCTCTGCAATCACTTTTCGTAAAATTACTTATAGGTAAACGGTACATAATAAATTTGAACATTTTTGGATTTGAAGTCCAAAAGTTTTTCTTTTTTTCGGGAATTATTTCTGGCTGATTACCAATAACTATGGATTATCTACGTCTGTAGGGCTGTCCTGTCCATTACCTGACCTTGACAACTATGCAGAGTTTTATTTCGTTACATTGGATGTTTATTGGTTGAGCGAAACGCTTTTTGAGAAATGCCGAATGTGTAACATTCCTTATGAGAATGAATAATGATAGTTGGAATAAAATACTGGTTGCGTCCAGATTAAACATACAATAAAATACAGTAGAATGAACTAAATATAAAATAAATGCCCTTGGAGTTTGATTGCATTATAAAATAACAAAATAAAATACTCTGTGTGCAAGCTTTAAAAAATGCAAACTGCAATGGAAAAAGAATACCTATAATACACACCAAACCATGATTTATGATTTGCATTCATAATTTATTGTTACATTTAAATCGATCCTTTCATAGCAAAACTATATTTATTTAATTGTTAGTTATCTACTTTTAATGTGTCTATCTAATACCTATTTTATACAGCTAGTAGTCTCACGATGAAGAACATAAAGATAACAAATGTAACTAATTAAGCCACAATATAGCCATATTCGGATTCCACGAATATGTATTAACTATTAAACATAAAAGATTCGTGTAAAATCTAAAAAATAAATACAGTGCTGCTATGAAGTTCGGTTGGGAACTTGGCGTTCTTGTATAACTTCAATTCAACATTATAAAATGGATCGAAGGACGATGAAAGTTGATCATGATGCATAAACAGTTTGATACACTAATAAAATGTACGTTGCAGTTTTGTTTAAACGTGGACACTGGACAGGACTATGGATATTATGTCACTTCTTTCATGCTCATAATTTCAAGGTACCTAAAAGTATGGAAAACCGGGAAAGTCAGATAAATTTTCATAGATATAGAATAGCGAGGAATTGTGATATTTCTAAAATTTTGGTATTTCTATCAAAACTTTATAAAAGTCCAAAGATCACATCTTCAATTTACAAAAAAAATGGTGTAACCCCTGTAAGCCCTCTGCCAATCAATTTTATGAGCCAAATTGTAGAGACCAATTTGCAGCCAGAAAATATTGCTTTCAGTCTGACAAACACAGAAAAGTCAGGAAATTTTGTAAACTGAAATACAGGACGCCCTGAATTCTTATGATTAGTTGCGAAATTTTTTTAGTTAGCTAGTCGCCAAGGTAAGAAGAATATTGCATTGTTTAAATAAACCTTTTTACCATTCTGATTTAGGACAAAGGAGGTTTTGTGAAATTTTTTTTACAGTCGCGTTGGTGGATGAGAGTTTTTGGAGAATTTAGTAACATTGCCACAACATTTTTTAATTTAGTTTCTTTCTAACTTATAAGATCATGATTTTTAGGACTAGCAACTGCCATTAAAAACCTGATGAAGGAGGTTGATAAACCTTTGAAATATTGTAATCTTTGTTTTATTTTGAGAAGTGTATAGTCGTAAAAATCATGATCTTAAACCTGACCTTCTCTAAAATTGTATTATTATTGTAATGTATTTCTTATTGTTAACATAGAATTACATTGAGTATTGTAAATACAAGCAAGTGCGTGTAAGTTGTAATCACCATGGAAATAGCAACCATAATTCGACTTTATATTTGGATGAGCGAAGCGAAGACTTCAATTTCACTGACCCCCAAAAAAATTTAGCTCATGTGTTTTTTTTTGTTTGTTTGTTTTTCTGTCTGTTTGTTCGCACGATCCCGGGAAAACGGCATATGCGATCTTGATGAAAATTGGAGGGGACCTTCGTTTTCTCTAAACTTAAACTTGACACGTTTTTTGGGTATAATCGAAGAAATATTTCTCATGAATATCGTACTTTTACGATTTTTTTTTCGATTTTTAGTGCGATATTTTCGTGACATTTGGGCCGATTCTGACCAAACGGGTGGGGCTACAACGTTCATATTTCATATGCACATTAAGGTAATGGTGATGTATTGACGTTTGAAAGAAAAAGTTGAAAAAGTTAGCCAGAATCTATAGAAATGAAGGTTTTAATTTGAGTTTTTTGAGGTGTTAAATATTAAAACCTTTATTTCTATAGATTCTGGCTAACTTTTTCAACTTTTTCTTTCAAAAGTCAATACATCACCCTTACCTTAATGTCCATGTGAAATATGAACGTTGTAGCCCCACCCGTTTGGTCAGAATCCGCCCAAATAGCACGAAAATATAGATAGATTTTAGACCTTTCTCACAGCCTTGTATGAAAACTTCACAGGAGATAGAATACCTTACTCACAGCCTTCCTTGTTACAAACAATCAAAGATCCAACAGACCTAATGATTGCTTTGTATGGGCAGTGTTAATATGTTGTTATTATTTTAAATTAATATTAACATTTTATTATTAAAAAGCTCATCCATCAACGCGACTAAAATAAGCGTTTGCGAAGCTTCCTAGTAATATGTAAATGCTTATTACTAAAATATAGGCACTGATAACTTTAATGCTGTGTGCCCAAAAACCCCACTAACTAACTCTATACAAATAACTCCATTAGGAAGTACATTGTTAAATTCTCTCAACAACGAAATCATTTGACAATTGAAATTCCTATTATGATTGGCGACTGTCATGGCAGTTATTATACTTGAATTTATTTAAAAAAGCTACATGTTTATAGTTACAGATTTTAAAGTTTCCTGTTCAGTCGTTTAATTGGTATACAGTGTGAAGTGAAGTACGTAGTCAATAAAATCACACTTATTATAAACTACATTTTGAAAAAATTATTACTTGAAATTGTGTTTAGCTGACAATAGTACATTGACGAACCTACCACTTTTTTGTTTTTTTTGTAGCTCAATTTTGAGCCATTTATTTTTGCAACGTGGATTGAATAATTTTTAGACACTTTTATTCAATCCACGTTGCAAGAATAAATGGCTCAAAATTGAGCTACAAGAAAAACGAAAATAGTGGTATATTTGTAAATGTATTATCTGTCAGCTAAACACAATTTCAAGTAATTTTTTTTATAAAAATATAGTTTAAAAAAAGGTGTGATTTTATTGACTTCTTCAATATTTGAATCACCAGTATTTCCTTCGGATTGTTCATTGACCGCAAGCCGGAGCAGAAGTAATTAAAAGAAGAGTCTCGCTCAGGTACTGGGTCAAGTAACCCACGGTTTGATCGAGTAAAATTTTACATAACTCTGATTGCATCCAAAACGTGTCCATGCAGTCTAAGATAAGAGTTTTGAAAAGTTCTCTGATGATTTTAATGTTTTTCTTTTTTAAAATGTTCATATATTTTGAAGTATCTGTGTGATCAGTAGAGAGCGAACAAAAGCACCAAACAACGAAAGAAGAGCAAACAAGTACCCGGATTTTTTCTATGGTTTGACGATTATTATAGTCAACACTTTTTCTCTCGTTACGCACATTTGAATAAATACGTCCAATGTGAGTAGCCTTGTACCACAATATTATATAATTTGTGTTTGCTCACTGTACGTGCTGGAGAAAACTGTAAACAAGAGTAAGCATGCGGTAGAACGACAGAAAAGTTGTGAAAAGTGCGATTTGAGCCCTCTCCGAAGAACTCGATAGTTAAAATATTTGTCGTTCGTCCGCCCACATTTTCTGTCTTAGAATCGTGTTTAGCTACTCAACATTGCTACTTGTGGACGAGTCCCAAACACAAATCTAATATCTAGACTCAAGTCTTCTCAAAGCAGTAGCTCTGCCCACTCTCATTGCATTACCCTTTAGGGCTTGGGTATATTGGATTCTGGAGGCAGTAGTGATCCGATTTGTATGACGAATTTGTCATATAAGCCTACTCCTAGTGACGGACTAGAGGAGGGTTGAGGAGGGGGGTCATCCATACTTTTGAAAAACAAATCTTTACTGTATTGTCGTCAATCAATGAATACTAAATTAATACAAACAAGATAGCAAGTAACATTTTAAAAAAATTATAGGTTGTGTACCTATCTGCCTGACTCTAAGAATGCAGCATTATGTGCTAGGTCACTTATATTGAATGAACTCGTGTAATAGGTGAAATACGACGCAGAACAATTAAATAAGCAATTTTTCGCACAACAATAACTGGCGAAAAATATTGAAGGAGATTAATTAAAGTTGCTCATTACAAAACAGAATAATCAATATAATGAACATTAGTGTAAATCTAACAAAAACAACACTAATAGCAATTTTGTAAACAAGTGGGCAAACGGTAGACAAAAGGACTCTAAAGGGATTAGATCCATTTGATCTTTTGCAAAAGAGAACTGAGGACAAATCTTTCATTAGGGTTTGCCAGTGGCGATCCGACCGGGACTTACCGTTTAGCATTTCGTTTATGTATTATGTATTTTGTTTATTAATTCAATGTCAATTTTACAAAGGAGGGCAACTAAATAAAGACATTACATGTGGAGTGTGTGCCTCGTCTCTTGAGGTTGACTGTACGCTCCTAACTAGAGTAATGAGTTTGAAGATCGAACAAGGAGAGAAAAGGTCAAAGATGCTTCCTAGGACCTAGGGGACTTTGACAACCAAGTTCACTTGGAGTTGGTTTCAAATATGTTTACGAAGTTGGGGTTATGGAGCCCCAGAGGTTTCTAAGTGGAGAGTTTGCAAGAAGACGCGAATAACAAGGAGAACAATAGGAAGAGTTATTGTCAGGATAGGAGTGGTCGCAGGTGACTACGTAATCCCAATCACATCTTATAAATTTTAAATATCCTAACTAAATTGGCATATTCTTGTAAAAGTTGCCAAGAAACGTGTTGCAAAATGTATTTTTTTTAAACGTAAATCTTGGTATATAGGCTACCTTGATAATTTTTGGATTAGGATTCACTCCCAATTCCTCATCAGAATCACTCAAATGGGACTTTCAAACTTCCTACGTACATACTTGCAAGGCATTCCCCATACAATAGTCATGAGAGGAATTGCAACGATAGCAGCTATGACGGTATGATTTGTACAGTTGTACTTAGCATTGGTAATAACAGCTGTACCAAAAGTGTAGGAGTAGTTGCAACTGTAATTTCTCTATTATAACACTCACACAAGTAATGGTCTCGTATGAACAGTGTTGAGTTCAGTCTTTTACCCTGGGGAGGGCACTAGACTAATGAGTGGGTACTATTATAATGTACTGTGACGAGAAGTTTTAGAAAATCAAGGGTTTTTAGCACTATTTTCTGTTGTCCTTATTTTTATGTGGAGCCTAATTTATTCTGGAAGTAGGCCCAGATCACCTGTGAGCTATCTTTAGTCAGGTATGCATTAACTAGTCGTAATTATTATTATTTCTTTATAGATTAATGTCGTCCGTTACTCAGCATGTTTCCAAGAGTTGTGGACCAATCAAAAAATTCTCACGTATTTCGGTGTTTTAAACTTTTTTTACTGAATCAAAACATGAAAATAGATATGTATTTTTTTTTTACTTTTATCTCCAAATAATCCCGCATCCTCCTTAGCAGAAATATGAATATATGCAATAAATTGTTTATACATTTTTTTATAATAGTGGGTATTGGGGGGGGGGAGGTACTGTTCAGTCCTGCGGCCTGGGACAAGGTATGCCTGAATTCAACACTGCCAAGCCTTACGTTTTATACAAGTTTTAAGCACTTGATTTCACACCGCCTCGCAGAAGGCCTCCCTCTCAATCTCATATATCTAGAAGACGCAAGATTCGAACCCAGACCATAGGCAGATGTGAACACATAGATGTTCCATCTGCCCGTGTATCTGTATGCATAGTGGTGCTACAACACAGCGTAACGATTTACGCCATTTCACACGTCAATAAAAACCAAATGAAGACAAATAATTGCTACAGCAGTTGTTGTTGTTGTGTTCCGAGGGTCGGCGACCTCCACCTGAAGAGATCACCTGTCAGAGTCAGTCCCAGCTGTTGTTGGTGGAAGTGTGCGCACTCCGCGCGTGCACGTGCTCGGCCGGTGTCTTCTGCTCGAGGATGTAACATGTTGATAATAGCGATCATTATCTCGTGGAGGAGACCGTCTCAGAGCTCGCTTGCTGACCAGCTAGCTCACTTGCTGACCGTCTCATTCGCTCACTTGCTGACCAGCTCATTCGCTCACTCACTTGCTGACTAACCAACTTGCGTATACACCCTCAAACTCTCTCACTCACTCCAAACTCACTCAATCTCTACTCACTCACACATTCTCTGACTTACTCAAACTCTTACTCCCTCACTCACAATCTAACTCACACATTCACTCCTTTACTAACTCTCCAACTCAATCACACTTTTTTCAACTCATTCACATATACACTCGAACTCTAAAACTCACTCACACTTTCATTCGTTCACTCAAACTCTAAACTCACTCACACATTCACTATATTCACAAACTCACTAACTCACTACTCGCACAGTCACCCGTTCACTTACACTCTAACTCACTCTCACATTCACTTTCTTTACTTAACTCTAACTCACTCTCACATTCACTCATTATTCTAACTCACTCATAGATACACTCGTTCACTAACAACTCACTCACCTTCCTGTTCACTAACTCTAACTCACTCTCACATTCACTCGTTCACTCAAACTCACATTCAATCTTATCACTAACTCACTCGCACTAATTCAACTCACACATTCACTCATTCACTAAATCTCTAACTCACTCTCACATTTGCTCTTTAACAATCTTTCTAAATTCTAACTCACTCATATATTCACTCGTTTACAAACTCTCCTACTTACTCACACATTCACTCTTTTCACTAACTCACTGACTCTCTAACTCACTCGCACATTCACACGTTATTTTTTAACTCACTCTCACATTCACTTATTTTTTAACTCTCCACTCAATCACACTTATACACTTCGAACTCTAAACTCATTCACACATTCACCCGTTCACAACTCACTCACATTCAATCTTTTCACTAACTCACTCGCATTAATTTAACTCACACATTCACTCGCTCACTCAAACTCTATACACAGTCACACAGTCACACATTCACTACACTCTCTAACTTACTTGCTCTACAATCACTCGTTCACTAGAACTCTAACTCACTCACACATTCACAGGTTTCACTTACTCACTATTCATCCATTTAATCACTCTCTCACTAACAAACTCTCAATCACTCTGACACAACCTGCAAATCGTATGAGTGGTGTGTGTTGGATTTTCATCAACGATTAGCTCAAATTTTGCGAACCAAGTGGCACCTTTTGTTTTGACGAAAATGTACTTCCTCGATAAATCATAATGTGGTTTGTACATTTTTCCCACTAATTACAATTAAAGAAAACTAAGTTAAACAAAGTTATAATATGCAAAATTAAGATAAGCTAGGCCTACTCAATAAGCCAGTCCAATTCGTATTTCAACGAAATCATACAGAGGTACATATCGAGAAGTCAAGTCTGGAGTGTATGATTAATTCAAAATAAATTTTAATTATTGGCACTCCGTAAATATAAATAATCTGAGTTGAGGAAAAGACTGTGAACAAGGTTACAAGAATACGGTACCCTCAAAAAGTACCAAGTACATAGAAAAAAATAAACAAACAAGAAAAACAGAATATGACACATAATTTCACTTTCACCGTTTGTACAAAATAATATAAGATCATTTTCGCACATTGTGCAAATTCCATTGTAAATAGGAAGCTGTAGCTCAGATAATTGTAATTGTAATGAGTTTCGGAATCCCAAAAAGTCAAGACCAGAGCTTTGCGTAAATTATTTTATCTGGATGCAATTAATTTTATAATTTAAAATGTCACTCACAAGCAGTACAGTGCTGAAAAGCAAACCTGCAAATAAAATAAAGCAATTATTCGCCATTATAGCACATGTAGCACATAGTCGTCTTTAATTGGAACTAATTTTATTAATTTTTTAACTTAAACTGTCACGTATATTAATTAAATTTGAAAGTTGGAACGGAAGGTTGAGGCTGCGTGCTATCGATTGAAAAAAAAGTAACCATGCTTATACTTTATTCTGTTCAGTCGGTTATACTGAATATATGTGAACATTTACCGCAAAGTTTCGTACTTCTCAGAATATATCCATCCGATAATTAATTTAATTCCTGTAATTTGTTTGTTTCAGCAGTGGCGCGGCGTGGAGTGAGCGAGCGGGTGGGTCGTCGGGACTGCGCTCGCCTGTCCGCCGGCGCCTCGCACTTTGCCAGCGTGTCGGTATCAGGCTCACATGAACTAGAGGAGGTCGTTGCATGTACTCGCAGAGCGAGCTCCACACTACAGGTATGGCCAAACTTGAGAACATTATTTCACAACAATAAAGCAAATATATTACGACAATAACATTTACATATTTTAATAAAATTATAAAACAAAACACAACAAAAAAAAATTAGCCCTATATTCAATTAAAATTGAAAAAGCCTGGAAAGTGGGGGAGAAATGTCCGAAAAGTGCGTTTTAAAAATATACATTCCAATTATGGTCTCAAAAACTTATATGTCATAAATATTTATAATAATATCAAATTACAAAATTTCGAAACACATATTAACTTTTCATTCTCAAGAAACGAAGAAGAACTGTTGATTCTATTTGATTGTTTTAAAATGTTTTTAATGTGGCCCGAAAAATGTGTTTTCACCTATCATAAAAAATAATGAAAAGACATGAATTATTTGTGAACAACCCTCCCACCCCCTGGAGTACAATAACTTTGATAGTATAATCTGTGGATGATCATAGTTTTCACGATTTCTCCCGTTCGTGATTGGTGTTGAAATCATGTTTGAGAAAATTATATAATAATATGTTACATAGTAATTAATTAAATACTGTCAATGAAATGCGAAATAATACGACAATATAAGGAAACGATAGCAAGCCATAATAAGATACAAATACTATATAACATAAAAACAAATCTATGCTTACAATTCAGTTACGCTTATTGCTCCCCCCCCCCCTCCCCCTACCGGTTCCCACATCGTGGATGGTAATCTTTATTTGAATTTTATTTATATTAGGCCTATAATGTTTTACGTCCAATATTTTTTATTTCAAATAAGCGGCAGCTGATGCTATCTGTATAGACAAATTTTTTTTAGGAACGTTTCAAATACAATCCATAATTAACCGCCATATATTTCTTTAATTGATAAATAAAAATGCCACATTGTTGGCTCTGTTTGCGAATAGCAATTTCAACTATATTTTAAATCTTATTTATATCGCAATAAACCATATTATCTAAAATTCGTTTTGTTAATTTATATTATATTGGTATATTTTTATTTATACAACACGACTAATTGTAGCACGTGCAGGATATAATATAAAGTGTCTGTGGAAATATTCCCTATTTCATTATCAACAAGGAAGCGTTAATGACAGATTTATTTGCTAATTTATTACCGAAGTCCCTCGGTTCACCTGGACTAAACACAGCAGGTGCAACCGCCACATCCACATACCAGGAGCCTAAACACAACATAACAAGCGGAGGAGGTATGCTAATCGAAAATGATAATTAATACATGCGAATCGAATGCTCCGGGAATTGCGACGCAGACGATAATTTTTACAGCCAAGTTTCGTGTTGAATGTGAAATGCTAATTTGCGGTTGGCTTGCAAGGGTCAATCCACTCTTGGAACTAACTCACTTGAGAAAAACAACTGCAAATCAAATATTTTAAGGAGCGTGTTATCAGAAGAAACAGCCAGGTTGATGCTGGGTTGGAATGTAGACTAGTTCCTTGCCAGACTGTTACACTTGCATTCGTTGTAGGTGATTGCATAGGTTATTTATTATGATGGCCGTAACATTATGGTCAATAAGCAACAGAGATATAATTAGATTTAACTAATTACTTCAAATATAGATGCGAAGGTGATAGAAGTATTTTTTATAGTAAACAATGACTATGATTAATACTTATTTTGATGGTTATGGGTTTTAAAAATTTCTACAAATTTGACTTGGTTATCATTCATTAAAAATTGTTGTTACGACTTTAGGATCGATGTGTTTATACCCTTGATTCAAACAAGCAATTAGTAAATAAATCAGTCAAATTTCCAGTGTTGCAAAATGTTTTGTGGCTTCAAGTATAAAAATCGCCCCTCCCCCCTCAAATTTAGGATAAATGGTGGAACTCATTACTCAAGAATGCAGTAGTAGAATCAAAGGAAGCATTTTTTAAATATCCTGTGGTAAAGAATCAAAACACTGGCGATCTTTCGGGTCGGATTGGCACTCACTCGTTTAGGTCAAGTAATAATTACTAATTTGAATTACCTAGCTGCGTACATCCACATGCATATTTGTATTGTATACCAGACCAAACTACATATTTTGTATATATGAAACGAGATTTGTTAGTGTTACAATAATTTTAATAGCAGTCTTTAATAATATCCGTGGTTTGTGCGGCCCATTGACGAGCTCCTACTTGTGCATATAAGTATTGTCGTGTGTCCATCTTCGATTATCAGTTACCATAGCCACGATTAGCACGTTGGTTTCGGTGTCATTAAAATTGACAAGTAAATACAAATAGTTCTTGTCCATGGCCACTTTTATTGCACCTATATTTAGGTAACTTTGAAGTTATGAACTTACGATGTGCAGTGAGGATAAGATGTGAGATATATATAAATATGGAGGCACAAGAAACCTCAAAGAATAGCAGCAAACGTGATACATCAGCCACAGCTAAATCGTTATCGAAGTCGAATTACTGGATATAAATATGAATGGAAAGTTGTATCTCCCGAACTCAAAGCATTGTATTCTGTTGCATGTGCACGGACAAAAATACACCGATTATATGGAGACTGAATTCTCTGCTCCTTGGTTGTTTGAAAGACTATTTACTATTCTAGATTTGGTTCCCATCGTATTTGTTGACAACTATGTCCTTACATCGAGAGATAATATACATTTGGCTCAGAATTATGATCCTTACTAGTTATTAGATTGATAGATGTATTATTAGAAAGGAAAAGAGCATTACGACATTTTTTAATTATTTATTTTTCACTTTTAGGCTTAGTAGGAAGGTTGGCAGAAAAGGGCAGTATGCCCCAAGAACAATGTGTTACACAACAAATTGTGAGAATTAACAAGCACTTATAAAACATGCTTAAATGAAAAGTAGTTAAAAAGTAGTTAAGTAGTTAAATAATAAACAATCAATTAAGTATCACTGGATCGAGGTGGCTCTACTGCTAAATGTGCGAGACTAACTTAGCAGTCGTAGGTTCTATACCCGCCAGTGACAGAAGATTCCCTCGTTTTAGACATCCACCAAACTAAATCTAATAATACTCGTAAATTAAATTAACCTTGTTTATTTGCTGAGGGGAAAAGGGAGGTGATATCACTTTATTCTCCCCCATCTTGGATCGAGGCTCTTAACTGTGAAAGTGATATTATTTATTTATAACTCCATTAGTGAGTGGCCTATACCGATAATCGAACATTGAAGAGCATTATTATGATTGATTAAAAGAAGATCTACGCTCTGATGTAATTATTGGCGTCTTGGGACTTCAATTCCCATTCATTTACCAATAAGTTTCTCAAGTTACAATATAAGATGGAGTGGGGGACAATGTGCCTCCTTTCATTTTTGGAAATGAGACAAATGCAGTAAATGATGGTGGACTGTCGAGATGACTGTGACGAACCGATTGAAATTAAGTATGATTTTGACAGTTATAAATTATATTGATAACTTTAACTTATGAGAAAATAACTAACAAAACTATGTTTTCTTTTGATGGTGTGCTTAGTGTTGGTGTGTGTGTGTGGGGGGGGGGGGGGAAGACGTTTAGCTCCAATACCTGGGGGTCTATTTACTAACAGTCAACCGACATCTTAAGTGACAATAAACAATCGACTGAAAAACAAGTGAGAATGCCACCTCGAATTTTCATCATACCTACCTAATTAACTGGTAACTAGGAAAACGCCAAAGTCGTTGTTAAACGAGTGAGTGACCTATATGTATAGTATCCGGTATCATTCCCCATACTGGGCTACATCGAGCCTTAGGTATATGGGAGAAAAGGCGGTGTTCCGGGTACTCAACACATGGCTCACTCACTCGTTTAACAACGACTTTGGCGTTTCCCTAGTTATTTAAATTGAACATTTAAAATGCGAATCATGTTCAAAACGTATTAGCGTGAAACATTACCAAATTTCCAAGATAAAACAAAATCACCTGTTTTATTACCCATTTAACACCCTCAAAAAAATATGTGGGTGTAAAAATATAAAAAAGTTCGAGTTAATGGGTATCAAACCCCAACCCTCCGTGCGGTAGTCTAAATACTTACCAATAGGCCATGCAAGCCACGTAGTTATCGTCCCACTAGCTGCTACTAAACAAATGCTATAGATATTTTAAAAATCACATTTTAATTTATTGTAGATTAATCGAATGAATCTAGCTGATTTTGTTAGCAGTTCTCAGTAAAATCGTACCGAATGTCTGTTTAAAATTTCAGGCCCAATATGTTCACCGGTTCCGCCGATTTTAGACATACAGACAGACAGACACCCAGAATCACAGAATAGAGCCGTCGAGTGAATGGAGACACTCGGTCGCTCCGCTCCCTCGTTTAATAAGCAACTTAAATTTGCTGTATGTAGTTGTTTATTAAGTCAAAGAAACATTGGCAGACGGCTTTAAAAGTGTAAAATGTGTAATTATTGCCAATAAAAAGCTTATACGCTTGGCTCAACGCTGCACGCATCTGTCTGCAGCTACACAAGCTTATAAGCTGTGCATTGGAGACAATTACATATTTACAATTTAAAAGCCGTCTGCCAATGTTTCCCGTAAATAACAACTACATACAGTAAATTTAAGTTACTAATTACCATTTAATTACGTAGGTATGATGAAAATTCGAGGTGGCATTCTCACTAACGTTGTCGACCGACTGTTGTCACAGCGCACAGACCCCTGTATTCAAAACCCCGCGTGTTATAATATACTAGGCCGCTTCGCGAACACTTTTTTAGTCACGTTGATGGATGAGCTTTTTTGTAAGTTTTTAGTTTGCGTGGGACCACTTTACCTTTGCAAGTGCTTTTTGAATGCATTGTAGGTGATTGTTGTCAAGTTTCTATTGTTACTTGTTAATTGTTATTATAAACCTAAAAAAACTCATTTAAAACCTTTATTCTATGGATTCTGGCTAACTTTTGCAACTTTTTCTTTCAAAAAGTAATACATCACCATTACCTTAATGTCCATGTAAAATATGAACGTTGTAGCCCCACCCGTTTGGTCAGAATCGGCCCAAATATCACGAAAATATCACACCAAAAATCGGGGAAAAAATAGTAAAAGAACGATATTCATGAGAAATATTTCTTCGATTGTACCAAACAACGTGGCAGGTCTAAGTTTAGAGATTTCGAAGGTCCTCTTCAATTTTCATCAAGATCGCATATGCCGTTTGCCCGATAGAGTGCGAACAAACAGAAAAAAAAACAAAAAAAACCGTTGGGGCTAAATTTTTTGAGGGGTCAGTGAAATTGAAGTCTTCGCTTCAATATGTTGCATATATTCGACCTCGTCTACTAATTTGTATCCCCTCGTGTAACCGTATTTGACGTATTAGCAGAATACTCGTATCATTTATTTTGGCATAATGGCAATCTGATTAGCATCAAAAACAGAACAATTTACAAAACGGAAGAAATAGTTTTCAGTACAGAATACACTCAAATGAAGTGTATTATATAGTATTCTTGAAATACATATTAATCGAGTAGGCATCGTCAACTTTGTTGAAGCAAAATCTCATAATTCTTGTATAGCTACAAATCAATGACGTTCTCGTTTCCATGGTTACGCTGAGTAGAGGACTTTTATGAGGTGGTGGCAACCGTGTATTTAGTATTTACCCTTGTGTAGGTGTCCAACAAGATCCGCATATAATTGACGACAGGAAACAACAAACTCGTATTTATAATTGACACGAAACAGCAGAATTCTCGACTAACCACGCTGCACGATGTGTGAAACAATAGGTAACCTTGTGAAGCACAAAGCATGAATGTTTTTATAAAATCTCAATTTCATTCATCGGGAAACACTCCTGTAGGTATAGGCTAATTGATTTTATATTTCTGGATTGATTTTCATAAAATTAAAATTATTGTTTTAATACACAAGTTGTGTAACAAATGAGTTGACTTTGAACGTTTTGGATCGGAAAAAAGGATATTTTAACTTATTTTCTGGCTAATGAGAAATTATCAATAAATGTTAATAATAACTTTAAAACCATCTATTCTTACTTATGCAAGTACATAACTTATGAATCAGATGATTTCCGCAGTGTTGTGAGAAAAAGACTTATTACCTACGACTTCAGTCACACTCAGCTAAAACTATGTGTTGTTATAAAGTCTAGTGTAGTGAATGATACCTATTTGTATTTTTGGGGAGCATTTTCTGATACCATGCAGTTAGCATCAAATGTTTCTGCAAGTCAGATAAATATTCTTTAAATTAACGTAATTTGACTATTTTACAAAATCCAAACTCGTCATTCGTCAACCCAATTTTATTATTTTACTTTTATTTTCAAAGTGTGTACTTCATACGTCCATAACATCTGTGCACTGTTTCACGAATCTTATTATTTTTATTGTTGTCCTAAACATGTCACTGCATGCTATTGAAAGCAAATGCCAGAACATGCAGTAAAAAATTGTAATTTGTAAAAGATTGAATAAAATATGAATAAGTAGATAATACATTTTTAGAGTTCAAAGATATTGAAATACTCCACAATTTTCTAGAAGATCTTCAATAACATATCATTGTTTGAAATATGCATTGAAAAAAAAAGCGTTTATCTATTATTAACAATGATCACACATTATATTGCACTCGTGAGACAAGAGTCCTGTTCTCAATGTATAATAAATAAATAAATAAATATAATAATAAATTACAAAATGCATTTTTTCATGTATGTACTAGAAAGTTAAATTAATTAATGGACATATTTCGGTAAAATAAGCTTTCATTTTTCATTTTTCTAGAATTAACCAACTTGTAAGCCACCTGTAAAAGTAAAAATCGTTTCAATTTCAAAACAAATCAATTTCAATTGTACCTTTGGTTTCACTGGGAATTTTCAAAAGTTTGTGGAATTAACGCAAAAAATATTTTTGTACATTAGTTTCAACAGAAACTTTAGCAGAAATTACCAGATTTAGCATTTTTGAGAGGAATTAATTGTAAGTGAGAGTGGGACATAAACTATCAAAGCCTCAAATGTGATCAAAAGTTATAAAACCAATATCTGCTTGTAAATGAATCCGAAATGGCTAGGTCACACCTGACTTGTTCCACAACGTTGCGGAGAGTAGAGTAGGTGTAGCGCGTTGAGGCGGCGTGAATGAGATGATCACTGATCAGCAGAGCAGAGAAGAGAAGAGAGGAAGGAGATGGAATGCGGTGCAAGCAAGGAAGCTGCGTCACCTTGAGAAGGTAGTAGCCCCCCCCCCCCCACACACTCATCAATGACCGCACCGCATTCCTGCCTCGGGGGCCGAAAACTAGAAGATCTACCCCAAAACACAACACGTAGTATTACGCTGAGTGTAAACATTTACCCAGCACACCAACTAAATTATGGGCGAGCGAAGCGAAGGAGGCGACTCTCTCCATAGGACACCCGGAAGAGGCAACATTCTTGTGATACTGCATTATCATCTTGGATGATTGTACGTTTTTAAGTGACCATTTTGCAACACAAGTATTTTAATTTCTCGTGGGAAACCTTCCCAGGGTGCAATGCATGCCCCTCTTCAGGTGTCTAACTAGGTATATTGGAGTTAGGACGATTGTGAAGGGATGTCCGACTCCGAGGGCTGTTTAAGACGACTCAATCACTTGCATTCGCATTAAAGACTGAGGAAAACCTCGGGAAAAGAACTTATGTCAGGATTGCCGTCTCGACGGGATTTGAAACCAAGACGTCCCGAATCGATTCAACACTGTCACTTACATTTTCTAAACAAAACAATTAAAAACAAAAACAAGACCCCCTTCGCACACACACCACAATTGCTCCAAGGTTTATAAGTAAGTTAAATCAGATAATGATCTTGTATGTGTCTATTAATGATCTAAGGCCATTCGAGACGATGAGTGGTGATAGATGAGGATGAAGGACGATTACAAAAAGTTTAATGCAGGATTCGAACTCACGTCCTCGTAGAGACACACGTCTCGGATCTGCGCCCTTGTCGTATGTGCCACAAGCGGACGTCAAAAGAAATAGGAAGGAAAGAAAAAATATTGTTTATTCGGCCACTAGCATAAATGTATAGACAATATGCAAATACATGACAAAATATGAAGTATAGACTTATTGAACGTATATAACAATGTATTCCGGGTCTAATCAGTGTCTCCAAAAGCAAAGTGGAGACATAAAAACACAATGATTAAAACGCGACTATTCTTGATTCTGTGGCCCAGTCATCTGCCCCTTCGTTGAATAGTCATCCGCCAGCAAAGCCTCCGTCAGCTGACGGTGTAGTACTATATTTAACTCCTACATAGATGTGTGTCAATGATGCATCATAGAAAGAAAAGTAAAGGCTTGCGCGTTGATGATGAATTTTTGAAGTTATTCATGTTCAAGCAGTGGAACTTAATTTCAATGTTGCATGCTGCTATGCTTGTGGGTCGATTGTGCCAAGATATTCTGCCGATATGCCGTCAGTGGTTTTTACAGTAACAAAAACTTAATTAAAAGTCGTGTTTCATTGGATTATGGTTAAACGTTCAACTTCTTCCCTGTTCAAAATGTTCAGTTATAATTAATGTTGTGGACCCCACCTTTTGAGGTCATATGCTGCCAGCATTGGCGACTGTAAAATATCGCATTAAACTGTCAAATAGTTATATTTAACTTATTTAAGATTTTGGCTAATTTTCAACTTTTGATTCTGGCAAAAGTTTTACAACTTCACAATACCTTAAAGTACCATAAATAATAATGACTTTAATGACCCCACCCGTTTGGTCAGAATGCCCAAATGACACGAAAATATCGCACTAAAAATCGAAAAAAATCGTAAAAGTACGATATTCATAAGAAATATTTCTTCGATTGTACCCAAAAACAATACACCTCTAAGTTTAGAGATTTCGAAGGTCCTCTCCAATTTTCATCAAGATCGCTTATGCCGTCTGCCCGGAATCCTGCTAACAAACAGACAAAAAAAAAAAACATTGGAGCTAAATTTTTTGGGGGGTCAGTGAAATTGAAGTCTTCGCTTCGCTCATCCAACAAATTATTCATCGTATGATCTTGAGTCGAGATCTAATTAACTTTTAAATAAACACAAAGTTCCGAGAATCTCGTATCCCTGATTATAATTAAACGAACTCCACTCTAAAAGTTAATTACATTCTATTTAGCAGATGACACTTTGTTTGACACTAATATGATGAGGATGAGCAAAGCTCTACAGACAACAGAAGTTAATTGACAACCAATTTTCTATGCGTTTGAGAAGACTGGAGTAAAATTTAAACCTAATATTTGGGGAGGATGGAAATAGTGTGTGGAGGTGGGGGGATTGATTTAGATGAGGTTCGTTGCTGGGCTAATATCAGGCATGGTATCCCAAATCTACAAATAACGTGCAGATTCAGAGCAAATATATAAGAAGCAAAATCTACATGATTTTCGCCAAATTCTTGTTCGCACGGTTGTCTGACATTAGAGATTATTGAAATTTTGGATAGCTGTCACGGAAGCAATAATGAATAGTTCCACGATTACAATTTTATAAAATAGTATTTACAATATTTTTTAAAAATAAAGTGATTTTAACTGTTTTGGATTTTGTCAAAAGTCACAAATCAACCATATTCGTGTTTTTACTGGCTGATTAACGCAAAATATTGATAATCTACGAATGTAATGCTGTCATTGAATGCTTTATCGACAACTTTGCAACGTTTCAATAAAGGTGCGTTGAAGATGGACTTATTTCCATCATCTTTTATGTGCTTTGATTCCTATGTTTCAATGTTTGAATCTACATGGATTAAAAATGAAATACGCGTCCTTGGTTGAGTTTGTGAGAAATAAATGGCAGATATATATGGGTGAATCCATAACATCGTAATAATAGCCAGTAAATATTTTTGTCCAAATCCCCAAAGAAGTTCCTGAGTTATGGCCCACGTATAACTAGCCACATTATTCATTGAAGATAGTGGAGTGGAGAACATTTGTGTTTTTCTCAATTTGGGAATTCTTTTTAAATAACACTATAAAATCCCGCAAAGTATACGATTAAATAGACCATAAATAATTTTTCCGATTCATGGGAATATCAATTTCTCTCTCAAACGAACCAGAATCTGCCCGCTAAACGCCAGTGGTCTGTCATAAAAATAAAAACTTGGTTTACTTGATTATTTCGAAATTAATTTATCAGTTACAGAGTACCGAAAATACATCTATCCACGCACTGTATAACCGAGTCTTGAATAAAGTCGCAAACGAGATAAGATACATAAAAGTATAGCAAAAATTCACATTTGTTTACTTTAGTTTATGGGCATAAGTCTATCTTGTTCGAGTCCTGAATATTCCGCAGTTGTTATGGGCAATTTTTTAATCGTTTAAAATCTTTAAATTGTTATGAAAATAAAAGTTGTGATTAGCAAAAGAAACACTTGGTGCTAAAAACGGAATAAAATAAAAGCTTTTATTTTGTCAATGTGCGTATGAATAAATAATTACCGATGTTCATGCATGTTAAGTTTAAGTTTTTTTTAATATATTTCATCTTCGGAATAGGATACATTTTGACAGTGTTGTCAAATAGCTATTCGCTCGGCCGGTAAGACTATGATGTATATGAAACTGTACATAGTTGTCAATAAGAAGCATACATGGACAGCCCTACAGTCGTAGGTAATCAATATTTCATGTTAATCAGCCAGGATAAATACACGAATATGGTCAATTTTAGACTTCTTAACAAAATCCAAAATCCTGAAAATCATTTTTTTAAAATAAATTTAAAAGTAAATTCTTTGAAAAGTGTTACTTTAGAGCACTATATTTCCACAACTGTGACATTTACCCACAGTTTCAAACATTCAGCGCCGCTGAAAAGTGAAAACTAAAAATTTAAAAATCAAACTTCCCTATATTTTCACAAAAAAAATGTATTTTGACCCAGCTTGTTTTTGAAAATACACAATGCTTCCATATATAATTTTCTCTGCTTGTTTGCTAATGCCAACCAACTAACACAATGGTATTGAATAAAGGTCTGGTGCACAGCAGAGCACAGATCACCCAACCACCCCCGAGCGAGCCTGTTCCCTGCTCTTGAATTAGAATTAAATCGATATCTGGTCGGGCGTGGGGGAGTGAGCTATGCAGGGTAGGGGGCAGACAGGCAGACAGCTCGCTGCAGCCATGCAACAATGCTGCCTGCACTCCACACAGTTGCAATCAATGCACCCGCATCGGACGGCTGGATGGGGAGCCACATTCAGGGGGGGGAAATATTATTTTTTAAATAGAACAATTGCTTTATTCCAACATTGTTTTAGTAAAATTTTGCTAAATATCTGGTTTGCGTTATTGTTGAAGTGATTTTAGCAGGTACCTTTCATTTTATCTTTGTACAACTAACTTGGTAAATCAGTTTAATTAGATACACAATGTTACACATTAGCTAAATTTAAACTTCTCCCTTTTTCGAGATACTGATATTTAAAAAAGATAACATATTCCAATTATTGTTTAATAATGCTTTAGGGAGAAATTTAATTTTAATTCGTCGTGTGTCTATCTATTGATTGGGTAATTTTAATCACAGTGGATATATGAGAAATCACTAAACAGTGCTATCTGATCTTATGCATGAATGGTAAAATCAAAATGTTCCTACAAATTTTGATAACCACGCCCTCTTTGTTATCAGACCCGCACCGCTGTAATGAAAGATAGTTTATCTTTACTGATTTATATCGGTACAACATTTAACATTTTTGGACTTTATGACAATTTTATAATTTAATTGCATGGAAAATCAATTACAGATAAGTTATGTGGAGTTCAAAGATTAGTCATGTGGGGAATCTTTGTTGAGTTCAATGGTTGAAATTGTAAACTCTTGTACGTCGATGTGGGAAAACAAAAGTGAACAACGAACTAAATTATAATTTATGTTTTTTTTAAACTTTAATCTGGAAATGGTAATTTTTAAATTTACATGCTTCGCTACGAACTTTTAGTACTTCGGTTGTTCTGCGTTTTCTGTTATAATAAACTAAAATATTTTAATAAGTTACGTGCATGAAGTACGTTTAAAGAGCCATTTCGAATCAGCCATAACAATATCGCTGCCAAGTACTTACAAAACGTTCGTCGACCGTAACAAAGCTATTCAACTACTAATTTTTTTTAAGGTTGCAGGTTATTTTTAGGTCAGGACCATTATTCAACTTAATTATTGATGATATATAATATTAAATTTCAAATAACAGCAACGGTTATTTTTATTTTAATGTATTTTTACCCGTTCCATAATGGGACAGGTCGGCCACTGTAGTGTTATGGACAGTCACTATACCCTTTTTGAATGCTGATACATGAACGGTCAATAGGCGATTTCGAAATAGAGGTTGGCAAATTGTTTAATTTATTTAACACATTGATTTTAATCACTGATAACTTTTCATCTTATATCTAGCTCACGATAATCTCTACATTTGATTGCTAGTGAATGTTATTATAAACAATACTAAACAAATAACAACAATTCAGATATAATGTTGAATAAATAAAGAAACACATAAATTCGTATTTTAGAGTCACCCACTCAGTCATATAACTGATTTTCAGTGGGGGACAGTAAATCAAAGCGACCAAGCCAACCCTATAGGCCCCGACGCAATCGACGAGTGAGAGATAACCAACCAAAGATCGATATTTTTAATAGGAAATATAGCAATCAGTGGTATGGACAGTGCGAACACCCGCGGATCAACGCCAGAATCAACAAGGCCGATTCAAAACAATTTTGAATTTATTTTGTGCCTCGTTGCTAGGACGGCTCCAAAGTCACCGTTTACAAATTCAGTTTAAAAACTTTTGCCTGTAGAAGGAATCGAACACCGGACCTTCTGCATTGGAAGCAGAGACGCTAACCACAAGACCAACAATACAATATTTTTTTTGTCGGGGGAAGCCTGCCCATGGTGCAATGCATGCCCGTCTTCAGGTGACAAACTAGATATATTGGAGATAGGACAATATTATGAAGGGATGTCGGAGCTCTTAGTCCCATATATTCGCATTTACGACTGAGGTCAGGATTACCGGTCTCGACGGGATTCGAACCCGGGACCTCCCGACACTTTATAGTGAGTGAAGGACCTCCGGCCAGGCAAGATATGGGCCCATCTCTTGAAAGTGGGTCGTGAGTTGTACCCAAGGTTTAGCAGGTATATCAGAGATAAATCTACCCCAAATGTAAAGGTCGCGAAGCGCCGTTATATCCAGCACAATACCCTAAGAAATGTAGGTGATTACCAACTTACTTTGAATAGGGATGACTGACACACATACGGCAACAATGCGAAAATTAATGAGCATACTCCTGCCTCACGACGTACTCAAAAGACATGGGTTTTATGACCATATTCGAAAGCAAAGTCTATTGAATGTAGAAGATGTTCCACATGTTGTTCAAGATAGGAATTCTATTCACGTTCATTTATCTGGAGCAGTCATGTGGAGCTCGAGCACAAACACTCATCTTTCTCCGTCTTGATGTGTTTGAGAGACCTTGATAAAAGATCAATTCCGAGCAGGAAAGAAACCATGGTATTGTACTGAAAACCCTCATAAAATATATAATATTGGAATCAAAAAGCAAACAAACAAAATCGCAAAGTATTTTTTTATTTCGCTTTTCATTTGAGCTCTAAAAGATGTTTCGATAACAACCTATTCAAAGCAACACATATTAGATATTAAAATCATGCCAAAAATATACAATGTTGGATCGAAAATACTGACATTTATTGTGTTATTTTGGCATTGTCTTTTGAGTGTAGCTTTAAAAGATGTTTTCGATAACAATCTTTCAAAGAGAAACACAAATAAGATGGTGAAAGGTTTCATACCATTACAAATAAGATCTAGAATCGAAAGATATGTTGAAGATTTTGAAATATTATTCGTTGATAATATGTTTTTCATGGAACAACTAGACCGAGTTTCAGGTGACTGGGAGGAAAATTGTTTCACCGTTGGGAAAACCTCGGAAAACCCCTTCAGTTGGGAAAGCCCGCGGTAGATTTTGGACCCAGATGAGAAATAACTCAGAATAATAATCAATGATATAATCAGATCGAACAGAGAAATATTCTTCTAATATGTAGGTGGGCGGGAATAATATGTTCATTATTTTCGTTCTGCTGCAATTTTCATAACTAGGAAAACGCTTAAGTCCCGCCGCGTTGATGGATGAGCTTTTTAAAGTTTTTAATTTGCGTGGGATATCTTTACTTTTGCAAGTGCTTTGTTTTGCTGCCTACGCATTGTAGGTGATTGTTGTCAAGTTTCTATTGTTACTTGTCAATTGGTATTATTTACCGTAAAAAACTTATATTAAAAGCTTTATTTCTATGGATTCTGGCTAACTTTTTCAACTTTTTCTTTCAAAATGTACTACATCACCATAACCACAGATAATAGAGTTACTCTGTTCTCTGTGCCATAACCTTAATGTCCATGTATAATATGAACCACTGATAACAGAGTACACTAGTGTACACTAGTATACACTATTATCTGTGATATGAACGTTGTAGCCCCACCCGTTTGGTCAGAATTGGCCCAAATGGCACGAAAATATCGCACAAAAAATCGAAAAAAATCGTAGAAGTGTACGATATTCATGAGAAATATTTCTTCGATTGTACCCAAAAACAATACAGCTCTAAGTTCAGAGATTTCGAAGGTCCCGTCAAATTTTCATCAATATCGGATATGCCGTTTGCCCGGTAGAGAGCGAACAAACAGACAAAAAAACAAAAAAGAAAAAAAAAAGAAAAAAAAAAAACACCCGAGCTAAATTTTTTGGGGGTCAGTGAAATTGAAGTCTTCGCTTCGCTCATCCAATAATTTGTTCCCCGCACTTTGAACTAATTTCTCTTTTACATGGTGGTTCTCTAGACAATGTATACATTGATTGACAAAATAAGTATTATTATATTACTTTAGCAGTTTACCAATTCATTCGTCTTTTCTTAGGACTGTGGCAGCTATAATCCAACAACATGTTTAATGTACTATTTGAATCAGTTATCGGAAACTGTTGAACTATTAATTGGATGAGCGAAGCGAAGACTTCAATTTGACTTTGTGTTTTTTTGTTTGTTTTTTACTTACGTTACCCCAAGAAAAATAGCTCGGGTGTTTTGTTTTTGTTAGTTTTTTTTGTCTGTTTGTTCGCTCTCTACCCGCTACCGGGCAAACGACATATGCGATCTTGATGAAAATTGGAGAGGACCTTCGAAATCTCTGAACTTAGAGCTGTATTGTTTTTGGGTACAATCAAAGAAATATTTCTTATAAATATCGTACTTTTACGATTTTTTTTCGATTTTAGTGCGATATTTTCGTGATATTTGGCAAACGGCTACTCCGATATTGATGAAACTTTATAGGAACGTTTAAAATCACTGAAATCATATAGGCCTATGTTATGATTTTAGAGACATTTGAAAAAATATTTCTTATAGAAATCGTACTTTTACGATTTTTTCTCCGGTTTTTAATACGATATTTTCGTGATATTTGGGCCGATTTTGACCAAACGGGTGGGGCTACGACGTTCATATTTTACATTGACATAAAGACTATGGTGATGTAGTGCTTCTTGAAAGAAAAAGTTGAAAAAGTTGGTCAATGTTCATAGAAATAAAGGTTTTAATATAAGCCTTTTACAGGTGTATAATGATTAAATGAACATGTAATATCAAGTTACTATAGAAAAAGTAAGGAGATTCCACATAAAAACGTAATCATTGGACAGAAATATTCCAAAAAAAGCTCATCCATCAACGCGACTGGAAAAAGCGTAGTGCAATAATGTACTTCGTTGAATTGTCCTCCTTTGTAAATCAATTTTTAAAACCAAATAGGAAAGAAGTTAAATAATTAAGCCTTCGGAGACCCAGAGTGTAAGAATTCAGGGATTCAATTTAAAATTCTCCAGATTTGCCAGATTTTTTCGTTCTTACAATTGAGATTTGTTTAGCATTCTGTAATAATTCTATAGTATTTAATTGAGACTTTTTAGAGTAAATAAAAAAATTACAGAAATATTGGAGAAAATTTACGATTTCTCCTACATTTGCTGAGCAATAACATTCCCTGGCTGTAGGTTTCCATACTCTTGTAGACAGGTCATTGGTCAACAACAACAACCAGCAACACAACAACAACAACACAACACCAACAACAACAACAACAACAACCAGCCACTATATGAATGAGCGTTGACCCGTTAGAGGTAGTTCAACTCAATTCATTCGGGAGGTCGACGGTTCGATGCCCAGCACAGGCAATCCTGACTAAACTAAATGTGTTTCCAATTCATTTCTCAGCAAGGTGAATGCTGGAATTTAACTTTAAAGTTCTTAATTGGATGAGCGAAGCGAAGACTTCAATTTCACCGACCCCTAGCTCCAATGTTTTTGTTTTTTTGTTTGTTTGTTTGTTGTTTTTTTCTGTTTGTTCGCACGCTACCGGGCAAACGGCATATGCGATCTTGATGAAAGTTGGAGGGGACCTTCGAAATCTCTGAACTTAGACCTGCCACGTTTTTGGGTACAATCGAAGAAATATTTTCATGAATATCGTAATGAACGATTTTTTTCGATTTTTAGTGCGATATTTTCGTGACATTTGGGCCGATTCTGACCAAACGGGTGGGGCTACAACGTTCATATTTCACATGGACATTAAGGTAATGGTGATGTATTGCTTTTTAAAGAAAAAGTAGAAAAAGTTAGCCAGAATCCATAGAATAAAGATTTTAATATGAGTTTTTTTAAGGTTTATAATAACAATTACCAAGTAACAATAGAAACTTGACAACAATCACCTACAATGCATTCAAAAAGCACTTGCAAAGAAAAAATGGTGCCACGCAAACTAAAACCTTACAAAAATGCTCATCCATCAACGCGGCGGGACTTAAGCGTTTTCTAGTAAAGAAAACATGTGGAGAGCATGAAATTTACAAAAAGTAATCCCACGATTCCGATGTAAACACCTCGCGGGCGCATGGATACTCTGTACAAGTTCAATCAATGGTCCATCATCAATGATTGCTCCAAGATGTGTGGTGTGTAGATGATGGGTCGTATGTTTGTAGCACGGTCCGCGCGAGGTGCAGCGTGGAATGCGAGCTGTCCGGAAGCTGTGGATCTTGTTGCTAATGGCAACGGAGGGAGATGGAACAGAGCTTCAACACTCGGCCGCAGCGAGGCAGGCGGCGCCACTTGCAGGGTTCATGTTGACAGCGCGAGCGGAGCGCGGGGAAATATGGATTAATTTTTATTGAAGGCTTTTAGCGAGGAATATTTTTGCGCAGTTACTGATGGTAATAGGCTGTGGTGTTATTTAACATATTTTTACCTTTTCGAGAACGAGATTAAAATAAAATATACAGCTATATTGGATAAATTAATGTAAATTATGAATAAACGGCTAATTTATTTATGCTTCTTTATAATAGATATTGATCCGATGATCAATTACAGTTTTACACGAACCCACAAGAAATCAAGAAAATAATACAAAATACAATTACAAACTGTTGTATTTTGTATTTTTATCATTAGGTCAATAGCTGATAACTATTGGGGGAAAAAAATAATGTTTGCCCCTTATTCTTCAATTTAACGTTTGCTTGATAAAATACATGCAAATTAAGTAAATCAACGTTTTAGCTTTAAAAAAAAAATACAAAACGAATGAGCGAAACGAAGTACGTCTCCCCATTGGTCTCAAGTGGTAATTGGTATTGTGGCCCACAACCGAAATGTTCACAATTTGGGGAATAAAAACCTAGTTTGCGTGGTTCATTGGTCGTTCAGATGTATCCCTGCTTTGATGCACAATGTACTGGTCAAAAACCAATTCCTGGTTTAAATATTTTTTTAAAAACTTTTTTAAAATCGGAAATTGGCTATTTATCTGTGAAAGCGACGCCTTGGAACATAAACATTTGCATGAATGTTGACTTTCATGCCTTGAATTAAATTATATTTATTTTATTTATTAATTAAGGCCACCAACAACAGAGCAAGCTCCACGAGTGTGATTTAGACACTACGGGGATATCACTAGTCACCACTGTTCACAAAACTCCTCATATCAAAACATCCAAGACAGTCCAAAAAGTCATTACATTTATCTCCAACAAATTGTGTAAAAGGTGTATATTGCCGTTTCTAAATTTAGTGCCCTAGCAAATGCACCATCCTGAAATTCCTTCAGGAATATTTTTAGATTTGCCTATTGCTTTAATTAATTTCTTATCACTGGAGACCGTAACCCAACTAATAGTTATCTCACTGGCAATCAGTAAGGAGAGGTCCTCAAACCTGAATCACGCATGTTGTTGGTCGATTACTGATTTGCATATTATTATTCGTTTCCTCTAATTTCGTGAAAGAAGGGCAACCTGGACGCACTTTAGTCAAACTATGGAACTAAATACTAAATAGAGAAATGGGAATGTTTCAAGTTCCGGGAAACAGCAGCGTCAACAACGCAGTTTTGTGGACAACTGGAAACAATGTTCGGATGGCCCTTCTCAACTTTGACACTACCAAAAGTTTGCCTTGTGATGTGGGAGAAAGATTTTCCGTAAGGTTCACATCGTCATCAGTTCACACGTTGTACCTTACGTCTTTATCTTTCTGTTGCTCTTTCTTGATGAATTACCTACTGTCACTTACTGGTATAATCACTAATCAGGGTATCTGGGTAGATGTGAGGGAAAGCCCCAGAGAGGCTATATAAAGCCACTCTTGCCAGGACTCGTCTAACTTCTATATTTGGGTAAACCTTGGGAAGGGAAACCCGGGGTCGGAGTCAAACGGTGAGAGCAAACGAACTTCGGGGTGTATAGCTTCTGGGGGGGGAGAATAAAGGTTGAAGAAGCCTAATAAATGTTGAAGAAGCCTCAGAAACGCTGTCATCTTTGGGCAAAGTTTCACCTAGAAATCAAATCCAAAATACGATGTATAATGTAACTTTTAGAGCAGGTGAGGAAAATAATGTATAATTAATTAATTGTAGTACACTGCACTTGTAAATAAAGAAAAAGAAAACTATGTGAAACAATATTATTTTATTAAAATTTTCGATTTTTGTTTTCCTTACTGTTGTCAAGTATCAACCCGTTGAAGACGACTGAACAGTTGTCGAAATATTGTTTCGCAGAGTTTTATTTTTCTTTATTTACAAGTGCAGTAGTGTACAGTCCAATAAATTCATTACATTATTGACTAGGCCCTATGGTTTGTTTCTCTGAATCTGATTCTGGAGGGGTTCAAATTGGTTCAAATTGGACGGTACTATGGTGCAAGGGCAGGGTCTTGGATATTGTCATCTCAACACTGGCTATTTCGCAGAATGAGTCAGATAAAAACCAATACAGCGACGCCAAAGGAGTAAGGTCTACGCTATTTTTGTGCGTATATATTTATGTATGTACATAGATTTATTTTGTAAATTATAGTTTTTATTAAAAAAATGAATAAATTAAAAAATACATAAAATATGAATAATCAAGTAACAACGAATATGTTAGTCGAAACCGACCAGATTTCGAATTGACTGATCTCATCAGAAACAAAAAACACAAATGCACGACATTGTCACTATGCTAAACAAACAACAAAAGTGAACATTATTCCAAAAACGGCGAAAATGATTTTTTAAAATGTCTTAATTTAGGCAAAATGCCGGTGTTCAATTCAATACACAAGTTAAACATACTCGAAAGAAATTAACATATCACTGATATGGGCTTAGCTATATTATAACACATAACAAAAACTTGTAGAAATACACCCAAAAACCTTACACACTAAAAAGGATGAGATCTAAAAAAAGGGCCAAGCTCATCTACCCTTCCACATAAACGTACAGTGTCCCATAACAGCCATCCTCGAAAAGGCTTTTCAAAATAGAATTTGCGTTTATTAATTTAACGTAATAGTTTATCAAAGTTCTTTTTTTGTAATTAATTTAAACGTAAACATGCAAATTCTATTTTGCCAAGCTTTTCGAGGATGCTGTTATGGGACACTGTACGTTTATGTGGAAAGGTAGATGAGTTTGGGCCCCTTTTTTAGATCTCATTCCTTTTGAGTGTGTAAGGTTTGGCTGTATTTCTACAAGTTTTTGTTATGTGTGTGATTCATTACTTTTTCAAGTTCCATTAAAAAAATTATTTGCTAAAATTAATATTTTTATCAAAGTTGATTTAAATTCTATGGTATTAGCAGAAAACAATATAGGATGTAAAATATCTAGACCCGGATCATGTACATCCTGGGAAATAGGTGGTATAACCATTGGTATAACGACGGTATAAGGACGGGGACCCCAATTTCTTGAGTTCGGGGAGATGAGTTGAAAACGCAATTTGAAAACGAAGTCGTTTCTTTTTCGAAGGAATTGGTTTTCTTGAACGGTATCGTGGAAAACGTCATGGGTTGTGAGATGAAGGCATGATATTAAACCCTTTTGTAGGCTAGATTAGCAGTCTCCTATACCTCCGCACAGGCGCGAGCGTAGCAAATTGAAGACTCAACCGGCCCATTTCAAGATGGCGATTTGGTGTTTAATTTATGCTTTTTTAATGCAATAAAGTATTTTACTGGATTGTTTGATATGGTTTTTGCTTGTGCAGCATGGTATTAAACAAAAGAAACAATACGAAGTGATTGCATAAGGGAATTTAGTAATCATTTGGTGTTAAAGGCTAGTTGCTTACCTGTCAACCTGGCGGCAATCTTGAGAACTATTTGGCCACAAATCGCTCCCATTTGATTAAAAATGTAAACTGTCATTTTAAAAATGGCCCTTTTAAATTGTACCGGAAGTGGACCACCGACTGCTGGTCTAGCCAATTATATAGGATGTCTATGGTTGAAAAAAAGTATCACGAAATCCAAACACTTTAAAAAAATTTGCGTATAGCAAAGAGCTCGAAAAAGTTCTATATTTTTTCTAGATGGCAGTGCCCTTTATAAACGCAGGCCAATCGAAAGACAAGTTGTATGAAATGATTTGATTGTTGCAATTTTGTAAAAAAAACAGTTGAGCAAGTTCATATCAAAACAATGTTGTGCTGGCATAGGGTTGGCTAGGCTTGTCAAACATGTAATGTTTAAATATGAATTTTACTAGTCCCATAGCCAAATGGAACTTTAGACCTACAATGTTGTATTAAATAATTTTTTAATCTGGGCCTAGGCCAGGGACGGTTTCTGATTTGTTTTATGAGAGTATAATGACACCTTTTCTCGTTCCACACAAAGAAGAAAATTTTTAAATGTCCGCCATTGTTTACGTATCGCACTTTCCCGCCTAACTCTGTTATACCGTCAACAAGTGTCAAGTAACTATGGTTACTTGTTGATTATATGCCAAGTGGTTAAAGGCTTATTTTAAAACCTTTTTTTGGAAGCCTTCCAACAAACTTTTTCAACTTTTTTTTTTTCAAAAGAGACTATCATTCTATAACCTTAATGTCCATGTAAAATAGAAACATTGTAGCCCCACCCGTTCTGGTCAGAATCGCGGGCCGACGTATTAGATGTTAGCAGTAGCTAGCAGTAGCTAGCAGTAGCTAGCAGTAGCTAAAAATCCTTAAAGTGATTTTGAGCATGTTTGAAGACATTTTTTTACCAAAAAGGAATGGTCGTACCCCAATAAAATTTGGCATGTGTTGTCAGGGGACCTAAATCCCCTCGATTGTGATAGTTTTCAAGTTCACATCACGTTACATGACGGCTGGGTAACACCTCGAAATCACCCCAACTCTGCTTGGTGTATAAGGTGCTTTAGTGTGTAGCGCACCGCGGCTTGGCTGCGGCGGGCCCCAAAAGGGCACCTAGATAAAACCTGCAATGAGGTCGTTTTAATGGTACGAACATAAATAGGTACGAACTAAAACACCACCACCCCAGGGAATTCCCAATTCCAAAACCCAATTCCACCAAACCGTGCGTCAAACCATTTATACTCCCATCACAATAACTATAAAAAAAATAGTTTGATACCTGAAGACATGAATAAAATTGACCCTGGTCAGGTATCCCAAGATAAGTTTCACATCTGTGAAGTGGGGATGTTTCCCATGGAAAATTAATTTGTCATCAAAATTCAAAATGTTTGACTTGAATCGAGAAGCGAGACGTATCTAAATGAGCTACGCATAGGATGATAAACCTAAAATACACTCACATATACACTCAGTATTTCAATTACACTCAAGCTCACAAATACACACAAACAAACACAACATAATAGTATAGGCACATTTTTGGCAGTGAGCAAATAGATATTCGCTCGGCCAAGAAGCATCCGACGTGTATGAAACTTTGCAAAGTTGTCAATAAAGAATACATGGACAGCCCTAAACAGTAACACATTTTACAAATTTTGTCTTAATTAGCCACAAAAAATTCACGAATGTAGTAAATTTTGGACTTTTAACAAAATCCCAATTCGTGAAAACTATTTTACTTTTTATAAATTATTTTAAAACAAATTTAAAGCCCTATATTTACACTTTTTTAACGTCTTTTCAAAATTTCAGACACCTGTGGTGTCAGTCAGCCAAGCGAACAGCAATTTGCCTAAAACGCATGTCCTATTATGGGATTATTCTATTATAACATAATAACAAATAATAATAAGTATAATATAAGTTTTAACATTATTTTCTTATGTGGTTGACAGTTGACACACATTTTTTTCTTGGCTCTACCCTTTTCTGGCAATCGTCAATCGTTCATTGCCATTGTGAATATAAAATAATAATAATGATGAACGTGCTGAAACGAGCTACGCATGATGATAAACTGATTGATGATTGACTACTGCCTTCTAGCCAGCAGGCTTAATTTAATTGTAATTTGTTATTCAAGGACTTTCCAATTAAGTTGCCAGCAGTGTGCTTTTGCTTTGGGTCGGCCCTTCATAATAATTATCTAGCGTATTGCATCGCTTCTCTTCTCTATAGCACGCGGGGCTTTTGAGTGTGGGTCTTATAACTAACTAAAAGCTCTGATCTGAAAAGCAATTTCCATCAATTTCCTGTTTATTGAAAAAGAGTGAGAGAGAAAGTGAGATTCGGTATATTTTGGCCAGAGAAGACTTGTTTTCAATCAACTACATTTTAGGACATTTTCTATACACATTTACAAGAGGGTTCGTAGGCGGAAGGGAGGGGGGGGGGAATTTATGTATTATTTACAAGAGTAACGTGGCGGAAACTAAATGATTATGTTTGTAATAAACACAAAGTTCAGTTTGCTGTATTCTTCAAGAAATTAATTATTGTTGATTTTGAGTTGTTGTTCCTAATCTTATTTTTAATTGAATTTGAGATGGATATATATATATATATATAGATAGATAGGCTAAGAGTTTGCTGCTCAAGGGCCATGGACAAATCATGTTTAGATTGTTTCTCGATTTGGTTGGTCGGGAAACTCTCACACAAGTTTACTTGATAATATTTAAAATTAATAATATCCGGCTAGCGGGAGACCTTAGTTTAATCATCAATCGATTTTTTATAAATCTGCATTTTATGTCTGAATTATAACTGCTATAACATATGAGTTTAGATTAAATTGATGTTGGGCATAACGTCTCATGGTATAAGCTTCCGCTAACCGAGACGATGCACTACATATTTTAATTTCGATGCGTTGTGGCTATGGTTGTTGGTAGACAAAGCCCTCATCATTGCAGTCCACAGTCATTGCTTCTTATGTTAGTGAAATTATAATTTTGAATCGGGCGCCAAGTGACACAGTTCCAATCACGACCGAGAGATCGTACTGTATCCACTTTCTTGAGACGAGCAATCTGCGGTGCTAGCACGGATCCTTGGACAATACCTCTCATTCCCAAAACCCGAAGGACTCCGATTTACCGTCAATCAGAATAACAAAAATTCCCTTCAATCACAGGCAGTGTTTTTTTTCCTTTTTTAAGTGGTTGGTCGTTCGTAATTTTTTTCAGGGATCCAAGTTTTGAAATTGACGTTTTGATTCAAACTTGCGTCCCAGGTGACCAGGTGACGGAGACCGTCTCATGCCTTTAAAACTTTACATATTACTAGGAAGCTTCGCAAACGCTTTTTCAGGCGCGTTGTTGGATGAGCGTATGTTTTTAAAATTATTTTTTGATTACGCTCAAATTTCACACAAATATATAAATTCATAAAATTAAGGTTCTGTGAAAAAATCATTACAATCGGATAAAGCATGTAGGTGTTATAAGTCAAAGTATTTTTTTTAAATCGAAAAAAATCGTAAAATTGCGATTTTAATGAGAAATAATTTTTCGATTGCGCTCAAAAACGTGGCAGTTCTAAGTTCAGAGATTTCGAAGGCCTCCACAAAATTTCATCGCAATTGGAGTATCGGTTTAGCCGGAATCGTGCTAACAAACAGAAAAAAATACAAAAAGAAAAAAAAGAAAGAAAAAAAAAACATTCCGGATTTTTTCCTCTAGTGTAGTGAAATGGAAACTTCGCTTCGCTCATCCAATTATGTGATAAAACCCTAATTGTATTTAGTAATTCGCATGAGGGTCCAATCAAGGGCGTCAGCAGGAATTTTGTCAGGGGGGGGGGAGGAAATTATAATTTGTACTTTCGTGGGACAAGCATGGGGGCTTGGGGAGCTGAGCCCCCAACAATAGCGCCCCAAGCGAAAATGTTGTTTTAAGGTTTTTAGAGTGCGTTTGGTGCGTTTTTTAAAAAAAAAGTAGTCCACGCTGAATGCAATACCACTAGGAAAACGCTTAAGTCCCGCCGCGTTGTTGGATGAGCGTATATGGTGCATTGAGATGCCATGTGTTACGCGGATTTTCTGTTGTTCTGTGAAAAAATCATCACTAAGTCGAAGATTTTTTTAAATTAAATTAAATTATATAAAAAATTAACTTAATTTTTATAATTAAATTAAAAGAAAAAAATCGTAAAATTGCAATTTCATAAGAAATAATTATTCGATTGCGCTCAAATTTAACACGAATATATTAATTCATGAAATTAAGGTTCTGTAAAAAAATCATTACAATAGGATAAAGCATGTAGGTGTTATAAGTCAAAGAATTGTTTTTAACTAGGAAAACGCTAAAGTCCCGCCGCGTTGATGGATGAGCTTTTTAAAAATTTTAGTTTGCATGGGATATCTTTACTTTTGCAAGTTCTTTGTTTTTGCTGCCTACGCATTGTAGCTGATTGT
The DNA here is from genome assembly GCA_024449915.1 of Sweltsa coloradensis. NCBI lineage: Eukaryota > Metazoa > Arthropoda > Insecta > Plecoptera > Chloroperlidae > Sweltsa > Sweltsa coloradensis. The sequence continues at coordinate 296,091 of JAMZAV010000970.1, forward strand.
TGTCAAGTTTCTTTTGTTACTGTCAATTGGTATTATTTACCGCAAAAAACTTATATTAAAAGCTTTTTTTCTATAGATTCTGGCTAACTATTTAAACTTTTTCTTTTAAAATGTCCTACATCACCATAACCTTAATGTCCATGTATAATATGAACGTTGTAGCCCCACCAGTTTGGTCAGAATTGGCCCAAATGGCACGAAAATATCGCACAAAAAATCAAAAAACTTATATTAAAAGCTTTATTTCTATGGATTCTGGCTAACTTTTTAAACTTTTTCTTTCAAAAGGTACTACATCACCATAACCTTAATGTCCATGTATAATATGAACGTTGTAGCCCCACCTGTTTGGTCAGAATTGGCCCAAATGTCACGAAAATATCGCACAAAAAATCGAAAAAAATCGTAAAAGTACGATATTCATGAGAAATATTTCTTCGATTGTACCCATAAACAATACACCTCTAAGTTCAGAGATTTCGAAGGTCCTGTCAAATTTTCATCAAGATCGGATATGCCGTTTGCCTGGTAGAGAGTTAACAAACAGACAAAAAAAAAAAAAAAAAAAAAACACCCGAGCTAAATTTTTTGGGGGTCAGTGAAATTGAAGTCTTCGCTTCGCTCATCCAAAAAGAAAAAAAAACATAAAATTTTGATTTTCATGAGAAATAATTTTTCTTTTGCGCTCGAATTTCACACGAATATTTAATTCATAAAATTAAGGTTCTGTGAAAAAATCCTTTCTATCGGATAAAGCATGTAGGTGTTATAAGTCGAAGAAATTTTAAAATAGAAAAAAATCGTAAAATTGCGTTTTTTATAAGAAAAAATTTCCCGATTACGCTCAAAACGTGGCAGTTCTAAGTTCAGAGATTTCGAAGGTCTCCATAAAATTTCATTGCAATCGGGGTATCGGTTTAGCCGGAATCGTGTTAACAAACACACAAAAATACAGAAAAAAAAAACATTCCGGATTTTTTTCTCCAGTGTAGTGAAATGGAATCTTCGCTTCGCTCGCTACGCTCGCTACGCTCATCCAAAAATAATGTAATTTTTTGCGCAGTCGATAATCGAAACTAGAAAACCACCAACAGAAATTGGAACGCTAACGTCCTGACGAGATTGATCATGTTTATGTTACATCCGCCGAATATTATCATACTAGGAAAACGCTAAAGTCCCGCCGCGTTGATGGATGAGCTTTTTAATGTTTTTAGTTTGCGTGGGATATCTTTACTTTTGCAAGTGCTTTGTTTTGCTACCTATGCGTTGTAAGTGATTGTTGTCAAATTTCTTTTGTTACCTCTCAATTGGTATTATTTACCGTAAAAAACTTATATTAAAAGCTTTATTTCTATGGATTCTGGCTAACTTTTTCAACTTTTTCTTTCAAAAGGTACTACATCACCATAACCTTAATGTTCATGTATAATATGAACGTTGTAGGCCCACCCGTTTGGTCAGAATTGGCCCAAATGGCACGAAAATATCGCACAAAAATAAAAAAAATCGTAAAAGTACGATATTCATGAGAAATATTTCTTCGATTGTACCCAAAAACGTAGCAAGTCTAAGTTCAGAGATTTCGAAGGTCCTGTCAAATTTTCATCAAGATCGCATTTGCCGTTTGCCCGGTAGAGAGCGAACAAACAGACAGAAAAAAAAAAAAAAAAAACACCCGAGCTAAATTTTTTGGGGGGTCGGTGAAATTGAAGTCTTCGCTTCGCTCATCCAATTAATTTAATGTTGAGTAGTAATGTAATGAAAAACGTATTCCGTCAATAGTTATATTATTAGTCTCTTAACTAATATCGTAAAAATTGCTTTATAGAGGACTCCAGGGGAGGGGGTGGGGGTGGGGGGGGGGGTGGCAAGTGCTTGCCCCCCCCCCACCCTGCAGACTCAACTAAATCTCACACTCTAAACCTAACTAATAAACCTGAAGAGTGAAGAGGGACTATATCGTTTTTTTAATTAGACGGTTTTCTTATTTAGCGTATTTCATCCTGGCATTTATTTATTTTAATAATTTTAATTCTCTCATTCCTTATTCCTTCGTGAGCTGAATGTCTATCGCGCATTTCTTTACCATGTAACCTCAATCTACCTTTGTTTTATTTCCCTCAATTTATTAAGCTGTTATTACTTATTATCTCATAATGCTTCGTAATGTACTCAATCAAACTCGACTAAACGATGCCTTCACTTTAAAACTCTGAACTTAGGTTACCTACTCAAGTACTTAATAATTCTAGCTTCTTTATTATCTATCTACTCAAGGATGTAATTAAGTGTAAAACACACAAAGTTAATTTTAATCCTAAGGTAAAAACATGAAATGTTTCAGAACAGCAAGGCAAACACTCCCGTCGAATATAAATTGCTACGCTCGTGACTTTAGGGGAAAAGTTCCCAATTAATAACGGAATTTATTTGTATTTTCTCATCTATGTAAATTCCATACTAAGATAAACACATCGCTTGAAACATTTGAAAATCAAAGAATGTTTTACACCAGCTAATATAGAATAGCATCGTATACAGAAAACGATAGTATAAACAATAATTGATACTGAAACTGCTAAAAATGAGCTTTATAGAAGTGTAGTACGTAACTAAAAAAACTTATCAACGTTAAGTTTTTATGCAAGAATCTAATCAGAGAATATAACAAATTGCCAGCAGATGTAAAGCGGTCAAGATATATTCATAGTTTTACAATAAAATGTAAATAATGGATACTAAAAATAGAGACTAAATATTGTAATACCAGGAAAACGCTTAAGTCCCGCCGCGTTGTTGGATGAGCGTATATGGTGCATTGAGATGCCATGTGTTACGGCGGATTTTCTGTTGTTCTGAGAAAAAATCATCACTAAGTCGAAGATTTTTTTTAATTAAATTAAATTATATAAAAAATTAACTTAATTTTTATAATTAAATTAAATAAAATAAAAAATTAACTTAATTGTTTTAATTAATCGTGATTTTTTAAAAGGAAAAAATCGTAAAATTGCAATTTGCATAAGAAATAATTATTCGATTGCGCTCAAATTTAACACGAATATATAAATTCATGAAATTAAGGTTCTGTAAAAAAATCATTACAATATGATAAAGCATGTAGGTGTTATAAGTCAAAGAATTGTTTTTAAAAAGAAAAAAACATAAAATTTTGATTTTCATGAGAAATAATTTTTCGATTACGCTCAAATTTCACACGAATATCTTAATTCATAAAATTAAGGTTCTGTGAAAAAATCATTACAATCGGATAAAGCATGTAGGTGTTAGTCGAAGAAATTTTTTAAAAATCGAAAAAAATCGTAAAATTGCGTTTTTTATGTGAAAAAATATCCCGATTGCGCTCAAAACGTGGCAGTTCTAAGTTCAGAGATTTCGAGGTCTCCATAAAATTTCATTGCAATCGGAGTATCGTTTAGCCGGAATCGTGTTAACAAACACACAAAAATACAGAAAAAAAAAAACATTCCGGATTTTTTTCTCCAGTGTAGTGAAATGGAATCTCGCTTCGCTCGCTACGCTCATCCAATTATTTGTGTCTATGTGAAAAGACAAGTTTCAAAAATTAATATATTGTGACTTGTACAGTAGCAATGTTGCTAAATAAAGTAAATGAATACATTACATTTTTGCATTTTATTTTAATATCGAAGAATGAGATTTTACATACAATATTATTAATATTTAATACAATCCAGAAATTAAAAAATCCATCCCGATCGGGGTACAAAAAATACAAATAATACAATATTATGTTTGTTATTCTTCATATTTGTCACCCGCAAACATTTATAAAACACAAATTTTCTTAATTTATATCTGTGTTACTTGGTATCCTACACATTTCCTAAACCCTAGCACGATTTGACACAGATGTGACAACTCTTTCCCCTAGCATTGTCCGTCTGCTGGGGCAACACGAAAATCTGCCTGGTTTCATAGCCCATGCCAACCAAGGTACAGCAATAGCAAAATATGCGCTTATCTAATTCCTGGTTTGCGTGCATGAAAATTACATTAAGAATATTCCGAACTGTAATTTTGGATAAAAAGTTGCGATAATATTTTATAAGCTTAACATATAGCGCTAACCCTAGCATGGTCAGTGGTGCCAATCGTCGCACAAATCTCAAGTTCTCAAGTTGGCAACATAATAATGTATAATGTATTAATGTAGTCTATTGAGACGAGATTTAGAGGCTGGTGAACATTATGTCGAAAATATAATATTGTATTTAATTAAATAGGGATATTTTAACTAACTGTGAAAGACAGAAGCTTGAACACAAAAGCTAATAAACCTAATGTTATTGGTCTACAACCCAAGCTCACTAAGGATGAAAATTATTTTTGTTTATTTTAAAGAATTATTATTATGGAACTCTACCTATCTGAATGTTATAATTGCATCATTAAACGATATTACAAAGATGTGTGTGACATGTTTTGGAGGAAATCAATACGTCATCTAAAATGCACAGAATTGGTAAATGTAGCATACATAATGACACGTAAATAATTAATCAAGGTATTATCAAGGAATTGTTATTTTTTTTTGCAAAGTTAAAAATAGGTTTACGTTTGTCTAAATGTTCTTTGTTTAAATTAAAAACCTGTTCGCAATTAGTATAAAGACTGTGTACTACAACTAAATTTCTCGACAGAATAATAAATAAATAATACTTCTCAAAAACAACAATTTAATTCTGAAACATGGAGCAAGAAATTATGCTTGACCATATACAACTTAATCCAATGAAACACACGATTCATTCATTATACAGTTCCACAGATAAGAGTTATTTATGTAGCGCGTAGATTGTGCCGAGTCACGTACCTTTCAATTATGCTAATTATAAGCAGAACTCAACACTTAATATTATGATTATAATTATCAGTTAATAAGAACACAAGTACCGCGGGTTTTGTGGGGCTATCACTGTATTACTATGGTTATTTAATCCCATTATGTTCCACACAATAACACAGTTTATGTGATGTATGCAAACTGTCTTTATCTGATCCTTGCGATTGGAGGAACTTTTGTCTTTTCTCGTAGAGCGTGGAACGTGCCAACATCTGCTCTACGTGGCACGTGCCTTGATAGGCTGGAGTCCCGTAGACGGACAGAAAATATGTGTGAGCGTTTTTACGGCGCGAAACCTGCCCTTATGGTGATTATTAGTTACTATATAACACTACTAAAATATAGTACGGCCAAGTTTGATAGTTTTGCGAATGTTTGTTACAATGTTGTTCATAATTTTCTTGTTATCATTTTAAATTATTTATCGTAAGGTGTGTTTGGAACAATGCTATTTTTTGTCATTTACGGAACAATTAATTGGATGAGCGTAGCGAGCGTAGCGAGCGAAGCGAAGATTCCATTTCACTACACTGGAGAAAAAAATCCGGAATGTTTTTTTTTTCTTTCCTTCCTTCTTTCTTTTTTTTCTGTATTTTTGTGTTTGTCAGCACGATTCCGGCTAAACCGATAATCCATTTGCGATGAAATTTTTTGGAGGCCTTCGAAATCTCTGAACTTAGAACTGCCACGTTTTTGAGCGCAATCAAAAAATTATTTCTCATGAAAATCGCAATTTTACGTTTTTTTTCTCGATTTTTTGAAAATTTATTTTACTTATAACACCTACATGCTTTATCCGATTTTAATGATTTTTTCACAGAACCTTAATTTTATGAATTAAGATATCCGTGTGAAATTGAGCGCAATCGAATAATTATTTCTTATAAAAATCGCAATTTTTCGTTTTTTAAATTTTTAAAAATTCATACGATTAATTAAAAAAATTAAAAATTAAAGTTTATTTTTAATTTAATTTAATTTAATTTTAAAAAAATCTTCAACTTAGTACTAATTTTTTCACAGAACATTGAACAACAGAAAATCCGCATAACACATGGCAGCTCAATGCACCAATTACGCTCATCCAACAACGCGGCGGGACTTAAGCGTTTTCCTAGTAGATAAAATTAAGAAAGCAAGAAATGACGAGAAAAAATCAATCTTTCGATTGCTACACACTAAAACCTACCATTTTATGAAAAAAAAAATTGAGAGTGTATTATTGTTTATGTAAACTGTTGTATTGATATTCTGTGTCGGAAAGGCAACCTTAATAAAAAAGGCTAAAGTTTTCTTTAAAAACAAATCAAACAGTTATACTACTATTTTTTGAGTATGTTTCTGCCTGATTTATTCACTTTAGAATTATTGATTGATTATTGACAAACTACAATATTCTAACTCGTACTTTAGGAAATACTTATAAACTCAACCAAACTCTTCCTGAAACTGAATAAAAGTGGAACAATGGCTTAGTCAACTCCCAAGGTGTATAACAGATTTCTAAAAACAATCACGAAGATAATTATCTGAAATGATCTGTCTCTCTCTGGCGTGATTTGATGTTCGGCGCGTTTCTTGTCCATAAATCATTACATCTGAATACAACTTGGCATACTTGATAATGAAAGACATCTGTACGCGCCTATCATATGAGATTTTCAATATTTATCATAGATCAATAGAAATTGCGTATAGTTTATTTGTGTGTTTTTGACCATTTTGACAGATTCAAAATTCTAGAAAATAGTTTTTTTTTCTTCTTTTTTTACTTTCTATTAGTATTTATTATTGGAAATGTGATATGATAGGTGCGTTCATAATTAATGTTCATACAATTATATTAAATCACAAATAGATGCGACTGAATTGTCTGATAAATTTGAAAGCGCGTAAAATGAGCATGCCGGCCGGCCTCCTCTTAGTTAAAAATATGATGATGTTGACCTGATTTGTGCTAACACTTCTTGGATCAGTATTTTAGGGAGCGAAGCTTCCACATTACCATCATCAACGTCCGCCCACCCGTCCGTCTGTGCGTGTCACGTGTCACGATTAAAACCGAACATGACGCCTGACTGACATGCGCATTGCCCTTCTACAAGGATGGTACAGAATGTGTGGCTTGTTTTTATCGGGAAGTTTGTAGTGAAAAGTGACTAAGAATAGAATTAAATGTGTTATTTTCAAAGCGAATGGCAAAATATAGTTTTATTTAACAAATTAGGGTGAAATTGGTGTTATTACCATTTAGCGGTGTTACTTCGGTTTTATTAAATAAAACCGAAAACGTTACTCATAGATAGAGGTAATGAGAAATGGTTATTTTGGAGGCTTAAAAAATGCGTTTTTCGCGATTTCACAAAAATTGTCAAAGACGTTACTAAAAAATCCAAAAATACCCCCCTCCACCTCCGACAGAAAGTTTGAAAATTCATGACCCGGCACCTCCACCATAACTGAACGCGCTCTTCTCCGACGCTCTGTGTGATTAACCCCCCCCCCCCCCCCCCCCCCACCTGCTAAACTCAAAATATATATTTCATTTAGTCTAACTGGTTATGAATTAACTAACGATTTTTTTCGTGTTCCGGTTCAAAACTCTTTTTTTTGTACCATGTGACAAAAAAATCGTACATCGAACATTATTTCAGAAAATTCTTTTCCCTTATACTCAGTCGAGGGACAAAGGTGTGTTGAAGCAATAAAAAAAAAATCATAGCTAAAAATTAAATATTGCATTTAAAACATTCATTTCCGTAATGACCCAAAATTTGCATATAATGGCCAAAATAGAGCTTTTGTCCCGTCCAAAAAAAAAAGTTATTTTTTTTCCTTTTTTATTCAAGTTCATCTTTCATCCAACCAACTTTTAGCCATTTTCCGTTGACTTTCAAAATATCGGTAAGAGTGCTCTGGAATAGCCTTAAGAAATTCACCGTAACGATTATTTTCGCAAATTTCAGGATCTATTTTTTTAATTGTGTCCAATCACAGTGACAAAATACAAATTTTAAACGGCCAATTTCGTATAATATTATGCTATAAAGATTATGTGGTAAATCAAATTTTTGGGGGTAATAGCCCCTTTAAGTAGCTTTCTTCCTTCTTTTGGGTACACCCTAAAGGCTAAGGCCGGTGCACATTACTTGCTAGGGCGTTTCGCGTGTTATAATTAATTCACTTTATGTTTTAGCACACCATTGAAGATACGACAAGGACGGAAGTATGAAGAACTCCCTATACCCAGACCAAGTGGGCGAAGACACAAGGACTGTGAACTAGATCTAGGAGAAACGGAATCACAGACACATGGTAGAACAGTAGAACAGTAACTAAAAAACAATAATTTACCAGTCTATTTTTCAAAGTTCATGTTCTATAATAATTATGTATACACAACTATGATACCAGAAACAATGACAATTTTAGTCTAGGACACAAAAACAAAAAAATCAACGAAGAAGTCTGTGTTTTTCTTTGGTCTACAAATGTTTGATGAGTTACCAAATGTCATAAAGTATACAAATATTCTGTCGTTAAACGTAAATGTGCTAAATGTATCCTACTATGAATTGAGTAGTAATATATTGCACTTTTGATGTACTGTATCTACCAATGTATACAATAGCATATGCTAAATAAACGTCATTACTTATACTTATTTACTTATTTACAAAACGGTTTAACCGTGTACTCTGGTGATAATGAAGCTGGGATTTGAGACGGGAAAAGAACAGGCTCTGTAAATTGCATAAGACATCGAGGGAGTTTCCAGGGTGGGGGAGATAACAAGTTTCTTAAAAATGGGGATTTATAAGGGAAGGAAGATCATAGTTGGCAATTTAAAAGAGAAGTCAAGACAGATGTGTTTTTCATTCATAAATAGAACAATATCTGAATGGAACTTCCATGCCCTATGGGCAGGTAAAACACATTTTTTATTATTATCATATGAATAGAATTCATTACCGGAGAGCAATGTACTGAAAGATGGGCTAATACATTTTAAAAGTTCTTATTGTAATATAAAACTGTAAATTAGTATTTCGAATTTTTTTAATGTAAATATTACCACCATACAAAACCGTTGTATACCTGTAAGTAAATACATAAATAAATAAATAGTTTCTGAACTGTATTAAATATTATCAATACGCGAGTGTTCTCCTATACATTAAGGGGAATCCCTAGACCCAAATATGATTTCTTAAGAATGCAGTAAAGACGTCTGAAATGTAAGTAGAATGTAAGAGGGGCTTAATAAAAGAGCAGATTATTTTTTTGAAATTTTTTTGACGGGACATAACCTCAGAATCAACAATTGTATTCAAATTACTGGAATCAGTTGCTCAAGTTCAAAATTGAATTTTTAGCAGCGGTTTTTTGTATATTATTTCTACACTCCTTTATCTACAACCTAAATAAAAGGATTTTTGTATGAAAATGGTTTGTTGCGTTGCACAATTTTTTTCGCCTGCCGGTACAATTTCAAATTTTGTACCGTTTAAACGGAAAAAATCGTGCAACGCCTGAAACCATATAAAACCAATAATACTTATATTTAGGTTGTAGATAAAGGAGTGTAGAAATAATATGCAAAAAACCGCTGTTAAAAATTCAATTTTGAACTTGAACAACTGATTCCAGTAATTTGAATAAAATTGTTGATTCTGAGGTTATGTCCCGTCAAAAAAAATTCAAAAAATTATCCGCTCTCTTATTAAGCCACTCTTACATTCAACTTACTTTCCAGACGTCTTTACTGCATTCTTTAGAAATCATATTTGGGTCTAGGGATTCCCCTTAACCAAATCGAGAAAAGATTTAGATATTATCTCCGAGTGCAAACAAAACCAGAATAAGTTGATTTTCTTGTGCGCGTAGTTCGAACAGTACGACTGTATGCACTCGAGACGTTCATCTAAGCTGCGATCAGAACATAGAGTATTGGTATAGAAAGAAAGTCTCTTCAACTTCAGAACCAAACTTCTTGAACACAACTTTCAAAGTTCCTCCTTTTATAGATCTTCAACCATTTCCACTCGAGTGCTTCGCAAAACTACAGAACTGAATGAGAACATCTCGTAGGGAGCGTCGCGACGCCATGAAGACGTCGAGCCAGCGGTGTTGTTTTTTAGCCTCGCAAAATCGAAAAAGTGGATAATATATAGGCCCCATGTAGTTTTGTTAGAATTTATCCTGCAAGCATGTTTTTTGAAAATATTGTAATCAGTGGCGTTTTTAATTACAGAATATATAAATAAATTTAATCCGTAATTAAAATCACTACTGATCACAATATTTGAAAATTTAAATTTGTTTTGCTGTGTAGGAGTTCTAGTGAAACTATGGATCCTATTATCCACATTTTCGATTTTGCGTGACTTTATGAGATATTACAAAAATAAGGTAATTTCACGCAGTAAACGTGCACTATTCTGATTCGTAAGGTCCTGGGTTCGAGTTCCGACACTGGCAATTCCGACTGAAAGTTTTCCTCATAAGTTTGGGCTTAGTTCGCTCGTCGATGACGTTGGCGCCTACAGGGTTGGCTTGGTCCGCTTTTAATTGAAGTACCCCAATGAAAACATTTGTGGCTATAGACTCTAAATACAAATAATGTAATTTTGTATCGGATGATTGATGGAATGAGTTTTCAGTTTACAAACATCCGTGACTAAAAAAACTCCCATCTATTGTTTAAAAACTATATTGAAAGTTTAAAATATAAACACAATCATGTTTATATTATATTTATTGCTTAACGTCTCATCTCATAATATATAATGCACTAAGGCTATTCGCGACGATGAGTGATTGAGTGGTGATAGATGACAATGAAGGACGATTACAAAAAACCTCGTTGTTAAAAATTAATCTTCGTTGTTAAAGCGCCTCAAAACTTATATTGATAATAATGATTAGATTATAATGTGGAATAAAACCAGGAAAATAAAGCTAATTCCAAAGAGACAGGAGCTCGAGCCCCGGTGTGCCGCTTGCCGGACGGAGACCAGTAAACTGGGGCCGCCCGGCAGGCGCTCGTGCAATCAACCCCTGCTCATGCGCCGGATTGCTCTTGTTTCATATCTGGATCATACTCAATCAATTTCAGCTTCAAGAGCGCTTCGTGTATATATTTATCTTGAAATGTTTTTACTAAGATTTTTAGAGCTTGCTTTTCATATAAAAACCAATACGTCTCCATAGAACTGATTTAATGATCGGCGTGTGTCTTTTTCTGCAGCCAAAAATCATATCTGAATAAAACTGTTGATGTATAATTGATAATAAGGGACATGTTCACCCAGGTCATATAAGATTTTTTATATTTATAAGAAAACAGTCATAAAATGCAGACTTATTTGTGAGTTTCGACCATTTCGACCGATTGTAATTTCTTGATTTGGTAGGTGGAATATTAATGGTGTTAATATTTAATACAATTATTCAGAAGTTAAACAATCTATCCCGATCGGGGTTCAAACCAAAGTCTCCGCCAAGGCGCCTACCAGCCCTACCTGGAATGTGGGAGACTCGGGTTTGAACCCCGATCGGGATGGATTTTGTAACTACTGAATTGTATTAAATATTATATTCTAATTAGTATAATAATATTGATTTTTTATTTATTTATTTTCTATTATACAAAAATATAGTGCTGAAGCTTACCGCCCAATAGATGTAGCTATCTCAAATAAATACCCTTAAATTGGGTCAAATTGAAGTTTAATCACTTCTTAATTAAATGGAAATTAATAAATTATGAGGATGTGGATATTGATTTCAGAGTGTTAATAAAATAAAAAGAATGTTTGAATCTAAATAATTGAAAAGGTTTACTGTATTAATCAAAAATACAAATTACATAAAAAAGATTTGCATACAAAGACTACTTTCAATTGGCCAATGATTTAGTAGTAAATAAATATGGTACCTCGTTTTACAATGATGTCTTGATGATGCTGATTAATGTTGCCGATGAATAATAATAAATGTACGAATTCGATCTGCTTTAGCACTGAATAATTAAATGAACACTCGGTAAGTTATTCACTGTTCTTCATCTTCATAACTTGGTGTCGCTCGTTCTGTTCCCGTTGTAGTACAACTCCTCCATGAACCCCTTGACACCTTGTCGTCGCCCACGATCCACCCTCTAATGATGCAGGCACAATACTAAGTGAAGGCCTGACGCTGGAGATCGTCTTTTTATAGGGGTGGTCAGGTGACCAGTGATGACGTATTATTTTCTAGATTGATCTTGTTGTTTGTTGAGTCGACAGGGTTGGTTGTGATGCACCTTACCCCAGCGGCTTCCAATGTTCCTTGTGCCCTGAGGCTACTCGCTAATGGGTTCCTTTCAGAAGGTGTTGACAATTCGAAGGTATCTCAAGTGTTCCATGTCCATCAGAGGATGTCAGATTATCTCTGTTGACGCATCTTGCAACTATTTCATTGCATTCCGCTTGGACCGCATGTGTAAAGCTGATGCAACTGTTTTATAATGTTTTTATTACATGTTATTATATTATTGAAATTCATCATATTGATATTTATTATGCAAACAAGGTTAATGAAAAGGCCGTTACGGCACAATTACCCCAGCAATGAATGTTTTAAGTGTGAAGCAATTAAAATATTCATTCAAATGACAGAAACCCTTTCAATGAGAACTTAACTTAGTATAATAGGTAAAACATAAATTGTCTCAATTGACATTCACTTTGACACATCTTAACATTATAGGAAGTCGTCTCAAACACGAAAATTAAAAATTACTACGAGTACATTTAACTCAGTAGTTGTACTTTATCATAAATGGATCATTTTGCTCTTACACATATCTCTCATAGTCATACGTCATTACCCATGTTGGTCCGTCTTTTATCTTATTTTATTTCCAACCTAAATTCCAAATTCAAAACGCATGTGTCATGTATATTTACTTTTAAACTCTAATATTCAATTACAATTATGTAACCTGACGTCCAAACAATCGTTCCTTCTCAAAATTCTCTTTACTTGCAAACTTTATTTCATTACTTCACTTGTGACTTGTATTTAATTCATCTCATTTTACTTTACCACATTACTCGTTTTCATTCTTCAATTCTACCTCAGATTCCAATGTACTCCATAATACGTATTTAATTCACCTCGTCAAAGCTATGTGCAGCTATATCAAGCCTACACCCAGCCCAAATCTCATCAACTCAAAAGCCCTGTATGACTATATCCAGTCCATACCAAGCCACAAAACTCATTTCCATAAATCTCAAACTTCAACTTCTTCACATCGTTTCGTCATTGCTATCATCTTTTATCTCTGTTTACTACAGCCTACACGGAATCTTCGACTCGTTATCTCTCAAATTACTTATTTCCATCTCATCTTGTCACATTATTACTTCATCTCGAACCGATTGTCAGACACATTACTAAAACTCAAATTCACAAATTGACTTGTTATTTAAATTACTTAATTCACAATTAGTTACATCTTCAATCAATATTTCAATTTCATGATAAATCATTTACTCATTTCCTTTATATTATTTTAAAACCTACAATGACACATTTTCAACCGACCAGACCAAACATCGTACTATCTAGACGTAATTCTGACCTTCACCCTATTCTAGAACCTCTAGGAGAATCTATCCTTGTCTGTTGACAATCTGTCACTCCCATCTCAAATCCTACCTTTCTTCAACGAAACTGAAAGTTGTTTACTACCGAATTCATCGACCTTTCTAGACCACTGCTGTTCTCAGCTGTCAAACAAGTACGTAACAAAGATGTCCAACGTAATATTTTATCTATTTCCGCATTCTTTATTATCTTTTGAATTACCATTACTTTATTATTATTAACTATTATTGTCTGATCATTTTTATTCACCTTCTAATTCTATATAAATTTTACAATTATTTCATTGTATTGTTGATTCACATTTAAACAAATTGATATATTTTTCTGCCATTAGCTCTTGTCCTAACCCTTAAAAGACAGATACCAAAAGCATTTGTGTTTCGGCTCCTGTATAAATGAATCGCTGGACAAAACCCTAACAACACCCTAACTAAGATCGAACCAATCGCTGCTTACTCAAGAAGGACAATTACTTCTTCGTTCCACCAATCTCCAAAAGTCCTGTATAGCTATTCTTTCAGCCTATACCAAACCCAAACCTCATCAACTCAAAAGCCCTGTATAGCTATTCTTTCAGCCTATACCAAGCCACAACTCTCATCAACTTCATAAAAACGCCTCTCTTATGGGCAATCCCTCTAATTCTGCAATGCTATAACTAATTCGATTCTCAACTTAAATGCTGCTCAAGCCTCCCCCATTATCGATTCGCCAATTCATACCGAATGAAACACACCTGATTCAATACCTAGCTTTTTCATCACTAAACTCTCACAAAAAGTGTCCCGTCTAACTTTCCTACACTATCATCAATCAAATAAAAAGTGCTGCATACTTAAAAGAGGCCAATACAACTGCACGCTTGCTGAAAAGATTCACTAACAGATGGTTCAAATCTCTGATTCGGTGATCATTCCCTGTCCTTGGTCAAATGTCCCGCAATCACTACCCCTACTCTTCTGCAATGCTACTTACAATTATCTTCATTCTAACAGTGTATGAAACTAAAAGCGATTCACTGTGTTGAAAAAGTTCACCTTCCCCAACTGAAATTCATAACTGCAATTCTATTCTTCACTCTGTACCAAAACGCAATCAGACAACTAAATAGCAAATTATGATTTCAAATAAACCTGGAATAAATTATTATTGTTCTTTGAACGGATTAGTTCATTACTTTACGTTAACCTTGTTAAAACCAGACAACACAAAACCATTACATACTTGACAGTTTCGAAACCTTCCCTTATTTCTCACTTTATTTATTTCAATGTCGATATTTCGTAAACTTTTGATCCACTTACGATCTATTATTTATGATTACTTCCATATTATTCTATCCATCTATTACCAACTCACACAAATCAATTAAAATCTACATTCAAGAACATTCTATTTCAAAATTCATTGATCCCGAGATTCTCGACCCTTCTATACCTGTTCCGACGAGACCATTCACAACTCTAATCTTTTCCGAAAACACATTTTTTTTTTGTCACCAGTAAACTCACTCACGTAGATAATTGACCGACATCCCACTAATGGATGTTTACCGTTTTCACTCTGAGATGGAATGATATGCCGTGTTCCGCCCCTAAATATCTTCCAGTCCTTTCTATAGATGCAAATACCTCTCTTATGTGACAACACACTCTCCTCAATCCCTTCCCTCTTCTTTAGTATTATGCAATTTTCGATTTCACCTGGTTCTACGCTAATCTTCCACCTTCTACTTTTCAACCCATACCTGACTCTTCTGAACTCTCTAGCCTTCTCACAAAAATAATATAACAGATAACAATACAGAGGCAACAAAACATTTAATCCTTTACATATCTCTTGCTTAGTTATTTTCATAATCCATACCAATTTATTTATTTCATCAATCATCAATCCACTCTGAGGGAGCTCATTAAGTTTTTCCATTATCATACGCGACCTCCCAACTAACTCACCACACCGTTTGTCAATTAAATCATTGCTCTCTTTCCTTATCAAAGAAACCGCGAAACTCTCCACACAATCGAAAATCTCCTCATTCTCTCCCTCAATTATTACCTCATTTTCCTCACCCTCCGTGTCATCTGTCATCACGCCACTATCATCCTCACCATGAACCTCTTCAGTTATCAATTCAATGCTACTCAATTCTTGCTTTTCTTTTATTTGTTTATCCAGTTCCTGTTTTAATCTCCTCATTTCTTCCTCAATCCTAGCTTGATTTTCTGCATGAATCCTCCTATTTTCTTTCTCAATCTTAGCCTGACTTTCTGCCTGAATCATTCTATTTTCTTCCTCTATCCTTGCCTGATTTTCAATTTTTCCCTCAGTCCTAGCGTGAATTGCAGCCCAATTATCGAGTTTTGCCAATGTCCTAGCCTGAATGTCTAACAGTTGACGTAGCATTAACACTACATCTGGTCTAGCTCCTCCAACTAATTGATCCATTTCACAATTGTGTTTTTACACAGTTTGAGACACTTATAGCTTTCACCAACACTCAATCAATAAATCCACAAAAAGAAACAATTTTATTTTATTTTAAATGTAATTTAAATTAAAATGAATTTATGAGACACGAGAAACTTATCAAGGGCGATTGGTAATAATTCAAAAGCCCCACGTTGGGCGCCAAATTGAAGCTTACCGCCCAACAGAGGTAGCTATCTCAAATAAATACCCTTAAATTGGGTCAAATTGAAGTTTAATCACTTCTTAATTAAATGGAAATTAATAAATTATGAGGATGTGGATATTGATTTCAGAGTGTTAATAAAATAAAAAGAATGTTTGAATCTAAATAATTGAAAAGGTTTACTGTATTAATCAAAAATACAAATTACATAAAAGATTTGCATACAAAGACTACTTTCAATTGGCCAATGATTTAGTAGTAAATAAATATGGTACCTCGTTTTACAATGATGTCTTGATGATGCTGATTAATGTTGCCGATGAATAATAATAAATGTACGAATTCGATCTGCTTTAGCACTGAATAATTAAATGAACTCTCGGTAAGTTATTCACTGTTCTTCATCTTCATAACTTGGTGTCGCTCGTTCTGTTCCCGTTGTAGTACAACTCCTCCATGAACCCCTTGACACCTTGTCGTCGCCCACGATCCACCCTCTAATGATGCAGGCACAATACTAAGTGAAGGCCTGACGCTGGAGATCGTCTTTTTATAGGGGTGGTCAGGTGACCAGTGATGACGTATTATTTTCTAGATTGATCTTGTTGTTTGTTGAGTCGACAGGGTCGGTTGTGATGCACCTTACCCCAGCGGCTTCCAATGTTCCTTGTGCCCTGAGGCTACTCGCTAATGGGTTCCTTTCAGAAGGTGTTGACAATTCGAAGGTATCTCAAGTGTTCCATGTCCATCAGAGGATGTCAGATTATCTCTGTTGACGCATC
The DNA here is from genome assembly GCA_024449915.1 of Sweltsa coloradensis. NCBI lineage: Eukaryota > Metazoa > Arthropoda > Insecta > Plecoptera > Chloroperlidae > Sweltsa > Sweltsa coloradensis. Next base: position 313,057 of record JAMZAV010000970.1, read on the forward strand.
TTGCAACTATTTCACTATTTCAATGCATTCCGCTTGGACCGCATGTGTAAAGCTGATGCAACTGTTTTATAATGTTTTTATTACATGTTATTATATTATTGAAATTCATCATATTGATATTTATTATGTAAACAAGGTTAATGAAAAGGCCGTTACGGCACAGTGCTATGATATAATATCAAATGTGCCTTATTTTTAATTTTTACCCAATTATGTTAATGTCATACATTTGTGTCTAGAATTGGCTGATAAATTTAAAGTCAGGTAAAATGAGCATGCCTGACTCCTCTTAGTATAAAAATAATTTTATAAATGACATAAAACTTGAGCTTATTATTTAAACGGCAATGCCCGAAGTTGAAGTGAATCCTGGTCGGTTGCAGGCACGCCATCATGCGATCTATCTCCCGGTGCATCTGCACCTAGCAAGTACGAGTTAATGTATGCACGGAGCCATGGTAACGTGGCTGGCGACGCTCCGCCCTCGTATCGCCGTGGACCGCATTGGACATCAGAGCACCGCGCCATTTCAACCCGCGACGAGCATTGCGTTTGCTTTGCATGCGGCCGCACTCCGCTCTCTGTACTCGGTACTCGCGGCCGGTAAACGAGGAAACTGCAATACGTGGTTGATTATGATGATTTTTGGCATTTTACGCGGGCGCGGCTTCAAATTTCTCAGCCCACATAATATGTTTGTAGTTAGAGATACGCGTATAGCATTTTCAAGTCATTTTATAGCGTTTTGTAGCATCTATTTGTGTCCACCTTCAAAAACTTGTGTATGAACTTTTTAAATATTTTTATTTTAAAATTATGTCACCAAGGTTGAATTAATATCATCTAAAAAAATGTGTATAAAAACAAATTGCATGTACTGTGGAAAATTTAATTAAATACGACTGAAAAACCTCTTTGTATAGCATCTATTCACAAAACGCTATTTTCACGTATACCTCTCATTATGATGATTGTCGAGAAAATTGCAATGAGGAGTTAATTATGATTATTTTTGTGATTTTACACGGGCGCGGCTTCAAATATGTTTGTAATTTTACATAATTGTTAGAGAACTATGTATAACATTTTCAAGTGACATTTTATAGCGTTTTGTAGCATCAATTTTTTGGCCATTTTCAAAATCTTGTGTTTGAAGTTTTTTCATATTTTTACTTTCAAATTATGTCTCCAAGGTTGAATTAATACTAGGAAAACGCTTAAGTCCCGCCGCGTTGTTGGATGAGCGTAATTGGTGCATTGAGCTGCCATGTGTTATGCGGAATTTCTGTTATTCTTTTAAGTTGATTTTTTTTTAAATTAAATTAAATTAAATAAAAAAATAACTTAATTTTTTTAATCAATCGTAATTTTTAAAAAAAGGAAAAAAACGTAAAATTGCAATTTTCATAAGAAATAATTATTTGATAGCGCTCAGATTTCACACGAATATATAAATTCATGAAATTAAGGTTCTGTGAAAAAATCATTACGATCGGATAAAGCATGTAGGGGCTATAAGCCAAAGAAATTTTAAAAATCGAAAAAAGTCGTAAAATTGCGATTTTTTAAAAGACATTTATCTTTCGATAACGCTCAAATTTCACACGAATATATCAATTCATAAAATAAAGGTTCTGTGAAAAAATTATTACAATCGGACAAAGCATGTAGGTCTTATAAATCGAAGAATTTTGTTAAAAATCGAAAAAAATCGTAAAATTGCGATTTTCATGGGAAATAATTTTCCGATTGCGCTCAAAAACGTGGCAGTTCTAAGTTCAGAGATTTCAAAGGCCTCCATAAAATTTATCGCAATCGGAGTATCGGTTTAGCCGGAATCGTGTGGACAAACAGACAAAAATACAAAAAAAAAGAAAAAAAAAAAAAAACATTCCGGAATTTTTTTCTCCAGTGTAGTAGAATGGAATCTTCGCTTCGCTCGCTACGCTCATCCAATCATCTAAACTAGGAAAACGCTTAAGTCCCGCCGCGTTGTTGGATGAGCGTAATTGGTGCATTGAGCTGCCATGTGTTATGCGAATTTTCTGTTGTTCTGTGGAAAAATCATTACTTAGTTGAAATTTTTCTAAATTAAAGTAAATTAAAGTAAAAATTAACTTAATTTTGTTAATGTTTTTTGAATTAATCGTAATTGTTAAAAAAAATCGTAAAATTGCGATTTTCATAAGAAATAGTTTCTCGATTGCGCTCAAATTTTACACTAATATATTAATTCACAAAATAAAGGTTCTGCGAAAAAATTATTACGATCGGATAAAGCATGTAGGTGTTATAAGTCAAAGAGTTGTTTTAAAAAAAGAAAAAACCTGTAAAATTTCGATTTTTATGATAAATATTTTTTCAATTGCGCTCAAATTTCACAAAAATATCTAAATTCATAAAATAAAGGTTCTGTGCAAAAATCATTAAAATCGGATAAAGCATGTAGGTGTTATAAGTCGAAGAAATTTTTTAAAAATTGAAAAAAATCGTAAAATTGCGATTTTCATGAGAAAAAAATTTTCCGATTGCGCTCAAAAACGTGGCAGTTCTAAGTTCAGAGATTTCGAAGGCCTCCATAAAATTTCATCGCAATCGGATTATCGGTTTAGCCGGAATCGTGTGGACAAACAGACAAAAATACAAAAAAAAAAAAAAAAGAAAGAAAAAAAAAAAACATTCCGGATTTTTTTTCTCCAGTGTAGTGAAATGGAATCTTCGCTTCGCTCGCTACGCTCGCTACGCTCATCCAATAACAATGTGTATAAACAAATTACAGGTTTTATGTAAAATAAAATAAAATAGGACTGGAAAACCATAGTTTTAATAGAAAAATAGCGCTTTGTAGCATCTATTCGCAAAACGCTATTTTTAACGTATCTATAATAATTGTGTAAAAATGAATTATGAAAGCACCTTCAAAGCACTTTTCCGATAATTGATTATAGAAAATAAACAAAAAACAAATTCAATTTTCCAGAATTTAGAATCTCTCAAAATGGTCAATGACACCCAAATAACTATGCATTTTCTGACCGATTTATGAAAATGAAAATCTGATAAGGGCGTACAGATGTCCATCATTATCAGTTATGCCAAGTTTTATACAGATGTCTGCAGGGCAACGAACGCGCCGAACATCAAATCAGTTTTTATCCCTCTTAACGTCTCTATTAAATCACTTAGGCTAATCGAGACGATGAGTGGTGATAGATGACGATTACAAAGAACATGCCTTGAGCGGGATTCAAACCCACGTCCTCGTAGAGCACAACGCTTCGGACCAGCGCCCTAATCGTATGCGCCACCGCGGACGGTGTAGGTTTGAATTGTTTACATTGAGTAGAAAATATTTATTTATAATTAAACATATAAAACATACTTAATAAGTTGCTAGAAAGCCACATTCAAAAGTAGTGTATATAGCAACATACTAAAATAATAGTGTATACATTACTTTATTACAAAAAGTATATTATTTTATTTTATTGAATTTTACCTGCCCATAGGGCAGGAAGGCTAATGCAGGGCAAGCGTGGCCCTCTGTATAGCCTGACTACTAAAATACAATTAAAACAATAAGTATACACAGAACGAGTGATTCGTTGGTCTTGTGGTTATAGCATCTCTGCTTCCAATGCAGAAGGTTTGGTTTAGGATTCAATTCCTGCTATGGTCAGAAGTTTTTGAACTTCTGATTTGGACTTAAGTCCATCAGTTCTGTGTAAATGGTGACTTTGAAGCCGTCCTAGCAACGAGGTAGGCACATAATAAATTCCAAGATTGTTCCGAATCAGCCTTGTTGATTCTGGCGCTGTTTCCGGGCGGAATCGTGTCCAGCTTGATTGATCGGTGTTTCCTACTTAAATATGCCGGTCTCTTGTTGGTCATTGTTCGCTCGTCGATGTCGGCACCTATACAGGGTTGGCTTGGTCGGCTTTAAATTTAATGTCCCCCACTGCAAATCAGTTTTGTGACTGACTGGGTACTGGGTAAAATACGAATTTATTTATTTGTTTGTTTATGCGTTACTTATTATCTTTTCCGGATGTTATTTTCACGAAATCAATGCTATTTTGTATGTACAGTTGGTTTGGTTCGGTTTTAACAGCAAAATCTGATATTTATCATCTTCTTTCGGGAGATCTGAAAATAATAAACATTAATTATTTGAAAGGAAATACAAACAAATTGGTTGGCTTACCACTTTAAACACGTTCGTCACATGTTCTAGAATTCGGTATTGGTGGAGGTGCCGGGTCATGCCGGGTCTCGGGGGTTAGTCACTCCCCATTTACACCCCCCCCCCCCGGTTTACCAAAAACGTTCTGTATCATCCAGTAATCAAAAAACATATGTTAATCGGAATTCGGAACTCGTGTTTGGATTTTATTTGCAGATAATTTGTAGATAAACAAATTTTATTACAAAAATTATATATTCGCCTAAAATGTTTAAAGTTCATTGTGAAGTGGTAATTTAGCGCGGTAATATATTTTCATGTTCTTAAAATAAAATAATTTTCGACAATAGTTGATGACAATATACAAGCAATTCCTGAAAATTGAGATGAATCATCGTAAGACACTAACAAATTACCCGTTCCTGTCGGCAATTGAGAGTCGAACCGGTGACCTCTCGAATATAGCATGAGCTACCTGTATATGCGTGAAATGTGTATGCACCGTCAGTGATGATAGTTATTTATATTTTGGATTCACTCATTCATAATAATTAACATTTAAAGTTTAAACATGTCATTTTATAACAACTAACGCAACAGAAAGAGCATCTGCCTGTTACCCTTGTTAGGCCTACACAATAAAATCACAGCCCTCCCCCCTCCCCCCCCGAAGGATGGCCTACGTACGGATGGTCACATCAGTTTACCCGGAGTGATTTATTAGGTTACTAAATGTTTTGCGAAGGAAATCTCCCTTGGCATCAACTTTAAGTCAGGATTGCCGGTGTCGGGACTCGACTGTGACATCCACAGAGTCTCAGACGTTACACTCGTGCGGACCACGGCTCACTCCTCGGATGTGCCGAACATCCCCGAGGCGTGTTCGATGTTCCGTTATGATCGTATCTTCACCTCCTTATCTCAAGCTGTGTGCACGCATGATATTAACCAGCTGAGCCTGCCTTACTCAATATATTGGGGAGCGAGCTCTTCTTTATAACCGAAATCGAAACACGATCGCAGATTGAGACGCGTTGTTGTTGTTGTTGTTGTTGTTGTTGTTGACATTGGCTCTTGAACAAGGTAGATACAGAATGTTTTTGGTTTAACTGGGGGCTAGGGGTCGAGGATAGCCCCCACCCCCCAGAAAGTTTTCGTATTTTCTGTGCGCGGGGCCCTCCACCAATAGTAATAGCCTCCACCCCCCAGAAAGTTTTCGTATTTTCTGTGCGCGGGGCCCTCCACCAATAGTAAGGCTAGATGAAGCGAGGAACAAGAACTTATTTATTTATCCCTCTTTACACTCGGCACCTCCACCAACAACCAGATTAAAAATCCCGAAAGAAAAGTATTATTTTATTTTTGTATCTCCTATGATAATATTCAGCAATATTTAAAACATTTCAAAAGTTAAAAATACATCCCGATCGGGGTTCGAACCAGTCTCCCACATTCCAAGTAGGCGCCTTGGCCAAGTAGACCAGCGAGACGGTAACTATTTACCTTCTAAACCCTTTGTAGGTCAAAACTTTTTATCCATAATTTTTCTTTCTACCTTAACCATTTGAAATTTGTGATTTTTTTTTTTTTAATTTTAGATTTTTTTTTGATTTTTTTCCTTGATCTTTTAGGAAAAAAATGCTGATTTTGAAATCCAAATTGCTATCAAAGTTTAAAAAATCCAAAATTTGAGTAAAATTTCAAAAAAATAGTTTTTTTTTTGCAATTTTTCATTTTTTTTGCATGTTCAAATTGAATCCACTACAGGCAAACAAAATATCCGGGACATCCCGGAAATTTGTGTATTTTGGTGTTTTTATACACAATCCGATTTTTGGTCAATTATAAAAATCGTTCTAATCATTAGAATTTAGTAAGGAAAAATGCTATCAATTCAGAACAAAACAAAGCAGCTTTTTGACCGGGTGTAAAGTATGAAAAACTAACAGATTTAATTGTGTAGATTTTGAAAGAAAGTGGTAACTATGTGTACCACTAACCTATAAAGGGTTAATTGTAGTTGCATTATAGATCTTTTGATAAGTAGCTTCGCTCCCTCGTTTGGGTTTTCCCGTACTCGTGCTTGACACACATGACCAACAGAGATAGCTCATGCAACGCGCGTGACTTTGAGTCGGGAGGTCACAGGTTCGATTCGCGCCACCGGCAATAATTAATTGTAATTGTATGGCTCGTTGGTCTTGTGGTTAGCGTATCTGCTTCCAATGCAGAAGGTCCAGGGTTCGAGTCCCGCAAAGTCAGAAGTTTTTTAACTTCTGATTTGGACTTGAGTCCATCAGTTCTTGTCTTAGGAGTTTGTAAACGGTGACTTTGGAGCCGTCCTAGCAACGAAGCACATAGTAAATTCAGAGTTGTTCTAAATCGGTCTTGTTGATTCTGGCGTTAAATCCGCGGGTGTTCGCACTGTCCATACCACTGATTGCTATATTTCCTATTAAAAATATCGATCTTTGGTTGGTTATCGCTCACTCGTCGATTGCGTCGGGGCCTACAGGGTTGGCTTGGTCGTTTTGATTTAAAGTCCCCCACTGAAAATCAGTTATGTAACTGAGTGGGTAGACTCTAAATACAATTTATTTTTTATTTTTTATTTTACAGTGAATTCCGAATGCTACTTCGGACTTTCCTCCCGAAACCTCCGAAATCGCCCAAAACCCCAAATAAAATTAAATCGCTTGAAGAAAAGATCAGAATCCCTGGACAGGGATCTCCTATTTCAGTGAGACGCCAGTAGTATACACGAGGGGGGTGAGTATCATGTTTGGGGGGGGGGGGGAGAGTGGGCAAGCTTAATTTATATCTGTATTTCCCTACCAACACTACGCAACAAATGATCCTCGTGTCCAGTGGTGTAACTAGCCTTTGTTTTTCAGGGGGAGAACATTATGTAACCTCCCGAGATCAATGGCCAGCAACAACTAGTGAAAGGGGTATGTGGGCACAGTCACTGGTGTAATCAAAAAAATATATTGGTGATACGCTCTTTCCTGGGTTTAAGTACACTATTGAGATCAGTGGGGATCTGGGGGGGGGGGTCTGGGGGGGCAACTTGATGCGGGTCCAGGGCGCACAGCCCTATAATTTTTTCGATTCAAAGTATGTGATTGGAGTATTTTGAAACTTTTTTTGACAAAACCCTTGTAAAAGATGTATGAAAATTGCAAAATAAGAAAAATATATCAATATTCATATTATATCTCAATAAATACCTTATGCAAATAAAAATTGTGCCCCCCTCGCCCACTTCTGAGCAAATTAGGGGGAGGCGGTCGCCTTCCCTCGCCACAGTCCGTGTCTTAGGATAGAAAATCTTGAATATGAAACGTGTAAAGTCCCGTCGCGTTGTTGAGCGAGCACCGGTACGTGCAACACGACCCGAGTACGACATTCCCATAATGTTACATACCAATAAGTCTTTTAGGTCTTGACCGATTTAGCTGAAAATTTGTAAAATAGGAGAGAATGGATAAAATCCACCGCCATCTAGAGGACCTGACATCATTTCTTTGGGAAAACTATTTTACTCTTGATTTCTTCTAGGTGGCAGTACATAGTGACCAGAATTCTAATGCGACTTTTCGTTGCCATGGTAACGTTACTTTTGTTAAAATGTAATTGCTATCTACACTACTTATCAGATCAAAATAAAATTAACATATTCGTGACCGGACGAACATTCTAAATGATTTGGCTACCTCAGATTTTGTCGCCGTTTAGTTTAAAAAAAAAACTTTAGATTAACTTTAATGTAACTTTATAACTTTTTGAACGATTTTGCCACAAAACTAATGGCATTCAATCGGGAACGAAACTTGCGGATGGTCAAAATTTCAACTCGATCCGAGCCTCCGTTTGACCGCTATCATGAGCCAAAAAAGCTGTGCGACTTTCCGTTGCCATGGTAACGGGACTTTGTTATAATGTAATTTCCATCTACACTACTTATCGAATCAAAATAAAAATAACATATTCGTGACCGGACGGACATTCTAATTAATGATTTGGCCACCTCAGATCACCGTTTAATTTGAAAAAAAAAACTTTCGAAAAACTTTAATGTAACTTTTTTAATTTTTTGAAGTTTGCCACAAAACTATACAGAAACCCCCTGGTGGTATGTACATGTGTGAAAAATTCGGGTCGATCAAGAAAGGGTGCGACCTGTATCGAAGCAGTAACAAAAAAAAAAAAAAAAACAGACTTTCGACCATAAGAGTCAAGTGGAGACGCTCGTTCGCTCGCTCATTAAGGTCTTGCCCGGTTTGGCTGAAAATTGTAAAATAGGGGAATGGATAAAACCCACCGCCTAAAACCCTTGACATCATTTTTTTGGGGAAAAAACTTTTTAAAAAATTTTTAATAAAAAAAAATACACTGCTTCCCGATATTTTTTTGATTCTTTAGGTGGCAGTGCATAGTGGGACTTTTCGTTGCCATGGTCGTTATTTTGGGGTTAAAATGTAATTTCTATCTAAAACTCTTAAGGTTTTGACCGTTTTGGCTGAAAATTTGTAAAATAGAAGAGAATGTTGTACTTATTCCCCGAAAAAATTTTCATAACGAGGGAACATTTTTTTTTTTTTTTTTATTTTTTTTAACCAACGATCGGTTTTTTGTTTAAAAAAACTATACAGAAAACCCGCCTGGTGTATTACATGTGTGCAAATTTCAGGTCGATCAAAAAACGGTGCGACCTGTATCGAAGCAAAACAGAAAAAAAGACATTCGACCCATAAGAGTCAAGTGGAGACGCTCGTACGCTCGCTAAATTTAAGTAGGCAGTTTTCAGAAAAATAGTGGTGTTCCGCAATGCAACACATGTGTCACGATTCACAAAGGAGGCAGAAAAAAGCATAGCTCCAAACACATTTATTGGTGACTGCCCAAACCCTTTTAAGATAGGAAAACGCTCGTTGGGGCGCCCTTTTTTGGCGAGCACCGGGACGTGCAAAAGACCGAGTACGACATTCCCCTAATGTTACATACCAATAATCTTATTTTAAACTAGGAGAGAATGGATAAATCCCCCGCCAATCTAGAGGACCTCAAAATCATTTTTTTGGGAAAAAACTATTTTACTTTTGATTTCTTCTAGGTGGCAGTACATAGTGACCAGAATTCTTGTGCGATTTTTCGTTGCCTGGTAACGTTATTTTTGCTAAAAATGTAATTTCTATCTACATACTTATCGGATCAAAATAAAATTAACATATTCGTGACCGGACGGACATTCTAAATGATTTGGCTACCTCAGATTTTGTCGCCGTTTATTTTTTAAAAAAAACTTTAGATTAACTTTAATGTAACTTTATAACTTTTTGAACGATTTTGCCACAAAATAATGGCATTCAATCGGGAACGAAACTTGCGGATGGTCAAAATTTCAACTCGATCGAAGCCTCCTTTGACCGCTATCATGAGCCAAAAAAGCTGTGCGACTTTCCGTTGCCATGGTAACGGACTTTGTTATAATGTAATTTCCATCTACACTACTTATCGGATCAAAATAAAAATAAAACATATTCGTGATCGGACGGACATTCTAAATGATTTGGCCACCTCAGATTTTGTCGCCGTTTAGTTTGAAAAAAAACTTTCGGTTAACTTTAATGTAACTTTTTAACTTTTTGAACGATTTTGCCACAAACTATACAGAAACCCGCCTAGATGGTATGTACATGTGTGCCAAATTTCAGGTCGATCAGAGAAAACGGTGCGACCTGTATCGAAGCAGTAACAGAAAAAAAAACAAAAAAAGACATTGAGCCATAAGAGTCAGTGGAGACGCTCGTTCGCTAGCTCAATTACAAAATAAATTTAAAAATACAACAAGGAAATATCAACCATTACAACAATCATTAACAAATTTTCAAACTTGAATGCAATTAAGAATTATACACTCGAGAAGAATTATCATATAAATGTTAGAAAATTAGTGAGCAGCACTCCATCATTACTGAATGTGAGACCAGAGAAGGTTTTAAAATTTTTTGTGAGACAAGCAATGCCATTTTAATGGTAAAAAACCGGCCGACCACAACGACCAAACCCTGCAAATTAATTTGTTTATGTAGCTTTTTCCCTCTTATATTACACATACCCGCGCTTGTTTCAAGGCAACTCCAACTGTCAGCACCTTACGCACGGAGGGTACGTTCAAGTTTTCGACTAAACAAATTTGCATAATAGTAAATACATGCAACTTAAATCCATCTTAGAATTCAAAATACCAACATTTCTTGAGCTATGCACGTCAAGTAACTTTGTATGTGAGATGCTTTCAAACAAACCACAGGCTTATATGATGCCTTATTCGCTTATTAAGCGTGTTTGAAAACATATTATCAGAATCTTGCTGAAATTAATGAACACTTCTGCACCGTCAGAAGGTTTTGGTTACTATGTGATTCTCCCAGGGAGAGTCGTTTTTACGACGAACCTCCGCTAGACCGGAGATCAAGCAGACCTTGATGAAGGAATAAAAACATTAAGAAGAGGACGCTGAGCTTAGCCCAACTAAAATGCGCGCAAAAACAGGTGTTGATGATTTCTGCTGAACGGTTGGTAATATCATTATACCAAATTTTGAATGGATGTTCATAAGTACTTTTTATTTGAAAATCCGTAATTGGTTGCACAAAATAAGCCTTAAAGATCCTTTGCGAGACATTAGTCCAAAACGTGAAAAAAATGTGAATCCAAAACATGGATTACAATTCTGGAAATTCCCACCAAACCGTTTATCTTACGATAAAAACACATTAGCCTGCGCGTTCACATTGATTTAAACGTTGATATCCATTATGCAAATTTGAGTTAAAAAAATCTGTTTCACTTGGAATAAATTCCCAAATTTTATTTGATTTGATTTCACTAAATTTTAATTCAAAATCAATGAATTAAAATTTTTAAATAAGCATAATGGATAACATAGATTTATTCTTTGTAAACCTTAGTGTGAAATTTGATAATGGTGCTATAAACCATTACCCAAAAAATCCAGGAAGCTAGCGCTTAAACTCGCCTCCGTTCTAGCCCCAGCATACCCTCTTTTTAAACTGGCACTGCCATAAGTCCTGCAAGGATAGACGAATGTTAGTTTGCTGAGATTTCCGAACTTTTCTGGATTTGTATAATATTACTCAAATAATTGCACAACATTTTGCTGGGCTAGCAAAACAGATTTCTAGCTATGGCAATGGCACAATGTTCTGCTGTTTATGGCAATAAAAAAATAAATAATATACCTAAGAACTCATCGTGTAGCCATTTGGTTTTCGAATTTATCATTAAACATCCTATTTAAATTGCAAAATTTTGCACTATATTTAAGCATCTTCACCCCCACTAAATGCACCATTCTAAAGCTAGGGAGGAAAGACTCATGCTGACTTGATCGATGCAGCCATAGGCACGGGGAGGAAACGGAATGTTACCGGGTAATCAACACATGACTCACTCACTCGTCTACGACTTTTGGCGTTTTGCTATCACAAAAAACTTGTAATTTTGTAGCCACAGCCACACTACACAAGTTTCTACACAGAACTTGCACACTTTTGAGTTTTATTAGTACATCTATTTACATATTTCTAGATTATTTTCTGTTACACCACAATGTTATTAAACATGCATGATGTCATTGCTTCTTTCTTCCATCAACAATCAAGAATAATACTGTTCTTCAGATTTTCTACTCCTGTTCCTTCTTTCTGGTCTCCACAGTTACCTGTAAAAAAGTTTAAAAATAAATTGTATAAGTACGTAGTTCCTTCTCCGTGTTGTATTGTATTGTATTTTATTTTATTTGCAGCTGTAGGATTACATGTGATGCTATAGAAAGTAATGTGCATAGCAACATAAGCATTGTCAGATCATCATTGATCAATCATTCACCACACAAATAAGTTATATACAACATATTAATAAATACTACATTAAATATTAATTTGTCAGTCTTGTACATACCTTTAACCTTGGCAATGCACACGATTTGCTTGGGCAGCAGAATGTTCTGCTAACACAACATTCAGAGTTTTTTTTTTTTTTTTTTAGCAAAACTGGTATTGCTGTTTCAGTACAATTTTGCTAAACTCACAAGAATTCTAATAAAACAACAGAATAGAGCCAGTAATAATAATAATATGGTAAATATTTTCCATTTTCTCCATGTTGTTCTTTAAATACTAAAAGTTCATATTTTCCTTCTTTAGAGCTAAAATAAAATAGGCAAATGCAGCTTTGCCTTCACCATCATGGGATATGTACGGTGTGGAAGATCTGGACCTACAGTTTCTAGGGTCAGAACACACAGAGTTCCGAGCCCCCTCCTGTACCAGTCAATGAAAAGAAAAGAAAAGAGCAATCAGGATTATAGCAGGAACTCTTTCGACAATTAGAAATCCCAACACTAGCATGTGTCCTGAATCCTGATTCAGTCAGAATCTCATTTCATTTGCCTTAGTGCCTAAATCTTCCAACAAAACACAACTGTTCATGATCACTTTACACGTTCCAGCAATATAGTTCACATTTCCTCTCATAATCTTTCCCTTTTCTCTAAAGGGCCATACTACAAAGAATCAATTATTTATAATAACCTTCCAAATAAAATTCACTTATGCCCATCTGACAATTCTTTCAAATCTAATCTTAAGTCCTTCCCGCTTAAAAACAGTTATTACTCACTTCATGAGTTTCTATCCGACGGCTCTCCCAAATAAATTACCTTGTTGATTGTCATTAATATCAATTTACAATGTATTAACTATTATTGTGTGCATCATTTGTAAATGAAATTGCATTTTTTATGTTTCATATTGTATTCCTATTTCCTACATTTATTTATGTATTATATTTACCTATAACATTTGTTAACCTTAATCTTATTACCACCTTATTCATTTCACTCCACCTATCTCTCTCACTCTCTAGAGAATAGGTGGAAGTGTTATACTTCTACTCTGCATTAGTCAAATGAATAAAAAATTACTTACTTACTGTACCAGTCAATGCGGTGCAGCGAGCAATGGCGGCAACAGAGGTATTATTTTTAGTTAAATGTGACAGGGGTTTGTTTTGTTTAAGATACCTTGAATTGAAGACATAACACAATCAAACTGTGCAAATATAGAGTCCAGTTTGCAACCCCAGCACATAAATACAAGTATCGGACAGCATGGAAAACACGTATAGAGGGCATCAAGAACATCCATCGATACTGGTTCGTACAGAAGAATTCATCAGCGATGGACCTGAGAACTACGGCTACAGGGTTCAGTGTTGTGTGGAACCCGGTAAGATTTTCACCAAATGTAAAGGTGTGAACAAACACTTCTGCGGTGTGATTCAAGCAGACTGCCACCCTCTTAGTGCACGAGGTTTGCAAGGCAGTGGACTACGAGGGGGAAGTAAACATGGGGTGGGACACGTTGGTTTGTATTGTGCCGTTTGATTGAATAAATAATGATAACCAAGTACAGCCTACTTTCTTATCCTTATGAAATACGACTTAAGTTTAAACTATAGTCTACAGTCTCTTAAGTGTTCAACTTTTGACACCACAAAAAAATCACTACTCAAAGAGGGAAACTCGTGGAAGTGCCAGTGCTCAACGGAATCACCTGCATGCCTCATTATAGAGTACGTAGTCTCCAGATCTACAACAAAACAGTACAAGAGGGTAATCACAAAGAGTCATTGTGTGAATGACCATAACAATCTCCCGTACATTTGCAAGCAGAAAGCAGTCTATAAACATTCTTGTACTTCACACACAATACACAATCACAATACAACAATGAATACAATAGACAATTAATTTTTTAATTTATTTAGTTGTCCTCCTTTGTAAATCAGTTTTTATAACTGAATAGGATAAACGTTAAATAAATAAAATAAATAAATACATAAATAAAATAAAAATACATTGCATCACATGTACGATAATTACAAGGGAAATTAGTCAAATTACTGTTAATAGTAATCCATAACTATCCATGAATATGTATAACATGTAAAGTTAGTTTAATATAGAGGGTATAAACTTTTCTTAATGAAATACTCTTTTCATTCAGCATAGGAAGAAGATCAAACTTTTAACAGACTAGATCTATTTTAATATAGGAACTCCACGCCAAGAAAGCAGATGTGCGCTTTCGACAGGCCAGTCAGCGATCGTTATTTGCTTCCATCTGCTTTCTTAGCGTGGAGCGCCTATAGAGAAGCAGAATTTTGTTGTAGAGCAAAGGCTGCCAGAATATTGTAGGTACTATACAGTTTGTGTATACTTTTCGGCCGACAGCGAGGAGGAGACTGGAATAAGGTGGAAGGAGAGGAGTGGTGGCAGGACAGAAGAAGATGGAGAGGCCTGTATTCAATGCCGACCCAACGCAGAGTTGGACGTGGCAATAGATAATGACGATGTTAAGTTTAATTATAAAAGCAACTACTACAAGGGTCTATGTAAGCCTACTACCTACTATATATTAGCTTAATTAAACTAAGAACATGATTAAACATTTTTAAGTAGGGTGGAAAAGGTTTAGAGGGATGAGAATGAGAGGTTACCTAAAAAACGTTAGGTAGGTCGCACAGCAGATAGATAAAAATACAAGTTGCCGATACTGAACGTTTCAATTCAATCAACTTGTGGTCTTTATCACTCGGTGTGAGTAGAGTTACTAAACTAACTAAAGCTAGCATCATGGTATGCACAATGAGGGCGCTGTCGAGGATGGGTGGTGGCAGGTGGAACTAGGTCTAGGGGAGGCAGAGCATGCCTGCTACCTAGGTTAGGAAGTTGGCGAGATTTGGTGATGCAGATGAAAGGGGTAGGTGACTTCTGTGGCTTCAGCGGTAAATGTTTTAGAGGGTGGGTGCATAGGGCAAGTTTTACACCTAAGGCAGTTTCAGGGGTAAGGTCCCAGAGGCCTGGTAGGTTTCAGTTTAATCAGAGAGTCTCCGATGTTCGGTGGTCGACTGAAGAAAACACGTTTGCCAAAGATCGAGTCTTGGCAGTCACTTCAAGTATAGGTAGTCCACTCTTGATGATGCCATTATTAAGTTTCTATAGTCCTGACTCCTCAGTACCATACATGTAAACGGAAACCATCAGTTGACTGCAAACAAATAAGAAATTTGTTATTTGAAAGTGTGAAAGTACAGCAAGCCAAGCAACATTTGGCCTGTCCACCACCAATTTTCCGTGTCCTTTCAAGTTTTGCATATGTTTTGTGTAGGACTATGTAGGTAGAGGATTTGATTTAGTCGGATAGGGTTCGGGTACTAAACTGCTACAGGGTTTTGGGTCAAATCGGGAAAAGACGACTGTTAAAAGTTAAAACCCAAAATTTTAGGTAGTTTTGTGTGAAAAAACACGTTATACATATTTATTTATATAGAGGCTGAACATCAAACAGTCTGATAATAAAAAAATAAGATTTTATCTTTGATAATAGTAATAAATGTTCTTTTTTATTGAAATAATTAATTACAATATAACATGAATGTATAAATAATTAAAAAGTTCTCACAAACCAACTAGTCCGTACTAGACAGTATGGTAGTACGTACACACATCAAATATATAAAGTTTTATAGCATATGCCCATACCAACTGCCTTAAAAAATAAAATAATGAGCACTACAGGATAGTTACTAAATATATTCCTACTAGTACATAATATTACTAACAATTACTAACATGCAACACAGGTTAAATTAATTTCCAACAATCAAATTTTGTTGATACTTTAATAGTAATCACAATAAATTCCCAACATCTTCTTGTAAATAAATGCTATACAAAATCTAAAAAAACAGTTAATACTAAATACACAATTAACCACCTCTTAAAAGAATGCATGTACGTTGTACAGTATGTATAAAAAATAGAATGTTAACAATAAATATTTATAAAACATCACTGAACTGGACTTTCTAGTTTCTATCGCTAATTTTAACTTGTCGATTAAGTTTTCTCATATATTTTGAGCTAGGAATGTGGTTATGTACGGTAGTATGTGTACAGTACTTAATTTTTCAACGATTAATAAGGAACAGTCAGTTGGCAATGTCAACAAAAAGAACACAAGTTGAAAATTGGAGACAAACATTGAAACAAACACCCAAGCTAGGATATAGGTACTCCTTTTTAGTTTTTAGTTATTACAAATATAGTATAGGTAAGGCCTACACCATTGAATTCAGTTATGGAAATGAAATGCATTGGCACTTCATGGAATGGAAAACCCTGTACCAACGAACACCACAGTGGCCCACGCCATTGTATTCGCATGCCTCCGGGCCAAGTTCATCCTTGTTTTGTTGAGTTGTCCGGAAGATACGGTTGTCGGATTGGCTCTGTTCTTGACGGCAGCAGTTAGGAATACAGCTTCCCAATAAGCTCAACTCGCCGCCCGGCACCACCACTTAACTGCTTATCACTCGCAGTACGCACATTTACGCTCGTCACTTCTGTTGTGGTATTGCCAGATCTAATGTACGTAATACCATTGAATCAGATTGATCCGCAGCTGGTAATCCTGCTGATATGGCTACAGCAGGGACAGTTCACCTAGTCTGTGAATGGCTTGGCTTCATTGCATCTCAATATTATATAACTTTCATGTGTTCAACTTCAAACATTGGTATTCAGTACACAAGCAATCTAAACGAAAGAACAAAACAAATCAAGCTGTATAAAGACAAGATGAAAACTATTTTGAGGGAGTGCAAGTGTGTGTGTGTGGAAGAATCCAGGGATTTCAAATGTATACTTTTCAACGTGATTATTATGTGAAGTTGTGAGCCAATTGTGCATAAATAAATGAACTGCTGAACATCTCACCACACCAATACATGAAGTGTTTATTATTACAGAATTGAGCGCTTTTATTTTGTTTTTGCTCATGAAAAATGTACGCCTACTTCGTTGTCGAGTGAATTCATTATGGGGAAAATATTTCTGACGACCATTTCCTATTATACTTTCAAAATAAGTGCTTTTAGTTTTCACTTAAGTATAACCGCATTACAAAATCTATGCTTTTTATTAAGCCCACCCTCTATTGCAAAACTACAATTGCCCCAGAAAATGCTACTTGCAAGGGTAGTAGATTAATCTACTGTCAATGCAAGAGCTACTCTACGCGACTTAAGTGTTGACGATGGCCGATGGTAGACACGTTTCCTCGTAACCGGCGAGTTGGTGTGGAGGAACTTGCGAGAGCTTGAGCAGTTAGTGGGCTACAAGTACTGCTCTACGCGACTAGGCCAGATAGGTGCTGGCGGATACGTTTCCTCCGTGACCGGTCCAGTTGGTGTGGATGAACTTGCCAGGAGCACCTAGTAGCTCGTAGGTGTGAGCACCGAAGTAGTCTCGCTGAGCCTGGAGCAAAATAAAACAGGATTCGAACATATGTCACATGATAGGGACACTAGATTAGATGGTAGATAGGTAAGTAGCTCATTAACAGAACTCAGGTGGGTTATTACTTATTATCCTTATCTGCATGTACCTACAGTATGGCTGCACACGATAATCAAAATTATCGATTGATAATCAATAATGGATATAATTTTGATAGTCACTACAACGAACGTGATTATCGAAATATCAAATAATTGGTCAATAGTGACACAAATCAAACTCTAAATATGGAGATTAGATTATCTCACGTTGTGCCATGCACTGGCTGGGCTGATGGTGTCACACTACATTTGAGATTTATGTTTGGAAATGAGCTATGAGTTGATAACGGAAGCCAAACATATGATATCGAAGACAGAGAGGAAGCAAACGGAACGCGATCGTATTGTTTTGACTTACACTTGCCACACTTGAGGTTCCACTTATAGGTCGGAACAGGCTTTTTTGGTGATATCGACATTATTGAATTATGACAATATCGTTATCGATAATGACATTACCATTTAGATAATGGATAATGAAAAAAGTATTGATGTGCATCCCTAACCTACAGTATGTCTGTTGGTAGCACACAAGGCAACCACTACTGATTTTGCTAACATTTTAACTAGGGTTGCCGTTCGATGTGAAAATCGTGATCGATAATCGGAGGATCGAATCGATTATCATATCGAAATATATCGATATCATAGACCCAAATCGATTATCATATCAAATTCCAAATTGAGCCTAGGAAGCAGAAAAACGCAAAATTGTAACACTAATACAAGAGATCATTAAGGATTAGAATGTTTTAAAATAAAATTGAGGGCTGAATTTCAATTACACAGCCTATATTTTAATACGTCTTGACTTGCATCGGGTGTCACTGTTACGTGTTCCAACAGTACGCGCATCTAGCGAGCGAGAGATAGTGGCGAGATCTCATCGACATTCGAGCTCACAGCCTTATCTCCTCCCAACCTCCTCGTCGTCGTTCTTTGAATAATAAAAAACTGCCACACTTGACTCATCTTGTTAGGCAGCGTCAGAAGTAATGGCAAATATCTTCTTTGGGTTTGGGACGGAAGAAACATCACGAATTTAATATAATTGGGCAGACTGACGCTAGAGAAGTTCACGCCACAACACGTCGAGCCGTACTGAATACATCGCAAATCGCAATCGGGCCGGGCGATGTTTTCGTATCGCCTTGTATCGCGCTGCGAGCGCATGCGCACTGGCGGCGGTGGGCGTGGCATTATACTTGAGCAGCGATTGGCTACTCCGACAACCAATCGGCGCGTTGATACGACAGCGCGGCATTTTTAAGCATGGTAAACCGCGAAAACATCGATGTCACTATTTAAATCGATAATCATATCATATCATATCAAAATACTTGAATCGATTATCATATCATATTACTGATATCGATAATCGATCGATATTTCGATTATCGACGGCAACCCTAATTTTAACCCAACATCACACCAGAAACCGTGAGAATGTACAAGTCCTGCCTCGCAGATTAGAGTTAACTCAAAAGAGTCCAGACTTCCTCGGCGCAAAGATTTATAATATTCTTCCTAAACATATTACCGAAATTGAAAACTCACGCGATTTTAGGAATACTTTAAAAAACTTTTTAACCACAAGGGCTTTTTACAGCATTAATGACTTATTTGAACACTAACCTTGTGCCAGTCAGTTCTTCTCTTATCACCATTTTATTTTATTTTAAGCATGTTCATCTGTATCTGTGATAGCCATCTGTGTTAGCTCAAAAGCGAATTCGAATGTAATTTTAATTGTATTACCGTGTAAGCTAATGCTTTACTGTAAATGTTTACTGTAACCAATAATTTGCTGACCATGTACCATGTATAAGTGTTATCACACATAATACCTATGTACAACTAGGAAAACGCCAAAGTCGTTGTTAAACGAGTGAGTGACCCATGTGTATAGTATCCGGTATCATTCCCCATACTGGGCTAGATCAAGCCTTAGGTATATGGGAGAAAAGGCGATGTTCCCGGGTACTCAACACATGGCTCACTCACTCGTTTAAGAACGACTTTGGCGTTTTCCTAGTTATTTAAATTGAACATTTAAAATGCGAATCATTTTCAAAACGTATTAGCGTGAAACATTACCAAATTTCCAAGATAAAACAAAATCACCTAAGTTTTATTTCCCATTTAACACCCCTCAAAAAGAATATGTGGGTGTAAAAATATAAAAAAGTTCGAGCTAATGGGTATCGAACCCCAACCCTCCGTGCGGTAGTCTAAATGCTTACCAATAGGTAGAGCTACGGAAAAAATAGCACTTTCAATACAAAATTTAGCACTTTCATTTCAAAATTTAGCACTTTGTAGCATTTTCAAATTGCAAATTTAGCACATTGGTGCAAATTAAAAATATATGCAATATTTAGTTGCGGTTGCGGGGGCCTCGTTCAAGGTTCAACTAAGTCTAGAAATAAAAATCATTGCAATTAGCTGAGCAATTGGGGTTTATTTTTGCAAAGAGGGCCATGTAAGGCACTGTTTTAACACAAGGAAATAACATAGAATCAGGAAATTAATTAAAATTTGTAAATTGTTAGCCACTTTTACAAACAATGCCGGAGTTGCTAGCTAAGTTAGCTGTAGGACCACACACTTAACTTTTGGTAGGCCCTAATGGTCAGACTAGAACTTGGGGCCTAAGCTTTAAAATAAATTAGTGGACTATCTCAGTGATTGAGTTCCAATTTCTGACAGTAAAGGATATCAGAATAAACAAACAAATGTGACATTTATGGACTAAACTTAGGCCTTGCAGATATGCCCACACTCGGTTATGTTTATTTGTTTATTTAATTAATATAGCCCTAGTGTAAGAAACCAGGAACTCCTCCCCCCTCCCCCCCCCCCCCCGCCGCCGCCACACTACGTCGATAGACAGACGGCCGTGAGCCGGCCCAATAACAATTTAAAAAAACATGGTCCCTACAAGAGGTAGGCGAGGCCTACGGTTACTTTTGCAGATATCCCGCGTCGCCGGGTGGTCTAGTTTGTGTAACGGAATATTGGCTTGCAAGCACCATTTCACACTGTCTTCAATGAACTCAACTTTCTCGACCTTGGCCTTCTTTCCTTTATCCAGGCTTTCCTGGATAGTAGATTGGCGTTTGCTAGTTGATGGCTGTTGCTCTCGCTTTTCTTTTGCCTTCAAAATGTGAGGAAAACAACAAATGTTTGTCTAACGTATCCTTCTAAAAATGCATCTAATCGGTCGCACATTACAAATACTGCACATCATTATCATCGAATCACTGACGTAAAAAGAAAAACCATTGTTTTGTATTTTGCAGCTAGTGTCTGCAGACTTATCTTTTCACGTGGCATTTAATCACAATTTTTACTAACTCGGAACACAGAAATAAAGCGAGCCGACGAGAGACAAAACCACAATGCAGGCCGAGCTGCTACACCCTCCGTTTCGTGTCCTTGCGCGAGCCGTGCCACGTATTCTTGGCTTGTGGAGATCGCACAGTCCAGCAAAGGTCAATGATCCGAGTTGCGTCGAGTGTTGGTCTGGCGGAAGGCGGAGGAGGGGTGGGAGGGGGGGCAAACACTTGCCGCCTAGTCGGCTCGGGAGTCGGCGACTGATGCAAGTGGTGTCGGCGGCTGGCGCTACAGAGCGGCGGGGCGGTCAATCGGCGATCTATTTTGCTGTACTTAAATTTCGCATATATTTAGCAATTACATGGTTATATCGCTGATATTTCGCCATTATGCAGACATTTCGCAGAATCACGCGAATTTCGCACTTTGTCGCATTTTCAAAAACGCATTATTATAGCTGTAAATACCTTGAAAGGTAAAGAAAAGTGAAAAAAACTTCATTTTTCAACATTTCGCATTTATCGCACATGCGAAATTTACGTGCCCCTACCAATAGGCCATGCAAGCCACGTAGTCAGCGTCCCACTAGCCGCTACCAAACAAATGCTTTAGTTAGATATTTTTAAAAATCACATTTTATTTATTGTAGGATTAAATCGCAATTAATCTAGCTGATTTTTTTAGCAGATCTCAATAAACTCGTACCGGATGTCTGTTTAAAATTTCAGCCCAATTTTTTCGGGGTTTCGGTGATTTTCGATTACAAAAGACGACAGAACACAGAATGAGACCGTTCGAGTGAATGGAGACCCGGTCGCTCCGCCCCTCTTTTAAAAAGAACCAAATTAAAACTATAAAACATCCAGGACCTGTTTTGTGGATTCATTTAACAGATAGGCCTACCAAAATCTGTCAGAATTAAAACCTACATGAAATTTATAAAGTAAAATATTTAAATTACTGGGTGGACAAATTTAATTGTTCACCAAGACGACGACATGTTTGTCTTTGAATGGTATGGGAAATAAGACAATACTTTTAGATGGTGGTGGCCAATGTCTACTAAACCTCTGTAAGCTTAGTTCCCCAGAAGTCCTTCAGGAGATTCAGTAGACCATGCAATCCTAAATACAATAAAATAAATAATATAAATATAATAACTTTGTACAAGTTGGGGTTTCCATTCAATTTTGTTGATTTTGAAAGATGTTCTACAAAGTTGTTGCAAATAAAACTAGCAATTACTTTCACATGTGTACTACACTAAAGCAGAAACAAATAACAAATTCAAAATCGTGATATCGATATTGATTTTGAAAGTACGACATCGCAATACGATATGATAAAAAATTATTAATGGTGCCGTTATTGATTGTTGAAAAATGAAACCAATATTGTTGGACATCTCCAATGCCAACCATAATTTAAATCACAATCAGCCATGCAAACAGGAATTTACAGCAGTCACAACAATTTTACCACATATTAAGCACGTAGATGGCATTACCTGGAGGAGATTGGCTGGCAGACGTTCCGAACGGTAACCATCGTAGAACGCCAGAGCGGTGCTGAAAGAGGGCGTCGGTATTCCCATACGAGCCGCTGTTGCCACCACCTCACGCCACGAAGTCTGGCAACGATGTATCGCGTCTTTGAAGAAGTTGTCCAGCAACAGGTTGGTAAGTTTAGGGTTGCGTTCGTACGCCTCCTTGATGTTGCCAAGGAACACACTAGAAGAAAAGACTTAGTACAGACTCTTAGATTGTTGGTAAAATAATTATTTATTAGCAGTAGGGTTGGCATATTAGTAGAAAAAGGTTTAACTTTGATTGATTGCTTAATTGCTAAATGTCTCATATTAATGCACCAAGACTATTCGAGACGATGAGTGGTGATAGATGAGGATGAAGGGTGAATAGAAGGTAGGAGGGGAAACTCGGCAAGGAAGTAAAGCCACCCCTTTTTCGAAAATACCAAGGGGACCAATGGCTTTACGTCCCATTCGAAAGGACGGTGTAACCTTGACAGACATAGGTTCCTTAATTAACCCGGACTGCCGAGCAGATGTTGTGCAGAACGAAGCCGTTTCACTAGCTTTTTCGAACATCTGGTCTAACCAGCAGATCTATGATTCACGGCGGAGTTCACCCACCCCCTCCTGACAAAAGCCCGACATATGTCACCACTGTAATAAATGTCTCGGGTGACACCTTATGGAGTGTGCTTGAAGTTGTTGGTTGAACAAAGGGGATTTGATTTTGCAAACTGAAGTGAAATAACTTCATAACTCTCTGCTATAGGCGCTCCACGCTAAGAAAGCAGATGCGCGCGCTTTTAACGGGTGAATTGTAGCCATTGAGCAGGCCCAAATTTAAAATAACAATCTCTGATTAGCCCGTCGAAAGCGCGCGCATCTGCTTTCTTAGCGTGGAGCACCTATAGTGCAAGCCTAAGGTAGAATAGTATTAACTATTAAAAAAAGAATATTAATACGGAAATAATTTATTTTCATATTTGTAGTGGGTTTTATGAAAGAAAAATATAACATTGATATAAGATTGAAATTTTAAGATCATATTATTTCATAATAGCCTTATTTTTGGGTGCAAAAAGATTAAGATTCATATCGATAAGCACCGAAATGAGAATAATATTGGTGTTTTTTGCGATAATATTTTGCCCAAAAAAAATCGCGCCCATACGGTACCTTTGTAAAAACTATTGCGATATATCGGCATAAAACTCGCTTTTTGTTCGCGTTTTTGTGTAAATTTGAATTGCGCACCATCTCAATTCTCAACACTGGTCGGCGGATTGGCCGCTACCTACCATAAGCCCCTTAATGCCCCTCCCACGAGCGAGTGTGTGAGAGGGAGCGCGAGCGGGGAGTGCTGTTCCTCGATCGACAAAGAGCGAGGGGGCGGAGAGTGGTAGGTCTACCGTCAAATAGATCGTGAGCGGAAAAACCCGTTTTGAGACGTTTGGAATTCCATGAAATCCAAAATTCAGGGAAAAAAAATTGTTGTAGCAGCGTCGACTAGTCATATAAGTAAAATAAAAAGTTACGTACTAGGGAATTTGCTATTAAAAATCCAGATTCCCAATAATTATGGCGATATCACTAGCAAGTTGATATTGCACGATTATCGCGATACAGCCACCTATATCGCAATTAGCAATAATATCGATATATAAATATCGTTGACATCACTACTATAGTCCCATAAATACAGTACCTCCTGATGATGCAGCCTCCCCTCCACATGAGCGCGATGCCCCCGTAGTTGAGATTCCAGCCGTGGATGTGCGCAGCCTCCCTCAGCAACATGAAGCCCTGGGCGTACGAGATGATCTTGGAGGCGTACAGCGCCTGTCGGATGTGCTCGAGGAACTCTTTCTTGTCTCCCTTGAAGACCGTGTTGGACGGGCCCTTCAGTACCTGGACACAAGGGAATGTAGCGTTTCAGTCAAGACAGTATGTAAGGTTGCAACTAGCAACAATAATCAATATTATCATTCAGCAACCGATATTCAATATCATTTCGATAATCGATAATGAAAATATAATCAAACTACCTAGGGCTGTGCGAGCAGGGTTTTTTTTTAGTCGAGCGAGATCGAGCGAGTATTTGGTCTTTTGCTTGATTTCGAGCGAGATTCGAGCGAGCAGACCAAAATTTAATTTCCCAACAAATGCGGGGATACATTTTGTCACGATGTTATAAACACAAAAATTTTCAAATAAGTTATTACAGTGTTGGGCCTGCCAATTGATAAAACATTAATCTAAAATCATTTTAATATAGGCTTACTGCTTAGGCTAAGCTAGCCTAGGCCTAGGCTCATTTCTAAATTGCCTCTACTATTAACAATTGTGTTCTTTCTATTGAAGTTCAAAGAACAATATTATTTTTGGCCCTAGGCAAGGCCTAGGGTGGGCCTAGCTAGGCCCTAGAAGCCTTTAAGGTAAGTTGCAGGGGGCCTCTCTCTAGGCCTAGCCTTGTAGGGCTAGTAGGCCTAGGCCAGCAGTAGTTCAGCTCACATCCTTTGTGCATGAATTAATGCTCTAAGTTGCTGTGGGCATTACACAATAAGTAGGGTTAAGGCAGTCATAACTATGTTCATTTCCCCTCGTATTTCAATTGCGCTTTACCTGCAAATTGTATTAAAACACATATTGGGAACACAATTTCTTCAAATAATACGAAAAGTAAAAAAAAAACAAAGGTCCGTCGCATAATATATACATTTAAAATTGATTCAGTCGTTTACGGAATGACAGACGTTAAACAACTTCCCAGCCTTGTGACGTACGTCGTAATTCGTAAAAGTCATAGTCGATTTAAAGTCGAACGCATGTCTGCGACATATCGATATTAGACCAAAGAAGGGGTTTGGGCATGCCCTTTATCCGAGTTCTTTGGAGACATGCGCAGTGTCGGTGCGCACGGGCACGGCGTCAAAGCCGAGCATCGAGTGGCCTGCGCCTGCGCAATGCCCATTACCAGTCAGCTGTTCGTTTGTCGACGTGAAGAATGTTCCCAGAGCGCGTCATAATATGGAATATTACGCCGCCGAGGCCGTATTTTCGTTCGTTCTCGAACAATTCTAGAGTCATTTCGAGACTCGAATTTTCGAGCATCAAAAAAAATCACACGAGCGAGCGAGCGAGAATGTTGACGTGCTCGATCTCGGCTCGAAATTCGAGTCTCGCACACCCCTACAAACTACGCATTTCCTGGAAGAAGAAAAAAACTCGTCATAATAGGCCTAGGCCTATTTGTAATTTTTTAGTATCTGTTATATATAATATTTCTCGTATGGCAGATGGTTAATTTGTGTTTCGTGTCAATGATAAAAAACAACATTTCTAATCACAGAGGCTCAAAGATTGTACACTATTTTGAACCAAAAGAAATTGGCAGAAGAAGAATTTTTAGTAATATCAGAGGGAAAAGTATTCAATGTTAGTAAGTATTAATGTTCAAAACCAGGTGCACAAATTAGTCGTTGCGGTAATAATAATAGTAAAACTAAATTTGAAAAAATATATTTACATATTATAACAAAATTATAATTAATACTAAATCTGATTCGTCTGTTATAATGAGTAGTTTCTCTCTCACCTTACTGGCCTGAGCCCTCTCGTCCAAGAGCGAAGACAAACAGCGAGAGAAGACGGACTCCCCGATTAGGGTGACCGGGATGCCGTAGTCGAGGGCGGAGATCGCGGTCCACTTCCCGGTTCCCTTCTGTCCCGCAGAGTCTCGGATCTTCTCCAGTAGGAACGAACCTGGCATTCACAAACAACAAAGAATCTTACTCAAGGACACTTTTTAGTTTGCGTCAACCGTTAGGTCATAATGCGCCACTCTCTCCTAGGGTATGTGGGATGGGATATTCCGTGTTAGTCAGAACCAGTCAGAGGTAGGGGGAGGGAAAGGGTCTCACGTCTTGGTCGTCATTTCGTCACCATCTTTGTCATGGTTGTCTTCACCGGGGAGGTTGTCAAGAGAAGGGGGAGAGGTCCCCGACGACGACCGCCAGAGCTCGCCTCTAGTTTTGTCGAATAATATATATTCCCCTATACCAGCTGATGTTTGCGATTATAGGGAATCATATTACTTCCTGAAACTAGAGGACACAACATGCAACTTCTGTATTTTGAGTTGGACTACAATACAACAATAAAACAGCACATCTATCCTTACAAGGATGCATTACTGTTTAGTTGAAAGAGTAGGGTTGCCATACTTCACAGATTGAAATTCGGGACTTTTGTACGAACTGAGGGGACAGCAAGGGGTATGGAGGCAAAAAATTTTGGGGGGACTTTTTCAAAGGAAGTGCCCAGAAAACGACGTTTAAGCATTACATTTTTCATGTTTGTAGTGGTGATAGAATATACGAAGGAAACGCTCAGTTGGACGCGTTGATAAGCGAGCACGTGCTATAGCTAGACCCACATTGCACATAAAATTATGGCGTTTGCGTTTCCAATATTATTTTTTATTGCCAAGGTATTTGGGTAAACCCGTGTGTAAAAACCTTTACTTTGTGGATAAAATCCACCGCCATCTAGAGGACCTTGACTCCTTGGGAAAACTATTTAAACTCTTTGGTGACAAATAATAGACTGCTTTCTCGAAAGTATTTTGATTACTTCTAGGTGGCAGTGTATTAGATAGAAACTTCGCGCGTCTTTTCGTTGCCATGGCAACGTTACTTTTGTTATAATGTAATTTCCATCTACACTACTTATCGGATCAAAATAAAATTAACATATTCCTGACCGGACGGACATTCTAAATGATTTGGCTATCTCAGATTTTGTCGCCGTTTAGTTTGAAAAAAAAACTTTCGATTAACTTTAACCCTTTCCAGTACGGTTATTTTCCATTTATTTTACCTGGGAATACCTATTTAATTTCCAAGCGGTCAAAAGTAAAGCGAAACCATATACACTTGTGCTTGTAGCTTTGAAAGTTATCAACCAATTAACTTAAAATTTTCAGGATAGGTTTACAATAAAGAAGTTATCAATTAAAAAAATATAACATGTCTGTATAATTATTATCGCAAATCCAATCCCAGCCATTATTTACGCCTAGGCCTACGCCTACACCGGCGCCGTCATGATTAGAAACTCCTGAATCACTTGAATCAACATCATCACTGTCAGAATCTCCCATTTCACTTGAACTAGAATTATTATTAGAAATAGAAACATTATCATCGTTGTCAGAATCGCTGTAGTCACTCTCAAAAAGAATATTGTTAACAACATCAACAGTCAACTTCGGTCGCTTAGCAGCCATGACGGAACGATTGACGGCCGGCGTGTTTACAAAACAAACTCGGATGTTTTTCATCGATGTATCAATGCGCGTTTCACGCCGGTAATGCAGTCGCCTTGATATTCTTACGCGCGGAACCTTCTGCTATCTAGCGGTAAAGATTTGAACTCGATAGGACTGCTGGTACCGGAGATATGGCGGGTTATTTGAACTCGCGCACCAACGACGTCCCCAGGACGTCGTTGTACGGAGCGTCACGGCGATCTATCACGTCCCAGAGGCGTTGTTGTACTGGAAAGGGTTAATGTAACTTTTTAACTTTTTGAACGATTTTGCCACAAAACTAATGGCATTCAATCGAGAACGAAGCTTGCGGATGGTGAAAATTTCAACTCGATCCGAGCCTCCGTTCGAACGTTATCGCGAGACATACAAAACAAACAAACAAACAAACAA
The DNA here is from genome assembly GCA_024449915.1 of Sweltsa coloradensis. Classification (NCBI taxonomy): domain Eukaryota; kingdom Metazoa; phylum Arthropoda; class Insecta; order Plecoptera; family Chloroperlidae; genus Sweltsa; species Sweltsa coloradensis. The sequence goes on from JAMZAV010000970.1 coordinate 341,323, forward strand.
AAAAAAAAAAAAAAAAAAAAAAAAAAAAAAAAAAAAAAAAAAAAAAAAAAACAGTGACTAATTTTTCCGGCAGAGTCAAATGGAAACGTTCGCTAAACAATCTCATAAAATTAAGGTGATGTTTGGTTGGTTGGTTCTAGGAACTAGAGGTACCATCAAGTTTAAAACAAACTACAGTGTTCTATTCGTTTTTAAACAGAAAAACAATTTATGCTATTCAGTAACTTCAGTTTCCATAGGCCTGTCTTCAAGCTGATTAGCTTCATCACCTTTTTTCTTAGCCCAGTCATATTTTTGTGAGAAACTTATTCCAGCCGACAACATAGAATTACTTTTCATATAATCATAAGACTCTGTCTGTCATTTACACCCGTAAGTTATATTGCTCAAGGAGGATTGACCTTACAGAAAGAACTAATGAGAATGCCACATTTCAACCGTCATTCTTTCAAAAACAACGGTTTTGAAACAATTACAAGTATGAGTGGGACTAAGATTTGGAAATCGGGACATTCCCAAATTTCCGGGACACGAAAAATACAGAGTTCAAAATCGGGACATCCCGATTTTTCAGGACGAATGGCAACCCTATGAAAGAGGCAATCCTAGAAATTAATTTCACCCTGAAATACAGTTTTAGGACACTGCAAAATAATTAACTGCACTTGTTAAAGGGGTGGGCCATTTAAATTTGTGAAACCAATTTAGGTTAGACTCCTAATCTATCTCATCATGAAATATACCAAATGATAAAGGTAAGATTAACTTAATAATATACATACCGTCAGCATCTTTAAACTTGAGAATATCTTTGGTAATTTCAATTAGGAATGAATCCAGTTCTCCTTTGTTCCATTCTTCAAAAACCTGTAAAAAGTAAAATCAAAAAACCGTCTACAATGTCAAATATCGTCAGTATAAGATTTTGCAAGTGGTGTCTTTTCCAAACTGAGAAAAATGAAATTGCAGAATTAAATAGCCTAGGCATATAGCCTAGAACTTCTTCCATAGTAACTTAGAAAAAGTACCGGAAATATGTTTAGTACACAAAAGAACATTTTAAAAATAAATACAGGAATATGCGTGTGTGTGAAGAGTGAAAAGGTAGAAAAAATATAAGTAGTACGTACAATACAACACATACTTAACCACATTTATATTACCAGGTTTTTCATGGAATGCTGAGGAACATGGGTAAAATTTGTGGTGTAAATGCAAATGAATCGGTTATTTGAGAAACCGAATATGTCACCCAAATTGCGTAAATGAGTTAAGATAGCCATTTTCTTCAGAATTTCAAGACCTATCGATTAGTAGAGAAACAAAATATTTTTCGACCATGCCTGTGTATATTACAGGGTGCCAATTTTCCCTTTGAGTTGAAAAACCGAATAAGTCAGTCCATACGTTCTGAAGAAAAAATTGTATTGATTTGAGAAACGGAACAAGTCACTTTCAATAAAATGAGTCAGTGGCTCTCATTGCCGAGAAATTATAATTAAACAAAGTTTTAAAAAATGTAGTTTTATGTTTACTATGATGAACAATCACAAAAACTTATGATACTACCTTATTTTTACTAATTTTATAAATCCCCGCCCCATTTAATTGAGAAACCAAATAAGTCCACGCTAATTACACCCTCGTAATTATGAAATTACGTGCTCATAAATATCAATATCAACCAAAATCAATGTAACCATTCCATGCCACATCTGAATTACTACATAAAAAATCTGCATTATTTGACTTCAGAGTATTAAATGCACGTTTTTTTGCGTTTTACTCAGAACAATGGTTACATGACTTATTCGGTTTCTCAAATAACCGATTCAAATGGACACAAGCTGCAACGACCCTTGAGTTTTCAACCTGTTCAACCAGCATCGAACGCTAGTAATATCAACAGAGTAAACCTGAATAAGATATACTTTAATTAAATAAATAATTAATAATTAAAATAAACTTTTTAAGTTTTAAAACTAAAAGATTTAAAAAAAAAACTTTTAGGTCTTCCTAATTAAAATTAAGTTAGGTACCATAAGCCTCATATAGATAATTTACAAATGGTAGGCGCCTACTAACCTAATCCTGAGTAAGATCAAGATAAATAAACAAGCTGTATTGTAGAAACCTCTTTGAAATGCTGATACTACTGAGTACGCGAGCTAACAAGAGCATGTTAAGCCCCCAGGCAGCAGCAGGTGGCTGACCTGGTCACCTCCCACGCATGCACCGAGCCCTAGAACCAGGCCGGCCTTCATCAGACTTACCTACCTCCTTTCCTTTCTTGATTTATTATAACAAATACTGGAACTGTAACAGTTACTTCTACATTATCACAATGTTATTGACTTTTATTTCCAGTTTATATTCTCTCGTCAGGCTTTCTAATTTCTATACATACTAGTAATGTAGCCATTGAGTTCATGAACAATTCAAGGCATTAAGAGAAGAACATCATACATTTGTTATGTGCAAAGAAACAATAAATAAATAATTATCAGACCCTCTTGGATAGGAGTCTAAATATCGCGATTTCATATAGTGCAACCTTTGAGAGAAATACTCATTACGAAGTATAGTATTAAATATCATTACTCTACTTCAAAAATTAAACAAGGGATATTTAACTGAAGGACAAAATGTAACTGCAGGTTCAGATCGTATTTTGGACATCATTAAACTGAAACATTGTTCATTTTGAACGGAAAAGTCGGGGCCTCAGAAACAACCAAATTGATAATTAATTAAGGAATGCGTGTACTGGGATCTCATGGTGATTCTTTATCAACGTTCATGTGAAATATATTATATTATTATATTATTATATATTATATTAAATTTAGTGTTAACCGTTTGCCCAGAAAAAGCAGAAAGCTGAGCACATAAACTTGTCACCACACTAGACTCCACCTAAGTACCTAGAATATGAAAAGAACATTGTAAAAAATAAAATTATTGTATTCAATTCATTCTACTGATATGTCACTCATAGGCCTACTTGAAATTTGCAAATTAAATCAACATGATGTAAAGTAATGTCAACCTTCGATTGAGTTGATACAGATAATTTAACCAGCCACTGCAAGATCATGGGAATGAAAAGGCAGACTTCTTGGCCAAAAGTGCCACAAAAGCACCGCAACCACCAGCAGCGCCTCTCTCCTACCAAAATGTCAAAACTAAGATCAAGTCAACCACAAAAAGGATCTTCAGAAACACCACAGAAGAGACTTCACGACTAAAGAACTGGTGGACCAAGATCAAAAAAGGGCCAGACAAAGACTGGTCGAGGAAGACGGCCACCGCCCATTTCCGGCTTGTAACCGGTCACGACGTCTTGCAGCACCACCTGCACCGCTTCAACATTACCAACGAACCGGCCACCTGCAAACTTTGTAATTTAGAAGATCAAGACAGAGCGCATCTCTTCAGATGCGCCGCCCTCAAGAATGACATTGACTCCCTGCCCGATGACCTGAGCAGGATAGAAAAGGAGGCAGTCTTATATTGGATAGCAAGACAGAAGAATGGCTGAAGAGGCCAACTTTGCACAAAAAAAAAAAAAAAAAAAAAGATAATTTAATTTGTGTGTAAATGTTAGTCATAGATTCTTTCATCGTGATTTTCTCACAAGTGGCCAGACGTAAAACAAAGTTTGGAAGTACGGCTAGGCACTGTCAAATCGAGAACTAAAGTAGTTTGGCACATACAGGAAGAACATAAAACTTTGTTATGGGAATTTGTGTAGACAGAAATGATGTCATGAGTTAGTTACAGGGCACACTGGGTAAAATAAGTACCCACTTCAAAAAGCACAAGTCTTTAATATTATGCCAAAAATGTATCTCTTGAGTTTTTAATCATGAGTGTACTTTATATTAATAATGATCCAGTCGGGAGGTGACCATCAGAATTTTGAGAAGGCTTCGGGCCGGACCTGCATGATGGCATCTTACTAGTGGTGGGTGGATGCCAAGATAGAAGATTGTCTATGATCAGCCCAAGAAATTCAGCAGATGTCACTTTTTATAAGTTAGATGTATGCATGCAAGATTATGCTAAGTGCACTTAGCACATTTTTGCTCATTTTCCTGCCAAATGAATTTTAGATGCCTTCTTTATCTTTACCTAGTAAACTCTTTAAAGGTAAGAAAAATACTTGTTAGATAACAGCAATGTCTCTACATTTGTTGCAACCGGCAAAGCGCGCTAGGCATGGGAGATGATGGGGGAAGGTTTTCTTATTTTCTATTATTTTCTTTTTTCTTTTTTGAAATTTATATTGTTTGTTTTTGTTTTTATTTTTATATTTTAAGGTTTCTCATCGCAGATCTTACATAATAAAATATGGAATCAAATAACAACTCATATGGCTTTTTTACTTGCTCATACTTTAAATATACAGTAAGATCTCTCTTATCCGATCTCCTCTTATCCGATGTTCCGTGTTAACCGAGCCGCCGCCGCCGCCGCCGCCAAAAAAAAAAAAAATTAAAGTTTTAAATACGTAAATAAAACATAAAAATAATTACAGACGCCGCGCCGCACTTTTTTAAATGTACTCGCATACATTTGTAGGCATGCCTTACGAGTGAGTGCAAAGAAGATAGATCGGCGATATATCTCGACTTTCGAGCAGTGTGCATCAGTGTACTGAGCGTATAGAGTTCAGTGGTCAGTGTGCGTCGGGCGCATCGCCGGTAAGCGTCAGTGCCACTCACTGAGCATATAGAGGTCAGTGTGCGTCGCGCGCCTGCGCGTGCGCATACGATCCAGCCATCTCACACACAGCTGTTCAAAGATGGTCGTTGTGGAACTAGATGCAATCATGTTTCAACCGATTCCCGAAATTCGTAATCACGACGCATTGAATTGTTATTCCTGGGCTTATCTTATTTCTTTCCCAGACTTATCTTGCGTCGTGAGCTTCAGCGCGGGCATAGTAGTGAGAGGTTTTCCCACATGAGAAAGAGAGCTAGGCCTAGGCCTATGTTTGCATTGTAGGCCTAGGCCTACTGCGTCGAGTTTAGGCCTAGGCCTAGGCCTAGACATACGTTTTTATTACGACATGTAGGCCTAATTGTGTACGTGTGTTCGTGAGCTTGAATTACAAGCTATTAAATCATTTAGTATACCCTGTATGAAGTGTATCGTGTGTTTTTATGTTCCTTTATCCATTACATGTGTCATTATAATTTTACCACATCAGGCTATGCTACAAGAGCCAATAAACAATTGATCCGCGCCATCCGAGTTTTTCGCAAATCCGAGGTGCCCCCGGTCTCATCCAACTCGGATAAGAGAGATCTTACTGTATGTGGAAATAAACTGGACCAGTATTATTAAAAAAATAAACAAACAATAAACCATAAACAACACATTAAAACAATGAACATTTAACATTATTATTGCACTTATTTTCATGTGTTACTATATAAAAAAAAACATTGAACCCATAATCTCCAAATAACATTTTTGTAAGTTAGCATGTTCTAGCATGGGGGGGGGGGGGCTCAATTATATGTAGTAGCAGGATTAGGTGTCAAATCTTATTGCTTGTTTCAGCTAGCTAAGTGCACAATCGTTTAGTTTAGTAGTAGTCAATTACCAGTAGGCCAATGTGGCATGGGCTACGAGGGGAAAATTACATTTATTTGTTTAGTTCCAAGGTATTGACAATCTAGCAGTTTTCTTAGTATTTAGTGGTGGAAGTAAAATTATAATAAGAATCGGAGATTATTTACTGTCAACAAACATATTATTTAGGTAGAAGCCTATTGCCAAGATGAAGAGTTCAACGTGGAGTACATTATATTATAATTTATAAGGGGTCACACCATTTATAGCAGCTGGTTCGAGAATAGATAGTTTTATTTACATTATTTTTAGTTTAAGCATCAAGTCTTTAGGTGAACTCATAAAATGTCAAGTTCAAGTTGCGAGTGTTGTGGCTAGGATGAAGGTTACACATAAAAAGATCGTAAAAATGGTCATTTAACTAACACAGCTGTGACAAGAAAAAAGAAAAGTGAAAAGAATGGGACATTAGAACTAAGCTGAGTGTGGTAGGTCGGGATTGTGGTGAAGAAGTGCGACCAGCATCTCTGTATAATCTGGTCACCCTTTAGATCACCATCACTCCATGGGTTAAAAGTTTTGTAACCAAGAATTGGGAATTTGGAAGGATGAGACCAGGGCTAGGCTAGGAGGAGCACAATGTATAGTAGCACCTGGTATCACCTGGAGTGAGTTGAGTAATTTAAGATACATAATCAATCATACATTTCCATTGTCACATGTAATTTTATAGGATTCTCTAAATGAGAACTAGTTTTTTAAATCTTACAGCTAAAGCACAGATAATAGAGTACGCTAAAGGGTAAATGTAGCACATTGGGGTAGTACGTCAATGCCAACCTTTGATTAAGTTCAATAATGTAATTAATGTCATCAATGCTAATTAATAATTGGTACTTGTTCATTATAGGGACCCCCATAAAGGAAAGTAGGTAAGTGGGTCCAACCTAGGGTGTCCAGATTTTCAAACCAAAAAAGCGGGACAAACTACTGGCGGCTGTAGCTGGGGTCTGGGGCAAAGCCCCAGCCGCCGGAGGCCTTTTCGCCGAAGGCGAAAAAATTTTTCACCATACTACAATTATTTTGTCATGTTTTAACTGAAAAATGGCAACTCGGGGGATTACCTTAATGAATAATTACTATAGAAAATGTTGCTTTGCAGATCGTACAAAACACTTTGTCATTATCAGTCTCGTGTCTAACAAGATAAGGAAAGTCCTTCTTAACATCGTCATTGAAAACACACGTTTAGGCGGCGGCATTTTACACACTCACGCGTACGAGACGAAACAACTATCTCGTAAAAGTGAGGTTATGAAGTAAAAATATTGTTTTCAAATCAAAATTAGCTTCCCCACTATTTAATTGCTGCTAATAATAATTAAATATCGAATTGCGAACTATATATTCTATCTGTTTGAATACAATCAGTTCTACAAATAAGCAGGCAAAGTAGGCTTGCAAGCACTCTAAATTTTTTTGATATTTTTTCCTCACGACAGCATTTACAACGATCTGAGCAAGCAAGGACCCAAGGAAGGTTTGTTTTGGGTGAATTATCAAATTAAATATTTATTGTGATACTCACAGTTATGTTTTATCATGTTGCTCGGCTGCAAAACGACAAAAACTTCGTTGGGGCTCGGGACAATTCGTGTAACTGATGCCGCCCCCCCCCCCCCCTCTACACTCCGCCTGCTGATGACGCATTCATTCGTGCAAAGTCAAGGCCAGCAGAAAAGTGTATACAGAATACGCGTAGTCCGCAAATTTACAGCAGACGAGCCACGAGCTACACGTGAAATCGGTATATTTACAAAAACGGGACAAAACAGCGTCCCGTGAACAGTTGTCGGGACACCGGGACAGGTTCCTAAAAAACGGGACTGTCCCGTTTTTAACGGGACGAATGGACACCCTAGTCCAACCCCACTTGGTTAGCTGACCACGGCAACGCACTTCATACTCCCCCCACGGAGCTTCGCGCTCCCCCTCAACCCCACTTACCTACTTTCCTTTGGGGGGAGGGGGGGTGTTCCTATAATGAACAAGTACCTAATAATTATTATAACATGTGTGTAAATGTAAGTCTCACATTCATTCATCAGAAGTTTCTCACAAGTGGCTGGAAGTTAATGGAGCGGCGCTGCAGCGTGTGAACTAAAGTAGAGTTTGGCACGTACAAGAAGACCATAAAACTTTGTTATGAGAATTTATATTGGCAGAAATGATGTTATCAGTTACTGTAGTTATAGGGCACACTGGGTAAAACAAGTATATCCAGCTGAAAAAGTGCAAGTCTACAGTCAAAAACGTATCTCGTAGTGATTTTCTAAACCTGGGTGCACGTATAAGAATAATCTAGTCCCGAGACACGTTGGGAGACGGAAGGTGACCTCAGAATTTTGAGAAGAAAGACCTGTCTCCTGGTCCTGGCAGTCGCATAGGAAGAGGGCTTCGGGCCTGCCGTGTTGCATCTTACTAGTGGTGGCTGGTAGCCCTAAGTTAATATCAAAGTTTGTGTTGAAGAAAGTGTTTTATCATTATCTACTAATAAATTGTCTAATTAATTCATATTCATCAACTACACTCACATTTTTGGATGAGCGAAGCGAAGACTTCAATTTCACCGACCCCCCAAAAAATTTAGCTCGGGTGTTTTTTTGTTTTTTGTTTTTTTGTTTTTTTTTTTTTTTCGTTTTTCCGTCTGTTTGTTCGCTCTCTACCGGGCAAACGGTATATGCGATCTTGATGAAAATTTGACACGACCTTCGTTTTCTCTGAACTTAGACTTGCTACATTTTTGGGTAAAATCGAAGAAATATTTCTCATGAATATCGTACTTTTACGATTTTTTTCGATTTTTAGTGCGATATTTTCGTGCCATTTGGGCCAATTCTGACCAAACGGGTGGGGCTTCAACGTTCATATTTCACATGGACATTAAGGTAATGGTGATGTATTGCTTTCTGAAAGAAAAAGTTGAAAAAGTTAGCCAGAATCGAGAGAAATAAAGCTTTTAATATACGTTTTTTGACTTTTTGTGCGATATTTTCGTGCCATTTGGGCCAATTCTGACCAAACGGGTTGGGCTACAACGTTCATATTATACATGGACATTAAGGTTATGGTTATGTAGTACCTTTTGAAAGAAAAAGTAGAAAAATTAAGCCAGAATCCATAGAAATAAAGCTTTTAATACAAGTTTTTTACGGTAAATAAAACCAATTGACAAGAAACAAAAGAAACTTGACAACATTCACCTACAATGCGTAGGCAGCAAAACAAAGCACTTGCAAAAGTAAAGATATCCCACGCAAACTAAAACCTTTAAAAAGCTCATCCATCAACGCGGCGGGACTTTAGCGTTTTCCTAGTATAAATAATTTGATTGATTGATTTATTGTGTAATTTCAGACTCGTTACATGACATGCCATGCTTCAAGCATATTACATGACGAATTGTGTACCTATCTACGGAACTGTCCGATTACTTCAAGAACAGCACACTCTAAATTGCCCTAGTCTGTTGATTATGATACTTTACTTTAGTCGCGTGCCTACTGCGTGTCTCCAGTACCAAACATAAATGTTGAGTTCAATCACCCACCAGACTATTGAACTGTTGTCGAGTGTTGTATCTACCTGATCATCGTCACCGCATATAAAAATCTTCACTGCTGCACTCTACAAATCTCATTCATATCTCACCATCAAGATCACATCATCTAACGTCAGGGAGTTGCTGTCAACGCTGACAAATCAAATCCTACCAGACAGATGAGTAATACGCCTAGCACGTAATTTTCTTAATACACAAAGTTTAATTTCCAATGTAGGTAGCATAATAATTAATTGAAACAATACTAAGGTTATGTTGATCATCACTTTTCGAAGGTAAGTTATTGGACATTAATAAAACAATACTAAATGTTTAGTTAATACTGTTAATTCGAGCTCAAATAGGCCTAGGGTGATTTCTAACTTTTGATAGAGAACAACAATACAAACCCATTCTGGTATTAGGCCTAATGTAGTAGTTAAAGCTCCTAGAACGATCATGCATAGGCCTACATTGTTTCAATAGGGTAGTTTACCAAGAGATCAACAAATTTGAATTGTAAATCAGTTTTTTAACTGAATACCTAGGATAGACGTTAAATAAATAAATACAAATAAACAAATTAAATCAAAGTAGGAATAGTGTTTAATAGAATGAGAATGTTATTGTATTAACTAAGATGTAATTAGATACCTCAATCAAATCCGGGGTCACGCGCATTCACGCAAACTGTCTGAGCTGAAATTTTTATTCTAGATGTAATTTAGTAACTGTAGACAAAAGAATTATAAATGTTAGTCATTCATCATGATTTCTCACAAGTTGCTGGCCATAAAACAAAGTTTGGAAGTTATTGAAGCAGTTTAGCCGCACAAGCGTCAGCAAAATCGTAACATAAAACATAACAAATCATAGCAAAAACTTAAATTGATATACTATTAATCTCTTCGGTCAAATTGGGTAGGTAATGGACCCGCCCGTTGCCCCTGGGTACGGCTCCAATTTCTTTTACTACCAGTTACCCGGAATCACCCATTTTTTCCTTTAATTATCACGATCTTTTTCACGGAACAGACAATACATCACGTTGTTACACCCCTCCCCCTCCGGCTCGTGGCTGCCTGCTGTGATTGTAGCGACGAGTGTTAACTGTCTTTGAGAAGGACACACGTACTTCTAGGAAATTTTGACCTTGTGAAGTTTGATTCCAGCAGATGTTTTGGTAATCTACAACTTGTTTTGTGCATTTACATTGCTATTCAGTGTCCGATATTTGTTGCGTGACAACTTGGATGATATTTGGTGTGAAGTGAAAGATGAGATAACAAGAAGTGGAATATCACTTTAAATGAACTGATACAGAAGTAGTGCACAGGGAGCGGTAGTACATGCATCGCGATAAAGACAAGGTTTGACATTGAGCAGCCTACGATCCGATTTCGGTTGCGTACAGCGTACATAACCGTATAAAAGGAATGTACCGGTAGCCTAGTATAATCAATCAGAGTTCGTTTCCACTTGATCTAGTTGCTCCGATCCCATGAATCGTGATTCATCATACACTAAAACATACGTGCCCTTTTACCAATACTTTGCAACTGCTAATGATTTTCTGAATCATTTGACACCCATGACAATAAATCGAATATTTACTACCCGCGGGTAGCCCGGATATCGATACGGTACCCGGGTACGTAAATTTCCGGGTAATGACATCCCTAAATGTTATGATAATTCCTTGCAATGAGTCTAGCCTTTAACTCCGCTGTAACTTACTTGACTCATCTCATCGTTCTTCAAGCCCAGGACGGACTTCATGAGATGATAGGCCTCGCAGATGAGCTGCATATCTCCGTACTCAATGCCGTTGTGAACCATCTTGACAAAGTGGCCGGCGCCATCTTCTCCGACCCAGTCACAGCAAGGCTCCTTGCCCACTTTAGCCGCGATGCCCTGCAAGTAACATACATGTACAGAACTGACCCAGTCACAGCAAGGCTCCTTGCCCACTTTAGCCGCGATGCCCTGCAAGTAACATACATGTACAGAACTGACCCAGTCACAGCAAGGCTCCTTGCCCACTTTAGCCGCGATGCCCTGCAAGTAACATACATGTACAGAACTGACCCAGTCACAGCAAGGCCCCTTGCCCACTTTAGCCGCGATGCCCTGCAAGTAACATACATGTACAGAACTGACCCAGTCACAGCAAGGCTCCTTGCCCACTTTAGCCGCGATGCCCTGCAAGTAACATACATGTACAGAACTGACCCAGTCACAGCAAGGCTCCTTGCCCACTTTAGCCGCGATGCCCTGCAAGTAACATACATGTACAGAACTGACCCAGTCACAGCAAGGCTCCTTGCCCACTTTAGCCGCGATGCCCTGCAAGTAACATACATGTACAGACCTGACCCAGTCACAGCAAGGCCCCTTGCCCACTTTAGCCGCGATGCCCTGCAAGTAACATACATGTACAGAACTGACCCAGTCACAGCAAGGCTCCTTGCCCACTTTAGCCGCGATGCCCTGCAAGTAACATACATGTACAGACCTGACCCAGTCACAGCAAGGCCCCTTGCCCACTTCACCGGCAATCTGTCGATTAAGTAGCTTAGCTTTGCTCCCTATTTCAATATGATACATTTGTTTAAACACCCACCCTACGGTCCTACCTTATAAATATAATAGAAATACATTTAAGTTTCAATCAACTAGTAGACCCACCTAAGGATGTAAACTGGATACAATTTTCCAAAAAATTATTTCCCATAGAATTTCTGAAAATGTTTTTCTGTTTTTCTTTTTTTTAAAGAGGCAGTGCACTCTTTATCTTGGGGGCCATAAGCTTGAAATATTGGTAGATTATTGCAAAATTTGTTAAGAATGTCTGTTAATAAAAAAATAAGAAAATGTCTGACATGATATGACATGACATTATTAAAAAATATTTTTATTCTAGTTGTAATTTTGTACTTCAGGGGCCAGCCCAGGGCTATCCCATATTTTCTGCCAATCCTTCAAATTGAGATTTTTGAATTTGAATTTAGTATTTATTGACAACGGGACTCAGGTCCCACAAGTGCAATATAATATACAAATTTATACCCTTTAGACAGCCTTAAGTTATTATTCAATTTTCCCCTCGGAAATATTTCCTAAAATTTTCCTAAAATAAATTTCCGGAAATTTTACATCACTAGACCCACCAGTAATTAATTTTCCAAGCAAATGAAGTTGCCCAGCACAATCTTTGAATGCAGTAGGGCTAGGCCTAATATAGTTTGTATAGAAAAATATAAATATATTTTAAAAGATTGTAATTTATTTTTAAAAGTATCAATTTTCAAAATGGATTTTTGTACCTATATTTTTAGCTTTGAGCCCATGGGTATGTAAAGTAGGTAGGGCTACTCAATTTTATTTAATACAACAAACATTTAAACAATTATTAACCAACGTTTAATCACAAACTTTTCATCAAATAACGACCTATTGCGAATAATTCATGAATAATTTCCTCTTTTAGTGGTTTAGTGGATGCACTGATGCAATGCTCAAACGGCAGCAAATGCTAAACTGATTTACTTTTATAAGTAGATATACACCTGTAAGAAATTAAATAGCTCATTAAGGTTCAAGTGTTGTCGTTCATAAGAACTTAGAAGGTAATTGTTATTATTTAATCATAAGTAAACATTACATAATATGTAGGCCTATCAGTTTAGCAATATGAAGTGGATGCAGGAAGCAAACCTGAAGTCCTAACACATTTGTGTCCACATCCATTGCAAATGAAAATAAATTTAAACTAAACTAAAAAAAGTTAACAAACTTACATTTCAGAAAGCAAATCTTTTGATGAAAATGATAAGATAAAAATAAATCAAAATACATTAAATTGATATCAGTCAAGTAGGCCTACAGTAAGAAGAAACAAATTTATGAAACTGATTAGATGAAAGTGAAATACAATGATTATATTGATATGAGTAATAAAATAAGAACACTTAATGAAAATGATCAGATATTAAAAAAACATGATTAAATTGATAGTAAGAAATAAGCATAATTACAATTTTTATAATAGTATTGCGGTAGCACACATCCTAAAACTTTCCACTCATTATAATTGCCACACCGTTTAGTACAACGCTGTCAAGTTACGGTTATTGGTTTGTAATGAATTGTAATCTGAACCTAAGAAACAATGGCAGGAAACCTAATCAGTAGGGGCCCATAAATTATTGGCATTGCATGGACACAATATCAAGCTAAAGTAAATGTTGATTTAAAGAAAGCTACAAGCGAGTAGTAGGCACGCATAGCATAACGCCAAACTCATGGTATTAATTTTACTCGAATGACTTTGGAAAACATTTCAGGGGAGAAGGTAATTGATGATTTTTCTAAAGCCTAAGCACAGGTACCGGTAACAGATTGGCCAAAGGTTTGCAAGGCTAAGTTTATTGCAGAGTGAGTAAGTAAGTAGTAAGAACTTTAAGAAGGTTTAAAAGTTTTATCTCTTAGGCACTGTAGCCTAAAAACTGGTAAGCTATCTAAGGAACGTGTTGGTCAGCTATCTATGGAACATACCAAAATGCTAAACTAAAAAATGTAAAATTAAGTAAAAACAATAGTATACGAAAGAACTAACATAGGCCCTACTAACAAACATAAACTAACATGCCTTCCTCGCATTGCAAAACAGTGATGTACACCATCATATTACTTAAAAGTTAAAATGCATAGGGAAATCCAATATGCACATAAGTCACACCCGTTTTCATTTCACGGGTACCATGTACTGATCCATTCCTGCTGCCCCGTTTGCTGACAAAAATTAGAACATTTCAGCACAATTTGATCAAAAGAAAGTAATTTACAATAATTTATACGTACCGTTTTCATTTGGCTGGTATTTATCAGAAATTTTACGACATAAAGTGATAAATAGTTAAATTGAAGTTATTTTGTTATTGTGAAAGGAAATGGTAAAATGTACCTATGGTTTTATTTAGCAAATAAGGGATGAGTTGGAGTTATTACCAATTGGCAATTGGCTGTGTTATAGGTTTTATTACCATTTAGCGGTGTTATTTCGGTTTTATTAAATAAATAAAAATACACACCTCTAGCAATACAGATACAAACTAATAATGAGCCACGAGTATGACATAACATCATAACTACATTGGCATGTCGTTGTTTAACACAAGTACAGGGCAGGGCATGACAATCTAGCCTACAATCATACCATACCATACAGTCAATTCAACTTAAGTGTAGGTGTTGAAATATAAGAACATGACATAAGCAGCGTACTCCACCCACGTCGAGTACTTTCCAATATCAAGCTCAAGCTAGTAGGGCCCCTATATAATTATCCGCTTCTCATTAAAACAGAAATAATTGCAGAAAATTAATTTCAAACTTTTTAGCTCGGATATCTTTAGATTGAATTGCAACACTGATCAATAAAAACCTGCGACTTGTGAATGGGTTCGAGTTTAACACACCTTGATTTTTAATAGACAACAATTTATGAGTCACACAGAAACTAGATTACCTTGAGGCGAGATCACGAATTGCAACATAGTCGACTGGAATTAGTATTCACCTGTTCAGCCGATCAATAAAATACGTAAATAAAACAGAGTTGCGGTATGTTTAGATGAAAGTCCCTTGAACCGTTAATAATAAACTTGTGGCCTTGAAAGAAGTAGGGAGATGACTGAAAGCATGAGAGCTCGGACTTTAACTGTACCGGTACCTAGGCCTAAAACGAGTATGAAAGTTGTCAGGGCTAATAAGGCTCACACAAAATGAACTTGGTTGTTCAATTAGTTTGGAAAAGGCCAAATGGCTAGTATAGTTTAGATTGGAGAAGGGTTGACAGGTTGGGAAAGCATAGAGAACATTGTTCTCTATGCTTTCCCAACTTCACAAAATGAACTTGATATGCCTATTGCCTACACATTGGTAGACAAACCTAGTGTGGTCCCATGGCAGAAATAAACTATGCACACAAGCTACATATTATGCGTCAGCAAAGTTGGGGGTAGCCTACTTCGGGTGCCCATTCTCATTAAGCAGAGCCTATTTATTTTTGACATGTAGGCCTAGAGATATATAAAATGTTTGTAATTAATTTTTGTAAATTCAGGAAATTTCAAAGAAATATAGGGCCTATCTTGGATGATTTTCCAGAAATTTATTGGGCTTAAATAGGTAGTCATGAATAGCCTACCTAGCTATCTATGCCTACATGTCTGAAGATTAGGCCTGTCAATTTCTTATACTAGACCTGCGAAATTGCATTAATGTTTTTACGCCTCACTTAAGCTTTTAGGCCTATGTTAACAATTTTTTTTTAAAACTTAACACAAATTCTTTTAGTTTTAAGTTGTAACACTTTTTCTTTGTCATCACATATTAAAATGCACATAGGAAAAAATATTTATGCATAAAATTGTAAATTTATGACTGGAAAAAAATCAATTTTATTTTTTTCTATTTTTCCAACGTTTAATTTTTGAAGAAAATTTTGAACGTTTTATGAGCTACATTGCGTTTAAATGTGTAACTATCCCATTCTTCTATCAGTCATCACATACGGTAGGTAATCAAGTTCAAGGTTATGAAATGAACAACAAACGTAATTCGTGTAGGGTAGGGTAGGCCTACCTAATGTAAATCAATATCCCAAGCACAACAAAAAACATGTAAAAAAAAACAGCCAAACCTTACACAATCAAAAGCAATGAGATCTAAAAGAAATGCCAAGCTTATGTACCCTCCTACATTTTTGCAATCCACTTGGCCTTATAACTTCATCCTTTCAAAACGTGGTAAAATTTTATTTGCAACTAGGCCTATTGTTTTAAACGTAAAAGTTTGTGCAAATTTATTTTGCCAAGCTTTGCAAGGATGCAGTCACAGGGCAAAGTGGATTGCAAAAATGTAGGAGGGTACATAAGCTTGGCATTTCTTTTAGATCTCATTTGTTTTGAGTGTGGAAGGTTTAGCCGTATTTTTACAAGTTTTTGTTATGTGTGGGATCTCATTACTTTTTCAAGTTCCATTACAAAATTATTTGTTAAAATACAATAATTTCATCAAAGTCGATTTAATTGCTATGGTACGTATTACCAATTAACAATAGAATGTAAAATATCTAGTGGTCCAAAGATTTGTTTTTTATAAACAATGTGGGTTATCAATATCATTGCCAAGTAACTAAGTGGTCCCAACGAAAGAATGCAGGTGGCTCGAAATTGTTTTCCCAACATATCAACTTTGTCAACTCTATTCACGCTAGCTCAGCGTGGATCTAGCACACGGAGGAACTCTGTGATCTACCAGTACCACAGATAATTTTTGCTTGCGTTGGTAAAAGATATTTCTCTTTCATACACAAAGGCAACATTCTATTTACCGCGCATTCATTCTACCCCCACCACTACCAAGCATCTGCATTCTGTCGTTGAAGCAAGTGTACTTGTTGATTATTTTCTTGTAAAAGGCTTTAAAACCTTTATTTGGAAGCCTTCCAGCAAACTTTTTTGACTTTTTCTTTCAAAAGGCACTACCGGTACATCACAATATTTAGCCTTAATGTCCAACCCTCGACAAATCAACGAGAAGTACTCTCGTGAGGTGTAATATCCACTCGCAACGAGGTGGCGCGGGTAAACCGGGGCCTGGGGCAAAGCCCCAATTATAATGAGTATTAACTATTTAATCTTTTATTTCATGTATATTTCCAACATTCGAGAAGACACCATTTTACACACAATTCTTTTCTTTTCTTTTCTTTTCTTTTCATTCTCCACCCTTTTTTATATTTGATTCATTCATTAAATGCATATAATATTTTTTTTTATTTGTTACCAAAATTGTTGTGTTTAAATGCATTGTTGTTGTAATGCTACTATTTCAAATATTTACCAAAAATGTAATTTATTGTTGTTTCTGCATCTACGTCATTAGATTTAATTTAGTTGTCCTCCTTTGTAAATCAGTTTTTATAATCGAATAAGATAGACGTAAAATAAATAATAAATAATAAATAAATAAATAAATAAATCCGCCGAAGGCGGAAAATTTTTGGGGTCCTGTGTTATATTTGGTGGCCTAAAACGCGATTTGTGGCGACATCTAATCTTAAAAAAACGATTAAAAGAAAGCAAACACTGCATTATTAACTCCTTACGTCACGTAATAGGAGTTCGATCCTCAGTCAATGTGAAGTAGGCCTAGGACCGCGGCACAATGCGAGTTCAAATAGGCCTAGACCTACCACCTGCTGGATTTACGTCTATGTTTTCATGAGGATGGGCAAGGTCACTTATTTAATAATTATAATAAACACTACTTTCGTTTATTATGATTCATAAAACTAAATCCAAGATCGCGGAAGGCCTAGGCCCCATTGTGATTTCAACCTAGCAGCTGACGTTTGCAAGTCTGCGAGATGCTCGACAAGCTTCACGATTTCATTAGCCTTGTTTACATGGAGGACTGAGTACGGTATTGAGTACGGTTTTTGTACTCAGTACGTCATGTAAACACGTAAAAACCGTACCGTACCGGTTGGGTTCGGTCCGACGAAAAGTAGCTACCGTACTGGAAGACCGTACTGAGTACTCACATGTAAACAGCTTCCTGAGAGGGAACCGAACTGAAAAACATGCAGCCTAATTGCAAATGTCAATAAATAAGTTTTAAAATGTTGTATCTATTTTTAACTTCTGTTTGTTGGGCTCCATCTTCAAATGTACATCATACACGCCTAGGCCTGACCTTCAATCCTACCCGTATTTACGAAAATGACATGAAAGTAGGGTTATGTAACAGTGATGTTTTGAGCAATCGCCGTAAGATGGCGTCGATGCTGGACCGAATGTCAGTTCAGTTCTAGTTGGGTACTCGACATGTAAACTCGTCAAGGACATTGGAACCGTACTTAAATTTCAGAACAGTACTGGACCCAGTCCTCCATGTAAACAAGGCTATTATATTACACTTATTATCAGGAGGATGTTGCACGGGATTTAGGGCTGTCGGTGGATTCTCATATTTTTCTCCAATAGGCAATAGCGTCAGATGAAGTTAAAAACATAATTAAGAATGGTTTCGTATAGATTGGAGAAGGGTTGACAGGTTGGGAAAGCAAAGAGAACATAAAACCCAGCCTGAAGGGCTGGGGGCGACAAAACTTTTCACCTGCTGATGACAGCTGCAGCTAATTTAAAGTTGTTAGTTACCTTAATCCACGACGCGTTTCGTCCTACTGGGACTCATCAGGCGGATGGTGGCCACTAAAAATCAGCTAACTACATGCAAACAAAACTCACAACACATAACCAATCCTGTGGTAGGGCCACGCAAGAAGCAAATTCTGCATGCATGTTGTCATCATCAGCAAGGTTACTTCACACACCATTTATACTGGGGCACACAGTCAGCACAAACAGTAAGGGGGCTTCCCTCCCAACTCTGGTGCTCGAGAGATAAGAAATCCATGACTTACCCTGGATTCGAACCAGGACCCTTGGCAACAAGAGAAAAGCTGCCCCTCCTGCTGTTGCTGGGCAAGGGTGCCTCTTCATTCATTCTAAGAGAAAGGGTTAGAGCAAGGTTGCCGTTTTTACGGATTTTATCCGTTTTAACGGATTTTGAGGGTGCAAAACGGATACACGGATTTTTAGTCCAATTAAGGATTAAGGTAACAACAACTTTAAATTAGCTGCAGTTGTCATCAGCAGGTGAAAAGTTTTGTCGCCCCCAGCCCTTCAGGCTGGGTTTTATGTTCTCTTTGCTTTCCCAACCTGTCAACCCTTCTCCAATCTATACTAAACTAGCCGATTGGCCTTTTCCTATTTGTAACAAACCAGTCTTAAGAATGGTTTCGTCGTTCGCGTCGATTTTACACCTAGTTTAGGCGTCTCGTTCGTCTGTTTGTTACGTGCGTTGTTGGGTAGCCTGGAACTTGACCTTGACTTTTTGATACTTCATTTTTAGCGAGTGGTTGGTAACAGGCCATGCTGCGCATCAGGCTATGCGCGGTAGTTGTATTGCAGGCGCGGCGATTCAAATGCTAGATCGTAAGAAAAGCGCGGTCGCACGATAAGTTATCTGCGAGTGTCAATTTGCCAACTCGCAAGCACCAAATTTTCATTCGCAAATTGCGAGCTTGTGAGTGGGATTGTCGAGGGTTGTTAATGTCCATGTAAAATATGAACGTTGTAGCACCACCCGTTTGGCCAGAATCGCTGGCCAAAGGAAACTGACGAATTAGTAAGTAGTAGCCATTATCGTTAAAGTGATTTTGAGCATGTTTCAAGTGATTTTTTCACCAAGAAGGAATGTTCGTACACCAACCAAATTTGGCATGTGTTGTCAGGTAGGCCTACCTAAATCCCCTCGATTTTGATAGTTTTTAAGTTCACATCATGTTTCATGACGGCTGGGTGACACCTCGGAAATCACCCCAACTCTGCTTGCTGTATAAGGTGCCCGAGTATGTAGCGCAATGCGGCTTGGCTGCGGCACCCTAACGGGCACCTAGATTTTGTGAGAGAAATTTCAAACAGATCTGAAAAATGTAAGTCAATATTTCCATTTGAAACTAGTTATTTTATTCCAACCTTTGACAGATCCTCTCGCAAGCTCTTAAGTGAAAATTGGTTGTAAAAGGAAAATATTTGTCGACTAAATACCGGTACTGTATTCTTAGATATATTTAATGGTAGGACCTAACCTAATATGAACTCTTTTTTTTTCCTTTTTTTCTCAAACTAAAATTTAAACTTGAGCTTGAGAGTTAGTACCTACATTAATCCCTATGAAAATCCTGAGAAATCAGGCCCTTCTGTGCTTCTTATCTCTACAGGCCCGGGCGCAGGTCCCCTTTTCCCACGTTCCTATTGAACAAATTAGTACACTAATTAGTAGTTAGAACTAACTAGTCATTCATACCTGGAAAATGTTCTTAATGCTCGGCCAGGCATCAGGGTTACCACCCGGCATGAGCGAAGGACCGTATCGAGCCCCGTCTTCACCTCCGGAAACTCCAGAGCCCACGAACAGAATTCCCTTCTCTTTCAGATCTTTTGTTCTGCGTTGGGTGTCTTGGTACTCGGAGTTGCCTCCGTCGATAATGATGTCTCCCTTCTCCATCAGGGGTACCAACTTGGTGACAAAGTCGTCGACGGCCTGACCAGCTATAACCACACGAGATCAACACATGTAGGCCTAACAAGTGACTAGCATTTATCACCTGCAGAAGGAATAAATAAAGGGTGGGGCAGGAGCTTACTTAAGGAGAAACCTACGTGAGGTTTCTGTCCTCGCTGAGCTGGTCTTCGGACACTGCGTTATTCTACGACAGATGTACCGCCCAGTCAAACTCCCCACCTGGCAATGTCCTCGAATCGGATCATGCCGGGGATTGTCGGCCGCTTTTCGGGCGATGCGATAGAGCCGACCGGTAGAATCGCAATCCTGCTAGGCCCTAGTCTTACAATTTAACCAGCTTTCAAGTATGAATGGTGTGTGAAGTAACCTTGCTGATGATGACAACATGCTTGCAGAATTTACTTCTTGCGTGGCCCTACCACAGGTTTGGTTATGTTGTGAGTTTTGGTTGCATGTAGTTAGCTGATTTTTAGTGCCACCATCCGCCTGAAGAGTCCCAGAAGGACGAAACGCGTCGTGGATTAAGGTAACAACTTTAAATTAGCTACAGTTGTCAATCAAGCAGGTGAAAAGTTTTGTCGCCCCCAGCCCTTCAGGCTGGGCTTTATGTTCTCTATGCTTTCCCAACCTGTCAACCCTTCTCCAATCTAAACTAAACTAGCCATTTGGCCTTTTCCAAACTAATTGTCCAACTGCAATATAGTTTGATACAGTGTGACATGAACTGTAGACCTAGGACTACACTTGTAATATTTTAAACGATTTAGCAACAGGCTTCGACTAGAGGTAGGCGTGCGATTCCGATACCGATTGGAACATTAAGTAATACTTCCGTAGGCCCTATAATAGCACTTTCCCCCCGCCATGCTTGACCCGCATTTGGAAGTAGGCCTACCAACCGTAGGCCCACATTAACAAAATAACCAACGAGGTTTCCACGTTCCCGCCGCGCCAGCTCTAGAACCGTTCGTCTACGTAGGCCCGAGATACTTTTTCAAACTTTGTCATTATCCGCTAAATTTGTATTGAGCACAAAATCAGTGCACTAGTAGGCCTAGGCTATACAGAAGTTTTACGATTGCAACAATCTGTTTGAGGAAGACATTTGAAGAAATCATTTCAGAAATCTTAACATATTACCGATGCCTTCTTTATACATTTACCAACTTTTGACATGCATAAAGACTATCAAGGACTTTGAAACAAACGATGACATACACTCACATGATACACGTATAAAAAAGTCACTCAGAGTTCACAGACAGACAACTACTCAGTGTCAAAAGAGTCCGGTTTACCAGGGCACTCTACTGTACAATGCTCTACCTAGTGAGATAAGGGAACCCACAAGTGTATCGCTTTTTCAACTTAGGCTAAAATATATGTTACTAAATGAATCGTTTTCTTCTGTTCAAGAGTTTAAAGAAAAGTTCCTACTCTCGACAATTAAGATAAATTTGTTTTACACAATGCATTGTGATTAGGCCTATGTACTGTAAATGCTCTATCTAGTGAGATAAGCGAACCTACAAGTGTATTGCTTTTTTCAATGTAGGCTAAAAATTATGTTACTGGGCCCTAAATGAATTGTTTTTATTCTGTTCAAGAGTTTAAAAAAAAGTTCCTACTCTAGACAATTAAGATTTGTTTTACACTATGCTTTGTGATTATGTTACAACTTAGATATAATTAAACAGTAAGTAGGCCTATAGACCTATGTCTCTAGGATCGGCCACTAACTTCCTAGAATCAATCTGCATCTCATACATTATGTTATAACTTGACTATTAGGTATAGGCCGTACCAATATTATTACTTAGGTACCATTTTAGAACCACTTTGTATGTTTTTTATTAGGGTGCCTATTGTATTATTGTTATCAACTGGCAGACCTTGTGAGAACATCTTATTAATTGGTATACCAATTGTCATTGAACCATACCATATATTTGTAATTTAACTATTTTTTCCATTATATTGTCATGTTCTGCAGGTATTAGGCAGGCACGCCTAGACTTCTATGTACCATATATACCACTCTTTGCACATCTCTGTAGAGATTTGGACTTTTTGTAAAATTGTCTTTTTGAAGAATAAATTTCTTATCTTATCTTATCATTCTAGATTCTAGGCTAGGGTAGGCCTAGGCGTTAATACTTCCAAAGTAGGGCCAAGAGAACTTTCCCGCCGCCATGCTCAACCTGCGTTCGCAAGTAGCCTACATCAACAAACTAACCAACACGAAGGGTTTCCACCTTCGACCTTCCTGCCGTGCCAGCTCTAGGAATTTTTTTAAGAGCGCACTCGAAACAAATTTTGTCAATTACGAGATTGTCCAGCTTTCTTTGTAGGGGCCCAGGGGGTTGAGGGGGGGGGGGTCGCGCAAAGTGCGTTGGTGTCTTGTAGTCAAGACTGGCCGTCTACGTAGGCCTAGGCTACGGCAGCCTAGCCTACTACGTAGGCCCAGCTACTTTATTTTTTCAAACGTTGGCATTATCCGTTAAAATTCAACAGAAAATCGGCGCGCTAACCCTAGGCCTGGTAGCCTAGGCCTATAAGGAAGTTTTATTGCATAGGCCTACGAGTTGTTGAAAAATGGATAAACAGACACAAAACAACTTGAGCCCTACCTTTAACGAGCATCATGACACGCCTGGGTTTCTTCAGTTTGCTGACCATGTCTTCGAGACTCTTTGCTCCGATGACTTTAGTTCCTTTGGCTTCATTTGCCAGAAACTGGTCTACTTTTTCAGTGGTGCGGTTGTAGGCACAAACGACAAAACCATGATCGTTCATATTGAGAATCAGATTTTGGCCCATTACAGCCAGCCCAATGAGGGCAATATCAGCTCTGAAAGTAGAAAAAGGGGCTAACATTAGGTTCGAGGCCTGGTAATTCTAACCTAAAAATTGCAGCATGAGTGTGCAGAATTAGAGGTTAAGTTGCAAGGTGAATCCTGTTGCCAAGCGGCCTACGGCCTAGGGCCTACCTAGCTGATTGAACTTACTTTTCGGTCATTCTTGTAGCAAGATGTTTGATGAAGAACGACGTGTTGATACTACAGACGTGGAAGCTGGACTAGATTCGTACGGTACCGACGGGATCAAGCACCCCTTTCCTTTCACTTCAGCGGCCTTCAAGAAGCCAACGAAGCCAGCTTACCGTACGTCCGGACAGTGACTTTGATAAGATTACGTCAGTTCATTGGTTTTGCAACTAGGCCAGACAAATCAAGGTCGTACAACCACGGGTTATGCACGAGACAAATAGAAAATTGATTAAGAATACTAACTTGATAGCAAATTGCAACAGTTGGTTATTTTCAGAGTGCAAGGTGACAGCTGATTTAGCCACTGCGACTGCGCATTCCGGAGCGTGCGCTATTTTTTATACCGGGTGATTTGAATCTCCCAAATTGTTTACAAAAAAAATTAAGCCGGTTTCGCAAAATACAATTTTCCTTCAAATGAATCTATGAGATAATGACCACCAAACAATTCAATTTTAAAAACAACATTACAGTATTCGCAATTTTGTAAAATAAAGATTCAAACGGTCCAATAAAAAAAAGAAGTTTAGTTACCGTATACTAATTTTAGGCTAAAAGAAAGGGTTGCTAATTTTGTGAATGGGGGAGTAGGTAAGATTTTTTTTGTATTTTGCAAGCTAGTGATTTCTACATGGCTACTTTGTTCTTAGCCTACACTCACATCAATGCTTACATTAACAATAATTATTGTTAATGTTTCAGTTTGGCCGCCACTGATAAACCCTTCAAAATTAACCAAATATACGTGAAAACAATAAATTTTGCCATTCTATTCACAATAAAATTTTTCTCTCGCTTGTAACATTTAACGTTGACAACCACACGGATATAAATGCGAAGAAAAAATACGTAACACAATTACTCCAATAAGAATTCCAAAAATTCAGGTCATTTGATTTTTGCACACTGCACAAGAGACACGCAAGAGCAAGAGTAAGTGGGTAGACACAAGAGAAAACGTGCCACTAAGAATAGTATTTTTACACCGTCGTTATTTTGTTATCATAGAATGAATTACCCGTGTCTCCCATAAAACAATATTTGTGCAACTTGGTAGTTAGCACCCATAATAACATAACATGACAAACCGTGCAACAATACTGCACAACATGAAGACGGTTGTAATGTTGTTAGGCAACATGGAATGTTACGTCTTCGCCCAAGAGAAGAAGTTGATACATTAAGATAAAAGGAGGTCATGTCGCGCACGCTTTGCTAGATCACGCGATAATTAACATTGGCTACAAGACATTGGATTATTATTATAATGTGCTAGCAGATTGAGAGAAATGAGAGTAAGAAAAGCACCGAGATTATAGTAACGTTGAGACTTGGACACACTAGAAACTATCACAAATAATAATACTGGAGGTGAATGCGTTGAGTATCTGGTAAATACCAACAGTGTTGACTTGACTCTGATTCGGGAGGTCCCGGGTTCGAATCCCGTCGTGACCGGCAATCCTGACTGAAGGTTCATTCCGGGCGACTCTGATTCGAGAGGTCCCGGCTTCGAATCCCGTCGTGACCGGCAATCCTGACTGAAGGTTCATTCCGGGCGACTCTGATTCGAGAGGTCCCGGCTTCGAATCCCGTCGTGACCGGCAATCCTGACTGAAGGTTAATTCCGAGGTTTTCCTCAGTTCTTACCGACAGTGTTGGCTTGAGCGTTGAGCTCGCGACTCTGATTCGGGAGGTCCCGGATCAAATACCGTAGAGACCGACAAGCAATCCTGACTGAAGTTTTTTCCGAGGTTCCCCTCAGTCGTCAATGCGAATTCAAGGGATTGAGTCCTCTTAAACTGCCCTCAAACATCCCTTCACAATCTGCAACCAACGCCCCAGCGTACCTAAATCACCTCAAGCATTACATTACATTGCACCCTTTTAACAGGCTTAATTCCCCCTGTAAATAAAATATTTCTTGTATGCCTAAATGGTATTGCCATTGGCTCGGTAGGGGCTGTGTTTGTTACATTTTAGAATAATAAATTAATAATACCTTATACATTTGTCTAGGTCTAGGTATTAAAAATGTAAAACATCTTATGTGGGGTGTACCCTCTCAGTCGCAACACGGACATTATTCAGTGGGGATGCCAACACTGTCGG
This sequence comes from Sweltsa coloradensis, assembly GCA_024449915.1. Lineage (NCBI taxonomy): Eukaryota > Metazoa > Arthropoda > Insecta > Plecoptera > Chloroperlidae > Sweltsa > Sweltsa coloradensis. Next base: position 366,832 of record JAMZAV010000970.1, read on the forward strand.
CGCCGACGCCATCGACGAGAAAACAATGGCTTAACAGAGATCGGGGAGCTCCGAGCCAACTAGTTGGACACGATTCCACCAGCAGGCGACGTAAAAAACAACACAAACTTGAATTACAAGCCACAACTCAACCGTCAGCAAATTAAAAATATATTCTACGATAAAATCAAGTACAGACAGAACAACGGCAACGTCTTTGCTTTTTTTTTTATCTTTCAGTACTGTTTTAAGAGGTCATACTCATAAGGGTCTAAAAGTTCTTGCGTGTAATAATGCTACTCTTTCGTCTCCAAACAATCGTGGGAATTGTCCCTAAATCCAAAACATGTACCTCCCACTCACCAGTCCACCTGGCTGGATATTAGAGTTTTCCCCTCCCGGCATACTAAAAACTCGGTATTGGACATAAAAGCATAAACATTAGCATAATTATCGCTACTATACTGCAGGGGAGAGGCTTTGAGCACCAAGACCATACTCCAAAACAGGCAGAATATAATATAGGCCTACTGCATGAAGGCACAATAATTTCTTCAAAGTCCAACTCGCTACCTTCCCGTGGTTAGGCCTGTAAGTAGGGGAGTAGTGTATTCCCCAAAACTAAGGGCGAGCTCTGGCCGGTTGGGGTGCGAGTTGCAGAGAGAGCTCTCGCGCAACTTTTTATCACACCTTTCTTCATTCACACAGCCCTACTCATATCAATTTTCTTCTTTAACTTTTTTCTTCTCCATACTTGCCGGCCCTCTCTGCAACGAGCACTCCTCCGCTCCCACCCAGTTAAACCCATCCTATCAACATCCTCACTCCTTCCCATTAACCCCCCGCATCTTCCCTTAGTCTTACGTTCCTCCCTTTGGAGGGAAGAAAACATGGTGGTAAGCAACAATAGGGAACTGGCCTTGGTTTCAAATATATCTTACACGTATTTAGTAATTTGTAACATTCAATTTTAATAAACATCGCAATTAAAATAAACTATAAAAATAAAATCTGTAGATTCTATGCATGTTCAAAGTTCCTGGGTTTTGACTTCCCGCGCAAAGACTTAAGTCCGCGCTCTTTTGGTTGTGACGTTATCGTGAGGTGAGGAGGGAAGCTGATTGGCAGAACTGTCAGCTCGCCGCCTCGGCGAACCTCACGATCACGTCACACCCTTGTCACACCCACCTGCAATGGCGCATGGCCGTTTTCCGGCGCGAAGCCCGGTTCAAATTTTTCCTCGCTCACAGTTAGCGCTAATAAAAGTCGGAAGCATAAAAAAACTTTACTGGTCGGTATTTGAGGTTATTAGTAGGGACATATTCAAATTTGGTAATGAAGGACAGTTCCCTATTATGGAAAAAGAAAATTTGGAGAATTCCATTACACTTGAAATGGGCACTGATAACACTACTGTTGAGTGCCCTAAAACAACATTAACTAACTAACTAACTTAAATGACAAAGCTATTTTGTCCAAATGTCGATGTTTCAACTTGCCCATGTGGCTTGGCGAAAGTAATTCTCCCCCCACCATAGAGAGAAGCCGCCTTCTAACCAAATACGGATTCTTGGACAGACTCAGAACAATTTATTACCTCCGGCTATGTGGTCTTGTAATGGCCAGGGCTTGTGAAACTACTTAAAAACAAAACATCTTTTCTCGAGCATACCAATAGAGATAGTGCGTTCGTCCTTTTCTTGGTTTCTCATTCTCATCAATTTCATTTCTGTTCGCCGATAGTGGTAGCTACGTGTAACCCGCGAGGCTATGATTCGGGAGGTCATCGCTTCAATTCCCGACTCCGGCAATCCAGACAGAATATCTCAATATTTGCTACTCTTTAACTAGAATTGAGTAGGCCTACTTTGAAAAAGTCCTTGGACAAGATACAGCCCCCTAAGATTATTACAAGGCAGGTGGAAGATTACGAATCTATTAGGACTGAGTTACTGACACCTTCCCCTTACCAATACCATAGTGTCACCTTTGGTGTCACACATTATATCTCACACCATGAATATATGTTACAAAATTACAGTCTGTAAATGTATATAAATTATTTGTCATCCATTAGCTTGCAAATCCAATCAGTGGAAGCACCCAGTTACTACTTCAGCTCATTTGCGCTTCGCAGTCCACTGAGAAGTTACACAATTCGCCCAGTTTTTGTGCATGTTATCGCGGTATGGTCTGCGGCTTTCATTCTATCATTTCACTTGGCCCGAACTATAGAATATGGATGTGAAATGCGCAATATGCTCTCTGAAAAGCCAACTATAAGCAGGATGCCGTTGTGGTAGAGTGGACCTTCAAGATAACCACAAGTGCAGGAGATATTCAAGAGTGAACACCGAGTTTCCCCCACTATTCTCTACTCGGCAGGTTGTGACATAGATGCCTCAGTTCACAAGAAAGCCGAGTGGCTGCAGCACTTTCTGTCAGTCAGAAGGATTATAGCAATGTTATTCTTGTATTACAAGTACAAGAGGTTTCACAATCACGGATGAGAATGATATAGTAATTGTGTATTGCGACGGTCCATTCGTATTTTTAGAAATCATTTGTGTAGTTAGTAGGATATATTTGAGAAGTTTTGTTTTATTTTAATTTTTATTTCAATGTATTATAGTCAAATTCTGAACTATTCTGTGTCATAAGGCAACAGCCCAAAATACCAAAAAAGGTTTTTTATTATATTAATAACATGCTACTAGAGAATGGTTCAAACTACTACAGCCCGGGGTAGAGGGACTGAAATATAATTTTATAATGACGGATTTAGTCCCAGACTTGCGAGTGGAGAGGCTGGAGAGGGGGGGGCTCTAGTCTCCTCCCAAATTGCAATTTTGCAGTGGCGGATTTAGTCCCAGACTCATACACTAATTTATAAATTGAATATCCGTATCCGAGAATTGGCAGTGTGTTTGGGAGGGTCGGGGGGGGGGGGGTGATGACATCTTTGTTAAAGCTGGACGGGGTCTGAGATTAAGTGCTAGCCTCCAGTTAACTTATAATTAGCTTGCGCGATCAAGTTGATTTGAACGTTAACATCCGGTATGAATCTGGACAAGGGAATTAATTCCCGAAGTTCACAAAAATTGAGTATATGACGGAGATTACACGATTTTTTAATCGATAATTTTTTCAAAATAAATCTCACAGATTGCTGTGGAAAGAAACAACAATTGATTTCTTGCCAATGAAAACCATTCAACAGGGAATGATGATACAAACTTGTCTGCATCTCGGTTCCCGAACATCTTCTAAGCACCGTACGCGTGCATGGCGCGCATGCGCAGAAACTCCTCCAGCAACTTAATTCACGCACTGCGCATTGCCAACAATCGACCACTGTACAAGCGAACAAATGTTCCAATTGGATTGGATATTGCTTAATTAACGTCTCATATTTATGCAACTTGGCTAATCGAGACGAAGGGAGGGACGTAAGAGATGACGCGGGGGGACAAGGGGTGGACAGGCCTGTGCTGGTCAGAACCAGCCACAAGCGTATGGGGAGGGCAGGGGTTCCCCCACGTCGTGGTCGTCTCCGTCTGTGTCATCATCCGTCCGTGTTGTCATTGTGTCGTCGCCCTCGGGGAGGTAGTCAAAGGGGAAAGTTCCCTGATGACGACCCAGAGCTCGCCATTAGTTAAACTCCCGTACTCACGGGACCAAACCACGAGAAGGTTGCGAGTTGGAATTTGATGTCCGAAAATAAAAAATATGTATATATAGCACTTTACGATTTTCTGTCTGATTCTTTGTTCTTAGAGGACAAACAGCGTCTACGAGATGAGCATTTCAGGGAACCTTTTAAACCTTCAAACTTAGCTGATATGCTATGTATTTGGGGAACAACAGTGCACAATCGAAAAATATTTCTTTAAAAAGCGGTAATTTTACGACTTTTCGATTAGAATGTTTGTATTAAAAAATGTTCTTTTTCCTCTGTAAGGGAGAATGGCTATTTCATTCTCGATGAAAATTTATTGGATGAGCGTAGCGAGCGAAGCGAAGATTCCATTTCACTACACTGGAGAAAAAAATCCGGAATGTTTTTTTTTTCCTTTCTTTTTTTTTGTATTTTTGTGTGTTTGTTAACACGATTCCGGCTAAACCGATACTCCGATTGCGATGAAATTTTATGGAGACCTTCGAAATCTCTGAACTTAGAACTGCCACGTTTTTGAGCGCAATCGGGAAAATTTTTCTTATAAAAAACGCAATTTTACGATTTTTTTCGATTTTTAAAAAAATTCTTCGACTTATAACACTTACATGCTTTATCCGATTGTAATGATTTTTTAACAGAACCTGAATTTTATGAATTAAGATATTCGTGTGAAATTTGAGCTTAATCGAAACATTATTTCTCATGAAAATCGAAATTTTACGGGTTTTTTCTTTTTTAAAACAATTCTTTGACATATAACACCTACATGCTTTATCCTATTGTAATGATTTTTTTATAGAACCTTATTTTAATGAATTAATATACTCGTGTAAAATTTGAGCGCAATTGAATAATTATTTCTTATGAAAATTGCAATTTTACGATTTTTTCTTTTTTAAAATTACGTAAAAATTACGATTTATTAAAAAAATTAAGTTAATTTTTAATTTAATTTAATTTACTTTAAAATAAATCTTCGAATAAGTAATGATTTTTTCACAGAACAACAGAAAATCCGCGTATAACTCAATGCAGCTCAATGCACCAATTACGCTCATCCAACAACGCGGCGGGACTTAAGCGTTTTCCTAGTCTAAAACAATTCTTTGACTTACAACACCTACATGCTTTATCTTATTGTAATGATTTTTTCACAGAACCTTAATTTCATGAATTATATATTCGTGTTAAATTTGAGCGCAATCGAATAATTATTTCTTATACAAATTGCAATTTTACGATTTTTTTCTTTTTAAAAAATTACGATTAATTAAAAAAATTAACTTAATTTTTTATTTTGTTTTATTTAATAATAAAAATTAAGTTAATTTTTTATTTAATTTAATTTAATTAAAAAAAATCTTCGACTAAGTAATGATTTTTTCACAGAACAACAGAAAATCCGCGTAACTCATGGCATCTCAATGCACCATATACGCTCATCCAACAACGCGGCGGGACTTAAGCGTTTTCCTAGTAGTGAACCTTTGAAACATCTGAACTTGAATATGATGTGAATTTGGGTACATTCCAGAGAGAGGTACTTACAACATGGGTACATTCAAATAAATAATTAAAATATTATTTTCTCAACCATTATGACGTCGCTGCCCCACGCCCACGTCTTCGAATATGACTGTTAAATTAAATAAGCCAAAGACGCTCATCCATCAACGTGACTGGAAAAAGTGGTCGCGAGCAGCCTCGGTTACACCATCGCCGTCTCGATGTAAATATTCGCATTTTAACGTCCAGACGGCGGTGGTTTATTCAGTTAATGCAAAGCTGCTATGCTGCTTATTGGATGAGCGTAGCGAAGATTCCATTTAATTACACCGGAGAAAAAAATCCGTACTTTTTTTCTGTTTGTATTTTTGTCTGTTTGTTAACACGACTCCGGCTAAACCGATACTCCAATTGCGATGAAATTTTCTGGAGGCCTTCAAAATCTCTGAACCAAGAACTGCCACGTTTTTGAGCGCAATCGGAAAATTATTTCTCATTAAAAACGCAATTTTACGATTTTTTTCGATTTAAAAAAAATTTCTTCAGCTTATAACACCTACATGCTTTATCCGATTTTAATGATTTTTTCACAGAACCATAATTTTATGAATTTAGGTATTCGTGTGAAATTTGAGCGCAATCGAAAAACTATTTCTCATGAAAATTTCAATATTACGATTTTTTCCTTTTTTAAAATTACGATTAATTAAAAAAATTAAAATTGAAGTTAATTTTTTATTTAATTTAATTTAAAAAAATCTTCAACTTAGTAATGATTTTTTCACAGAACAACAGAAAATCCGCATAACACATGGCAGCTCAATGCACCAATTACGCTCATCCAACAACGCGGCGGGACTTAAGCGTTTTCCTAGTTTTATGTCATTGCGCAAAAGTCGCACAGCAGATCGCAGCAGATGAGTAAACCGAAAAAATTGTGGCGTTTTAAAATTTCGTCGAAGTCCAATTTATTGGATGAGCGAAGCGAAGACTTCAATTTCACTGACCCCCCCCCCCCAAAAAAAAAGCTTAGGTGTTTTTTGTTGTTTGTTTTTTTGTTTGTTTGTTCGCTCTCTACCGAGCAAACGGCATTGCGATCTTGATGAAAATTGGAGGGGAACTTCGAAAACGATCAACATAGTTGCTGGTTGCTGTGAGTTGGTGTGCATTTGAAACTGCCCGCCAAACGGTCAAGTCGAGTTGCTCAACACCCGGCAACACCCCAAAAATGTTCAACATTCTGAACTACTTGGCAATAAAAGTTAGCAACTTCCAATCAGATCTCTTCAAAGTATAACGTAATCGTTGATCACAACAGTAAGTGCCACCACTGTTTCTTTATTTTGTTGCTCGTGTGGCAGGGCTGGGCAACACTACGTTGATCGTTTGGTGCAGCCGCTTTTTATCTGCCGAGTTTTTGGGTACGATCGAATAAATATTTCTCATGAATATAGTACGATTTTAGTGCGATATTTTCGTGATATTTGGGCCGATTTTGACCAAACGGGTGTAGCTGCAACGTTCGTTGGATGAGCGTAGCGAAGATTCCATTTCACTACACTGGAGAAAAAAATCCGGAATGTTTTTTTAAAATTCTTTTGTGTGTCTGTGAACACGATTCCGGCTAAACCGATACTCCGATTGCGATGAAATTTTCTGGAGGCCTTCAAAATCTCTAGACTTAGAACTGACACGTGCGAAAAATCGATCGAAAAATTATTTCTCATGAAAATTGCAATTTTACGATTTTTTTCGATTTTCTTTTTTTCTGTTTGTAGTTTTGTGTGTTTGTTAACACGATTCCAGCTAAACCGATACTCCAATTTCGATGAAATTTTCTGGAGGCCTTCAAAATCTCTGGACTTAGAACTGCCACGTTTTTGAGCGCAATCGAAAGATTATATTCTCATGAAAAAGCAAGTTTACGATTTTTTTAGATTTCAAAAAAATCTTAAAACATTTCTTCGAATTATAACACTTACATCTTTTGTTCGATTGTAATTATTTTTTCACAGAACCTTAACTTATGAATTTATATATTCATGTGGAATTTGAGCACAATGAAAAATTTATTTCTCATGAAAATCTCAATTTTACGCTTGTTTTCGTTTTAAAAAAAATGTCTTTGACTTATAACACCTACATGTTTTACCCGATTGTAATGATTTTTTCACAGAACAACAGAAAATCTAAATAACACATGACAGCTCAATGCACCAATTACGCTCATCCAACAACGCGCCTGAAAAGCGTTTGCGAAGCTTGCTGTTTTGCCTTTTGAAAGAAAAAGTTTTCAAAGTTAGCAAGAATTCATAGAAATAAAGGTTTTGCATTTTACAGGTGTATATAACAAGTAAAGTAAGCATAGAAACTTCACAACAATCATCTACAATGCGTACGAATAGCAAGTCTTTGGGTCTCGAGATATTTTATATATTATTATAATTGGTATGGTTATATACTCAAAGGTATTACCATGGACTTAGAATAGTAACTGGCGTGTATTACCATAGCAGTTTCATAAAAATGAACCGAATTAAAATATAACAAAAAAGTTTGCAATGGAACTTGAAAAAGTAATGAGATCCCATGCATACAAAATCATTGGACAGAAAAAGTCAACCAAAAAAGCTCATCCATCAACGCGACTGGTCGCTAAGGTTTTATGTTAATGTTTATTTATTTTTATTTATTTAAAAGCGTTCGCGAAGATTCATCATTCTTCATTCTTCCATAATATGGGTCATCCTCAGTTTGAAATTTGACGCGTTTGATCAACACCGCCGTCTGGATGTATCTAGACGGCGGTGGGTAACAACCACTCGATCCAAGTTAACAGCTTTTCGATGGTCTTCCGAGTTCCGTTTCCGGGTTCACACTTTTGAATTCGGTTCGGGTGACCCAAGTATCTATGGGGTGACCATACTTTTACACCACAGTCCACTTGCTTAACTTGCTTTGTTTTCAGTTTGTTGTGTTCATCTGGTTTCTCGTCTTCCATGTAAGTTACAACGCAAATAGCAAAAACTTCTACAATAGGCAAGGGGGTCGCTGTGAGCGGGTAGGCCTAGCCTCGGTCTTGCCAGACCTAGGGCCCATAGGGTGAGGCCTTTGTATGAAATTGGGCGTAGGCTAGCTACGTAGGCCTAGCCTAGGCCTCGGCCTATAGGCCTAGCAGCTAGGCCTATCTGTTTAACGCAAGCTAGCCTAGGCTAGGTCTAGGTCTAGGCTGTGGGCTCTAGGCAGAGGCTAACCCTTGGCCTAGGCCTATTGGAAATAAAATAAATCAAATAGCTAACAAGAAAATTATCGCTCTTAAAAATTTGGTTCCAACAAAATGCAATTGGCCCTAGCCTAGGCCTAGGCCTAGCCCTAGCTAGCCATGAGACTCAAAAGAGCGATGTTCTCATGTTCACAGTGCAACGAGAATCCGTAGGCAGGCCTAGGCTAGGCCTACCCACCTGCCTGATCACCCAGCTCTAGAATATTTTTAAACGCAGTGGATATTCGCACGGTCAGCCGTACGACTAGTGCAAAATTATTCAAGGTCAGCCTACGATACCACCTAACTAGGCCATAGCTTCAATATCACAGTGCATTGTGGCAGAGTGGTAGCGCGTCCGAATTCTATGCGAAAGGTCGGTGGTTCAAATCTTCGTTTGGTCGTTTTTTTTTTACCAATCTATTTGGGTCCATGTTTTTTCTGCAATGATTTCACTAGGTACATTCGCCCCGTCGCAAACACAATTCTAGAGATAAAAGCGTTAAAAGTGCTAGGCCTAGGCCTATTTTAAGATGACACCTCGACGTTAGGTAGGCAGCCTTCAAAAGGACTTTGTTTAAAACTAGAAGGAAGGTTTTTGTGTTAATAAAACAGCAAAAAAGGACGACGGAAGGACGACACTTATTTAGGCGCACCTATATCCATCAGTCATTACCGTACGAATAATTTGCACTAGTTTACTGCTGACCGTGCGAATATCCCAAGCCTATTATTTAAAGTGCCCGGCACTGGTCCAGGCCTTCCTCCTGCCAGACCAAGGGTTTCCCACCGATAGATTTCTTGTGACCCGTCCTTGCCCTGATAGCCTACGCGAGTGTAATTCACGATGTCAGCTCAGAGATTCAGTGGACCTTAGGGCCAGGGCTAGGCTAGGGCCTAACTAGTGTTTGTAATATCTACTGGATACACCAAGCCTTGGGTTAGGCTACTTTCGTCTAGGGCTAGCGAGTCTTAGACTAAGACCCCGTTTTTATTACTCGCTTCAAACGCTGGTTGAAACGACGTGCGTAACCGACTTGCGTTTTCACTGACCGTCGTCCAACCGTCGTCAGCAATCACAACACAATGGTAACATAACCTATAATGTATTTATTGTATTAAGGGATTGGGGATAATGCATGTATTCATAGGTCTGAGCTCTACTTATAGTTAATAAATACATTATCTTGAATCAACAAGCAAAATATTGCGTATATATTTGAAGTTATATGTAGTTTGTTTACGTCGCTTGCAATCAGCTGGCAGCAGTCTGGCCGGCCATCTTGAAAGCTTACGTGAGTAACTCCGAGTTCCGACGTGGGTTGAAATTCCAACTAGCATTGCAACTCCGTGCGTTCACACTTCAAAAGTTACCCACATTATCGACCAACCTGCGTTAGAAAGCGAGTCATAAAAACGGGGTCTAGGCCTAAGTGGCGGCTCGGCTCCCTCGATGAGGCAACTGAGGGGGAGCCTCGCCAAAGAATTTCTTCTTGGCGACTTAGCCTAGGCCCAGTTCCCACTAAATGGTTTTGTTATAGGACATAGGCTTACGGGTTAAATTGTTATTGTTCTAGTCTTAAGAAATTTGTTATAGGCTAACATAAACAAAATTCTTACTACTGACCAATCAGACGTCAATAATCCTCGACCAATGAAAAGGAGTAGGGCTAACTTCATTATTATTTATAATCAGTGCTTTTTTTCTAAAGAAAAAGGTGCCGGAACGGACAATGTGAGGCAAAGTAGTGGTGTGGCATAGCCGGGGTCTGGGGCAAAGCCCCAGCCGCTGGAGGCAATTCCGGCGTAGGCGTAAAAATTTTCGGTACCGCATTATTTTTGATGGCCTGAAAAGCGTTTTAAGGTGCATGTGAAGCAGAAAATACCATGACATTGACATATAAAGCTTATTTTGCATAGTTAAGTGCACATTTAGAACTAAATAAAGTAAAAAAATTCAATTATCTACTCACCACAGCTGCAGTGCAGGGTTTTATAACAGTTTCCAAATTTCCGCAAAATTTGCATCGAAGTTGGAAGCACTTTCTCGGATTCTCTGCTTACTCTGCATGTCTACTGTAGAATGTTGACCACGCAGCAGCCACGATTCAACATATTTCTCCGGATTGAATTGAGTTACAACAATTTTAATAAACATCATCAATGTTATTGTACTAATTAACATAGAAGCCCTGGTCGGAGTCACGATATAAGGTTCATCTGAAATCCCTTTCACATTCACTTGAAGAAATAGGAATGGTGTCCAAAGTATGTTTCAACGGCAACAACTTGTTGGGTATTATCTTTTCATCAAGGGATTCGCGAAACCCACGGACCACTTCCCTTTCAGTCAATCTCAGTCTATTGGACAACTGTCTGATTTCTGTCTCACCGAATAATAAACGTTTGTTGATGTCTTCACTCTTCAGGCCACAGTGTTGGATCAAGCACTCGGGCCCATTTCGGTAAATCGGCTTCTTCATCGTCAAGCAGACGCTCATTTTTTTGTTGAAGTGTCCAACAACTAGGCCAATAGTCATTAACATTTTGTTCTTCAACACACGATGCCGAAACAGTGGTTACTGTCGATTCCAAAAGCGTATTTTCTTTAGGACTACTAGGAGGGACAAATTCGGAAGGAGGAGCAGGAGGAACAGTTAATTCTGTCTTACCTTCCAGTTCACCATCCGTTTTTGATCTTTTAGGAATCTAGGAAGAAAAATAACTAGTTATTTTTTTCATTGCAATGATCTATACCGCACCATAGAGAAATAAATACCGCACTTTACGACACTCGAAGAAAACAAAACAAATAAGAATATACAGTTAAACGCAATTTCACAGTGTACACGCCACACCACGCTAAAAACTATAACACCACGAAATACAAAACGAATTCACATTTCACACACTGCACACACATTCAAGGCAAAAACCAATTCATTGACGGTGACACAGCCACTCAGACCGCGCTCAAGACTAGACTAAGAACCGGTCATGCACTTGCTGAAAGGAGTGGGTGAGGGGGGGGGGATGGTCTAACGGTAACCTACCCTCCGAGAATGTCTTCATATTGTTCGGCCAAGGGCGGAAAGACATGTCATTCTCTTTTCCAGTGGCGTACCGCACGGCAGTTCCAAATGTGAGATAGAAAGTTGATTTTTTAAATCTTACATTGTAAAAAGGTGCCGGAACTACGTTCCGCCAGAAAAATAGCCCTATTTATAATATTTCATTATGATGACAGGCCACTAAAACATTACTAACCAATTAGGGGCCTAGGATATCGGATTTCTTATAACTAAAACAATTTCTAAACACACTTGCGGGAACTGGGCCTTACTATGACAAAGTAGGCCTACAACAATATTCATGTTTTTGATTCGTCACATTATATTATTCTACGTTGAAGAAAAGAAAAGTTTATACTGTCGAGCAGTTGTCAATTTTGTCTTTCATTGACGAATCAGATATGGTATAATAATATGTTAATTACTAGAAAAATGCCAAAGCTGTTAGCTCGCTCACTCGTCTCACAACGACTTTGGCATTTTCCTAGTCTAGTTACTAGGTACTTTGGCACATTTGTACCCGGGAATGTGGGAGACCTGGGTACGGTACGTCGCGATAGATGTTTAATTTCTGGATTGTATTAAAAATTTATAGAATCAAGTTTAAAATGCATAGGCAGCAGCTACTGTACAAGTAAAGATTGCAAGGTTTACTCTATCTCCCAGCAGAATTTTGGGGAACCTTGAGCAATGAGATTTGTTATACACCTTGGTTACTGCATTCATTTAGGCCTACCGCCTGACATTCAAAACTTGATTTGATAAAAATTATTTGTTCACAAACAAAAGACATTAGTCACTAAATTAAATGTGACATTCTCAGCCTAGTTTCATATTTATTATTTTTTGTGAGTTTAAATCGTAACGGATTTTGATCAAAATGTAAACGGCACCCTGAGGACTGGTCCCGGATGTCTGTTTAAAATTTCAGAGCAATGTGGTCAGCGGTTCGACCATTCTAGAGTGAACAAACTCGCAGACAGATTAAAAACGGACAATGTCTAATTTATGTTGAATGGTTAGACTCAGTTGCTTTCCTCCCTTATCTTATAAAATTTGCCATCTGTGATTATCACTTATTTTCAACTAGGTATACTGGTACTAATAAAATGTTATCACAATTATTTGCAAAGACATGAGAGCTCCTGCATTGAGCTAGCCTATAGGCCTAGTTCATCACCGCAATGATAATCCCAAGTAGCACGTACACGGGGTCAAAAATGAGATACCTTCAGCTAGCCTACATTGCCTAATAGTGTTGACTGTTGCCATTGTTCCAATCATGCATAGATTGGGCTGCATTGTTGTTTTATCATTTTGCAACATTGCAACCTAGAGTACTGAATGTGACAAAAATCAAGAAATTGTGATAGCTTTCATAAACCCCCCAGGATAAACCTCTAAAAAACGATTAGCCTACATGTCTGGCCACAAAAAAGGGATGCCTAATACATTACAATATAAAATTACTGTCATCAAAATGTAAAAATTGAACCCAAATAAATATTCTATTCTATAATTACAACTAGGTAGGCTACAATACTCAATAGGCTACTTTTTTTTTTTTTAGATCTCAATGGCACTGTCAAAACCAGTACCCGTATGCAAGTATTATATAAAAGGACGGTGCCAGAAAGAGACATGCATATTTAGCCATGATGTGGAGCGAGTAGCAGCAACTTGTCGCTACTTTAAGGATGGTTTATGCAACAACGAAGACTGTAAGTACAGTCACGACTACCCCAAACCGTTTTTCTCTCCACTACCTTCGTGGTCGCCAGAAGGTTTGGCAATGGCGAGGAAAGAAGAAAGAGAACGGAACCCCCGGTATGCCGGGACGGGCGTCAATCAGCGCTCTCAATGAGCAACCGATTCCGTGGGAATGTGCACAAGGACCCTGTGTATATTGCGCAAACATGGTCCTTCCTCTGGCACCCTTAGACTGTGAGCAGTTACATGGCCGGGTGCTGGCTATGCCGGTCCGCCAGATGCCCGACATGCCCACGCCGGTCCGCCAGATGCCCGACATGCCCATGCCGGTCCGCCAGATGCCCTACATGCCCACGCCGGGCCGCCAGATGACCGACATGCCCACGCCGGGCCGCCAGATGACCGACATGCCCATGCAGGTTGGCTTTAGTCCCCCCATACCGGTCCGCCAGATGCCTGCCATGCCGGACAGCAGAACCCCGAACTTGGGACCTTTTTGACCAACCAAAGAAACCTCTTTAACTTTTGTTTAATGTCTTATCTAATAGGGTATGGTAACTCGTGGATAGGCCCGACATTGATTTGACAATTGCATGTATTCAAGTGCATTTTTATTTTTCGACATTCACAACATGTGGCATAATAATTGTTAATATTATATTGCTTGTCTTGAAAGCAAAGATCTTACAAACTAGTACTGAATATAATATGTACTTGGCATGCAAATAGGAAAATCTAGTTGTTTTACTTTGATAACATAACAGAATGTTCGAGGTACTATAAAATTTGCATTATTTTGTTTCAAGGTTATTTAAATCTTGTGTCACAATCACAATTCAATCTTTAGAACTTGTAGCCTGTAGGCATATAATTGCCGTTATCAGTAAATTAAATGTCTTAGAAAAAGTTAAGTTCAAGTCATTATTCCAGTCAGTATGACTTAATTTTTATGCCATGGGGTAACAAGCGTTCTTACAATTGCTTACCGGTATTTAAAAATTTAGAAATGTTTCAAGAAGGTACAAAATAACCCAGTATGGTAGTAGACTTGTCTTACCCTAATATGTCAGCCAAAAGGAACCTGACAGTTGGCCTATGTCAAAGGCACAATTTTTGCATTTTTTTGTGGAGTGAATGAGTGGATACTAAAGAATGGTTCCATCTTATTGGTACTGCTGGATGGTATAGGCCTAAACTAGGTTTGAAGTTGGCAGCTTAAACCTATAAAAATTGTTAGCTACAGTAGGCTTCTTACTTTATTTTTGCACATATTTTGCTTGAGTGGTAGATGTTATTGTTGAGCTGCGATGGTATTTGATTTAGGCCGTACTCCTATTTTGACCACTCAAAAGTTTAAAAAGCACTCTAACTTGACATTTTCAAATATAGCTGCGGCATATATTAGCATAAATACCCTACAGTAATAGTGATCAAGAAGAAGATGTGAAGATGTGTCACTAATCGAGTAGATTGACACTGCTTCGTTGTCAGATATTTATATTAATTAATAATAATTAGTATTGATGCCTTTAGTCTGTATGGGTTGTGCTAATGAGCGCATAAGTTCAGTTTAAAGTTTTTTGTTTACCTCGGACGTTAAAGAAAACATATTTTAGCGCAATTCTGTAGACTATTTTTATTCAAATAACTGGTAAGGAGGTGCCTCTTAAGTTTTGATGCATTGTCGTGTTTTTGTACTTCAATTGCAACTATTGTTACTTGTTTAGTACTTTACCTCAAAATTTCCCCATTTCAATTTTTTGATAATCTTAACTTTTGGAAAAATTGTAAACTTGACCCCTTGTCAAGAATGTACAGCCTACCTAGGCATAAATAAAAAAGTTTGACAGTACAAAATTGGGAGTTTGGCTATGTACGGTATGCATCTTTATCTATCATACTGAACAATTGAATCGTTTTCGACTAAGGGGTGTCCACTGTAGGACCTTCAATTGAACAGCAGAGGCATGTTTTTTTTGTTATTTTAGACAATTTTGTTTTAACACTTGGGTGACCATAAAGGGGTCGAGTAATTATACAGTACTTAAAATATACGTTACTTATTAGGTCTACTATATACATCTGTCTGTAACTTGGAAGCACCCCAATTCTTGGGCTATCTTTGACTTGCTGCACTTTCTGAAGAGCTATGAAAGTAAGCCCAACTCATGGGTATGGTAAGCATGATGAGCAAACCTTACATTTTGATTTTGAACTGAACATCGCAAAATTTGATTAAACACAGTTCAGTCCTAGCCCAGGTACGTTGCTGTTAAAAAACATTGTAACTCTCAATAGTTTTGATGCAGGTATTTTTTAGTTATCAGTAACTGATTTTATATACCAATTGCAATTTGCTACATATAGACTTTTGATAGAGAGTGTTGTTTACATACACTCCAGTCTTCACTAAATTTAAAGGTTTGAGAATTGTTGATTCAAATAATAATATAATTAATTATCATAATTTATTTTAGAAATGAACCTTGAACATCAAAATGTCACCAATGACAGATTTTAGACAATTGCAATTTGCTACAGGCTTTTAATCGGAGAGTTGTTTACATACATTCCTGTTTAACTCAATGTAAAGGTTCGAGAATTGTCGATTCAAATCATCATAATTTATTTTACAAATGGAACCTCTTTTGAAAGAATTGGCTTTGAACAATTTTCAAATCTAATCTGTTTGCACCACCTTACTACATAATGATAATCATGCTTTATGCAAATGTCTCAAAATGTTTTGATGACTGGGCTAATGTTTTTATAAAAAAAATATTTATGGTTAAAAATGGAATACAAATACCCAATAACAATTTGTCAATTACCATTGGTCAATTCTAATATAGACCTACTATCAAATGTGTTGTGGTTAGTTTGTTGAAAAAAAAATAGTTAATTAAAATGCAGATTGTAAATGTGTATTCTCAACTCTCAAGTGCATGTGTACCGGGTACTGGTACCCCATTTCATTGTAATGTTTGTAAATTGTAATACTATAATGTTTATAGACTTGATGGAAAGTACCAATTTAATTCCAAATTGTACAAATTGTATGTACTGTCATCATGGAATCACAACTAGATGAACCAAATGAAAATAATATGTACCTGTTAGGTTAACTTAACAATCACATGGCATACTAGTAGGCTTTGTTTTCCTATCTGTTACTGTTATAGTACTGGAATAAGTTTGAACATAGATAAGAGTAATTAATATTTTTTAATGAAAGTAGGAAGAAATCAGATATTTTGATTCTTGGTTTAAGGTCTGAAATTGTAGACAATGTTTTTAAAGTCATAGGTATTTCTGATTATACCTACAGTAGCATACTTATTTAATATTTATCTATGATTCTACAACCTTTCAAAATTGTTTTAATAGTTAATACTGTTGAATGTTGATTAATAACTTATTCTTATTTTCCCTTGCTATTCTATCATTATGAAGTGTTTACGGTGTACTGAACATAGTAATTTGTAATATGGTTAAAATTAAAACTTCAAAGATTGTAAAACTTGAAACACAATTTAATTACCTACCTATTATTCAGGATAAAATAGTGAAGTGGTGTGTTACTTTTCCAAAGTTCAGGATCAGGACAAATAGTGATCACTGATCAAACACAGCAAAATAACTGTTTTAAATGTTTAAAGCTACTGCAGTGGTAAAAGAAACTCATTAGATAAAGAGTTCCCCAACAAGTAATGGGTTTGTACTTAGAGTAACCCATTACTTAAAAAAATTAAGTTACTATAAGCTCTGGTGACACTACTGTAGCTGCGTAGCATATATAGTGTGCCTTTGCATAGCAGTGTCGTTACTTTTGGAATAGAGTAGCCCTAGGGATAAACAACAAAATGATTGATAAGCACAAAAAGGTGACTGCATGATTAGGGTTGCCAACCGTCAGGCATTAGTCCGGATGGAGGAATTGCCTCGTTCCGGACGGCACATTGTCTGGAATTTGTAAAACTTCCAAATTGCGACTACATATCAATGCAATTTGAGTACAAAAGCATACCAAAAGCATTATCTTTTTGCTAAAATTGAAGTTTCCATCATAATGCTAGGCCTACCTGTTTATAAATGGCTGCTACTTTGAGGTTACTGCCTCGTAAGTTAATTGCACTAGCGTATTACGTATGGGCATAGCGTATGTAATAATAGTTATCTCTCTAAATATTGCAGCAGATTGGTGGTTAAGTGTTTGGTCTGTTCAATATGGCCTTGCTCTAACTTTTGCATAATTGGATTTTATTGTCAATGTCATATAAAAATCTCTTGATAGTACATGAATCCAGTAATTTCTCATACTTTCTGGATTTGTCCTCCAATTGACCCAAAACTTCTAAACTCCATGTTGTTGTTAACAAAGGTATAAGTATACGTTTCAATAAGAAAACATTTCCACATTTAAAATAAATATCTTCTACATGCTTGGGAAGTGACTGAAATTTTACTTTTTATGTCATATTTCACTAAGGACATACTCAGTTAAAACTAGATTGATTTATTCCTGGTGATTTCAGATTCAAAAAAGGACATACTCATTAAAACTAGATTGATTGATTTCTTTAAGGTAATTCCAGACTCAAAAATAGAAAATAGGTAGCACCGGTACCAAGTATATTTGATATTTGATGGAAAGAAAAAAAATGTATGAGGTTATGTCCGGAAATCCATATCTGTCGAGTTGGTAACCCTATGCATGATCCATTAATAATATCAGTCATGATAATGACAGTAAAAAAACTGAAATTTTTTCGACCAGAGGCGTGATCAAGATTAAATTAAAAAAGTTAATATCAATTTTTATTAGCCTGTCAAATTAGCAAAATGTCAAATTATCAACTTCTTATCATATTATCATTAAGACACGAATACAATATCAATGATACTGGTGTGGCAGTTGAAGTGAACGCTGAAACTTTAAGTCAGGGTTTTTTTATTTTCAGAAAACGTGTAATTTAATACCCAATATTTTCATTATTGAATACTGAAATGTTACTGAATATCAATTAACAAACTATATCACTGATTATTGTGTGCATCCCTAGAATACAGTAAAGTACAGTGAAACTTTGATTGTCCAAGCTCAACGAGACCTATCACAGCTGGGATTATGAAAAAACTCAAGATAATTTTAGTGTTGCTTTTTTCATCTAGAGAACAGTACAATAGCTAGGGGATTCATGTGCAGGCCTAACAGTAGTCTCCAAATATTCAAATTCCAACGAACCCTTAAAATCTCAGTTTGTTTTGAATTAATTTACAATTGGGCTCTATCTGTAACCAAACCTCTATAGGGACTTCATCACTACTTTGAAATTTGAATTAAATCTAAATTTGTATTAATCAAGATGAATAAACAGTAGTTTACCGTAATGGTTAGGTCTATTAATTTTCTAACAACTCGGTTACAAGAAGTGATTTTCAGTGAGGAGAGTATGAATAACATATTTGTACACTGTAACAATAGTACTGTTTTCATATGTAGGTACTGTACATTCAGAGTGCCATAGTAGGATTGAAATGATGTCTGTCAAAAATTGACATGATCTTCTTAAGTTCCACATCTCCTAACTGAACTTAATTGAAGACGAGGGTCAAAACTCAAAATAAATAAAAATATAAAATAAATTTGTATTTAGTGTCTGACTTGGTCACATAACTTTTTTTGGTTTTTGGTTATTTGGATTTAAGGACGCGTCAACGGTAAGGTCATAATGCACCACTCTAATCTGGGGGGGGGGGGGGGGGAGGAAGGAGGGGCCAATGCTGGTCAGAACCAGCCACAGGTAAGGGGAGGAAAGGGGGGTTCTCACTGTCTCACGTCGCGATCGTCATTGTCTTTGTCATCGTTCGTGGTGTCATTGTCGTCGAGGGGTCGTCAAGGGAAGGGGGCAAGGTTCCCGACGACGATTGCCAGCGCTCGCCTCTAGATTCGGGGAGTAATATACTACCCTTCTTACTAGCTGATGTTTGCGAGGTGGACTTTTTCTCTTGAATCGCCTTTTACGATTAGCAGAGCCATGCTCTGGGCCAATTCTACCCCGGGCCCAGACGGGGATGATTTTCATTGGGAGGCATTAGAAACATTCATTTCAGTTTTGTTGAAAAACCTAACTGATAGTAACAATACTACGTACTCCACTATAAAAGAATGTGTTGCTGCATAACATACTAAAAACGAACACGATCTACAGTTCGTAACCAAATCTGATATTACCAACAATCAATATTAATCCTACACTGGCCTACTTGTCCCCTTAGGACAAATTCTTGAAGAGATCATAAAAAAATACAACAACAATGCCTCCCTTTTATTGATTCTATTTTATCTTTGAATACAAGAAGGATGAAAAAATTGGACCGTGTATGCTTTAGACTTGTTTTTATTGCCCGAATACCAGAGTTTGCTGCAATAATGAATAAATGAATGGGATGTAAATTGTAAAGTAACTTTACAGATATTTGCAGAACTTATTTCTTGCATGTTGCCAACTACCATGGGTTTGATATGTAGTTTTGTTTGTGTTTAGCTTGGCTGCATTTTAGTAGCCATCTAAATGAAAAAAAAAACAAGATTTTATTCCACATTCAGCAGAGGTGGCTAAAGGCTTAGGCCTACAGCTATAGATGCCTAGACTGGTATCCTGACAATGATGTTAAAAAAAGGTTATTCCTTTTTTGAGATGTGATTTTAGGTTCTCATAGAATCACCAGCTCCACCCATATGGGGGACCGTATGACACAAGGGCTGCGAGCGGTGCAGTTTAACAAATTCACAGTCTGCCCCTTCATTCATGAAATTATGTTGTGCAAATAATAAGGCTGCGAGACGCCTAAATCACAACCTTGTGTGCAAAGCGTATACTGGACTGCCTGTCACCAAGCATTCTTTTGTTTTTAGTAAACTTTGCTGATTGTTTAAATTATTACACACAACACTGATATATACAATCTCTTGTGTATTAAATAACAATTACTGTTACAATATTGAACTGTGAGACAACAATACAGACACAAGCGTGGCTGTTCTAGGTAAACGTGTGGTAAGTGAACGTGATCGCTCGCAGTGCCCTCTTTCTGTCATACGGTCTCCCATAGCTCGAGTGGCAAAGCGTGGTCTTGAAGCTAGGGTAGACAAAAGTTACACTATGGAGCAAATATTAGTCTCCCCTGTCAAATCATAAGTACCAAGGGGCAAGGACTGTCCCAAACCCAGGTTTTGAATTGCAATGGTAGATGGCGCGACCAGGGCCAGTCTTAGGATACCTTCTGGTGTCTGCGAGCAGTAAAAATGCCGCCTATATGGATTTTCGACTTGTATGTACTTGCGTTGGCCACAAGGGGTCTGTAGCAAAAATTTATTTAGGCAATTTTTCCTTCAAGATAGCCTGTAGTGAGATCTGAGACGGGTTGGGTTGGGTGCTGGCGTGGGTGCGGCGCAAGTTGCCGAGCGGCTTACTTGTAATTTACCAAAAAAAGCCGCCTTTGTTTGCAATGTGTTTACAATCAGTAAGGCAGACTAAAGCCTTACCATAACTTACATAAGTACTTACTTTATTTGGTAAAATTCCGTTGTTGCGTAACAAAGCCGCGGCGCCAAGTTGCCACCTACCGAATTGTGCAGCCGTCCGCAGCCGCGGACGCCTCAATCCGGCCCTGGGCGCGACAGTGGTGTTGCGAACTATTTCACTCGGTCATCGGGTCAATTCAAACGTCCACTGGACAAGAAGACCAACTTGTATTAGAAAATAAATCATGACGTTCTATACCAGTGCATACGTGCAATTTTAGTAGAGGGTAGACATTATCCCTTAGGACGCTTCGCCACAATATAGCATGCAAAGCATTGTGGGAGAAAGAGGGTTATCACACTGAATAATATATGCTCGGTCGAGTGAAGGACCGCGTGAATGTGTGGGAGACGCAGTCCGCCAGGCACCCGAGCATATGGCATTTAGCTTGCTAAACCCCTTTTCTCCCTTAATGCTATCAATATTGACGAGATTGAATAGAATATAATTTTATTCAGCTTGACGTGCACATGGTACAGTATAACTCCTGAAGGAGGGAGGTAAAAAGACTAATTCATGTCATTATTTCAATCGTCAACATTGACAGTTTCATTCCGGGTAGGTAAAGGTGAAAAAACCCCACTCAACCCTTTGCAGTTGGAACTGAGTTTAAGATATTTATTATTAAAGTGGTAAAGCAAGTATATAAACAAAGTTGAAAATGTAACATTCTACTTTACAAAAAAGTTAAGAAATCACATTTAGGCCTACAATTTCATTTTTATTTTCAATGTTTCCTTTATATTTACTAATTCTTATTACAAATTGGGGTAACAAATCTAGCAGTGTTCAGTTTATTCATGAAACGGTCACTCCTAATAATATCATTATCACATGAATCACATTATACACGTTGACTGGTGCACAATGCCTAAATGCTTTTACGACTTTTCTATTTGAAAAATCCAGCGGCATTGTCATGTATTAATGACACTGTCATAATAAAATATATTATCTATTGCATAATGGCTAAATACTATAGGTTTATTTATTTCAACAATTTCTTTCATAAGAAATCTAGTAGCGTTGACATATGGTTAATTCAATGTTTTGCGTACACGTTTCATTCATTCTAAAAATAAATCTAAAAATATTGATGTTTCAGCTATAACGATATTTTTATGAGCCTAGACCTAAATTATGGAGAAATACTTACATTAGGGGTGGACCCCATTTTCAGCTCACTTTTCAAAAGATAAATGACTCATTATGAAGTATATTCTCTTCACACTTCATGTTGACCTATTCACACTAAGCCAGGGGTCGAAATTAACGCTCGCCCGAGGCTAGTGAAACTTTGCTCGGACTAGTAAAATCTCATTCTCACTAGCACAACAGTCGAGTTATTTTTCCGGAGTTCCCAATTGCAGTTACAAATCATAATATTTTGCACCGTTAACATAACGAGTTTCCAGTAGTTGTGTGCTACCTAGTATGGAAAATCGTTCTAAATATAAACAAAATAAAGATCTTTTAATTTAGGCTTATCTTATAAGTATCTAATATTATAGTTAAAATTCATTACCGGTCACTCCCTAGTCCCCCACACCCACATGTCTAACCCGACAAATATTGGGACTTAAAACATTCAGCCCTAATGGCTAGTGGCAAAAAAGTTAATTTCGACACCTGCACTAAGCTATCATTTTTAAACGATTTCTTCTATTAAAAAGTTTAGCAACATGCCACGCAATAATGACACAGTCATAATGATTCACAAAAATGTATTTGGTGGGGAACGACTTCTTCCTAGACACTAATACCTAAATGTACTCTTTTCATATGTCTTTCGATAGAAGTCCTGTACTTGTATGTCTGTCCGCATACATCGCACTCCAATAGCTCCCTGTTAGTGTCGTGACACTTCATGTGTTTCGTACGTAAACTCCTCAGTTGGAAACACATCCCGCAGAGTTGGCACGAGAAGGGGCGCTCCCCGGTGTGAGACCCCAGATGGTTCGCCAAGAGTTGCGGTCTCTTGAAGCACATGTTGCAGTGGGCGCAGACATGCGGCTTGCGATCCATGTGAACGCGGCCGTGTTTCTTGAGACCTTGGCTACTCTTGAAGCTACGATTGCACGTCCCGCACATGTAAGGTCTGAGGCCGGTGTGTGTCATTGCATGTAGCTTCAGTTGCTGCATCGTCCGGAAACCCTTGTCGCAGAATATACACACAAACGGCATCACGTCTCTGTGAGAAATTGCGTGCAGCTTCAGGCCTTCCACCGATCTGAACACTTTCTCGCAATTTTTGCACGCGTACCGTTTGTCAGGATCATGAGTCATCGTGTGTGTTTTCAGCTGCGATTTAGTTCTACAACCTAAGTTGCAAATCGCACAGTAATGGGGTCTACCATTATGGTCCATCTCATGATGTTTAAGTGAGTCTTTTGTTTGAAAACTTCTATTACAAACGTTGCACACGAACGAGCGCACTTTGGAGTGAACGAATCGATGTCTCAACAGGTTACTTTGAAACGAGTATGTCTTGTCACAAATATTACACGCGAAACGACTCTGCTCAGAATGGTTTTTTATGTGATCGGCGAGACTTCGCTTTGAAAATAGTTCCTTGTTGCATACATTACAAAGAAAGCGTTCCCGTTCGATGTGTATCCTGGAATGACTTCTCTCTTCTTTTTTTGTTTTAAATGAACTTGAGCAAAACTTGCAAGGAAATGGCCTGTAGTTTGAGTGTACCTTGAGGTGCGAGTTCAGGATTCCTCTTGAGGCACAACCCTGATTGCAGAATTCACACGTGAAAGGTAACCGTTTGCCATGTGAAACGAAGTGAACTTTAAGCATGTTCTTCCATTTAAAACTCATGTTACAGACACTACAAACGTGGGGTTTCTTGTGTGAGTGAACCTTTCCATGTAACCTGAGACCCTGTTGGGATCTGAAACTTTTATTACACTCTGTGCAAATCGCTGGCCTTTCTTTAGAATGAATAAAAACATGTTTTTTCAGGTTAAGTTTTTCAGGAAAACCTCTTTTACAAATGTCGCACATGTAATGATTTTCCCCGTGACCTTTAGAATGTAGCTGAAAGTCGCCAATGTTTATGAAGAACTCGCCACAGACTTGACAAAAGTGAGACGACGCACGAGCGATAGCTCTAAGAGTTGTGATTGGCAACGGCAACATGGGAGACTCGCTCCGACCAATGCAGTGTTCATTTTCTAGACAGGGGAGGGAAATACTTCCAGGCATTGTTCTTGTCCGGGAGAAATCCGCCAATTTTGTTTCCAAATGTTTATTTTCTGTGATATCTGTGCTATGTATAGAACCGTTGGATGTTGCATGTTCATCTCCAAGCAAAATGATATCTTCCTTGTTATCAAGTGCATATTCTTCAACAACTACAAGTTTTCTTTCACTTGCGTCTTGATCTCGATTGCAGAGAATATCACATATACCTGGAAACAAAAGAAAACATACTTTGAGCAAACTGGGTTAGTAGTTAGGCCTATTACTAGGGATGCACACGATAATCAATATTGGATAAAATCTCGATAATCAAAAGTCATTATTGATAATCAAAATTTCAATAATTGGTTGAGAACGGCCCGAAACATGCAATTCGTATTTCCATCTTGGGCCACAAGGTGTCTTACTCAAGATTTATGTTTAGGAGCAAACTTAGCCGATAGCGGGAGGCATAAACAAAGACAACACAGACAGGAAGAGGCAGCGAAGTGGCATCAGATTGTATTGTTTTGAATTTCATTTATCAAATATTTCTTATGATTATCATAGGCCTACTTTCACAATTTTTTTATGAGATACCTATTTTTGTGATGTTTGGCAAACGGCTGCTTCGATCTTGATGAAACTTTATGGGAACGTTTAAAATCACTGAAATTATATGTGTTATGGTTTTAGAGACATCTGAAGAAATATTTCTCATAGAAATTGTACTTTTACGATTTTCCCCAATTTTTAATACAATATTTTCGTGATTTTGGGCCGATAATCAACCATAAAAGCCATCCATCAACGCGACTGAAAAAAGCGTTAGCGAAGCTGCTTAGTATTAGAATATGCACAACACCATACAATATAACAAAAGAAAACCACTCACGCAGGCACGCTCACGTCAACATAAGATATAATAAAGAAACAAACAAAAAAGAAAAAGAAAACAAACTCAAATTCTATGGAATAAGAGGACTTACATTAAAATGGTTTGAATCTTACTTGACAAATAGGAAACAAAAGGTTAAAATTAAACATGAAAATAACATGGGAATGTGTATAGAGTATTTTTCTGATTGGATGGAAGTTAAAAGGGGGGTACCACAAGGCTCCGTTCTGGGGCCAATAGCGTTTTTAATCTATATAAATGACTTACAAATGTACATGAAATTGATTAAAATAACAATGTTTGCTGATGACATCACAGCATTAATTGTACAAGACTGCCTTATGAAGCTAGGATTAGAGGCACAAGTAAACTTCGAACGAATGAATTTGTGGTTATGTGCAAATACTTTGTCAATGAATATAGCTAAAACAAACTACATTCAATTCCGGCTACCTCAAAAACAAATAAAAAACCATCCCAAAATAGAGATAAATAATGTTGAAGTAGAACGAGTTATAGATATTCCCTTTCTTGGTTTAACCATCGATGAAAACTTAAATTGGGAAGCTCATTTAAATAAACTTACCTCAAGATTAGGGTCTGCATGTTTTGCATTGAGAATAATTTATGCATCTGTTGGAGCAGAAACGGCTAAAGTAGCTTACCATGCATATTTTGAATCCATTGTGAGGTATGGCATACCAGTTTGGGGTAGTACGACACATTTAGGAGATATATTTAAAATCCAAAAGAAGGCTGTCCGTGTAATTGCGGGATTAGGCATCAGAGAATCCTGTGTAAATTACTTCAAAAAATTAGAAATACTTACAGTACCTTGTATTTATGTATATGAATTGTTAAAACTCATTGCTAAACATCGGATAGAAGCTTCAGTAAATAAAAATATGCATGGACATGACACTAGGAATAAAGAAAAATATTATGTAGAAAGATGCAACTTGACAAGGAGCCAAAAAGGGTCTCACAGGAGAGCCCTAACATTTTTTAATTGCTTACCCGAGAATATTCGAGCAGAAAAAGAAAACGTAGACAAATTCCTCCGAATAACTCAACAGTACCTGAAGAAAAATGCTTTCTACTCAATTTCTGATTTTCAAAAGGGGGAAACAGTCAAAGATACTAGTGGGGCATAGTAGGATAAATCAGGTTCACTAGAAAATGGTAAAATGATAGCCAAGCAATAGTATGTGATAGGATATTTATTTTAGATGTATAATTTACATTTTTGGATGAGCGTAGCGAGCGTAGCGAGCGAAGCGAAGATTCCATTTCACTACACTGAGAAAAAAATCCGTTGTTTTTTTTTTTTTTCCTGTATTTTTGTCTGTTTGTCCACACGATTCCGGCTAAACCGATACTCCGATTGCGATGAAATTTTATGGAGACCTTCGAAATCTCTGAACTTAGAACTGCCACGTTTTTTTAGCGCAATCGGAAAATTTTTTCTCAGTAAAATCGCAATTTTACGATTTTTTTTCGATTTTTAAAAAATTTCTTCGACTTATTACACCTACATGCTTTATCCGATTTTAATGATTTTTGCACAGAACCTTTATTTTATGAATTAAGATATTCTTGTGAAATTTGAGCGCAATTGAAAAATATTTATCATAAAAATCGAAATTTTACAGTTTTTTTCTTTTTTTAAACAATTCTTTGGCTTATAACACCTACATGCTTTATCTGATTTTAATGATTTTTTGCAGAACCTTAATTTTATGAATTAATATATTATTGTTAAATTTGAGCGCAATCGAGAAACTTTTTCTTATAAAAATCGCAATTTTAAAGATTTTTTTTTAACAATTACGATTAATTAAAAAAAATTAAAAAATGAAGTTAATTTTTAATTTAATTTAATTTAATTTAAAAAAAAATTCAACTTAGTAATGATTTTGCCACAGAACAACAGAAAATTCGCATAACACATGGCAGCTCAATGCACCAATTACGCTCATCCAACAACGCGGCGGGACTTAAGCGTTTTCCTAGTATCAGACAACAGGTTTTATCATGTAGGATAGTAAATTGCTGTTACCATGCAGAGTTTTGTGTATCTACTTTCTACTATATCCTGTGGTTGATGATTTTAAGTTAAGTGCATAGTGATATGAAAATGTGTATTTGTGGACTGAATCAATTATTATGTGTGTGATATGAATGTAAATGTAAATTTTTAATTTAATTTTAAGTTACTGACATGTAAAACACGCTGTGCAAGGGGTCAGCTTTACAAAAATAAATACAATACAATACAATACAAAAACAACACAGACAAAGCTAGGAACTTGTTACACACAGGCCGCGATAGGGTTGCAAATCTACTACGCGAACACTCAACTCGTCTTTGTTCTCTATGTCAAGTGCAGGGCTGGTTTTTAGCGCATGCCCATTAGCGCAACCAAAGCAGCTACACTTCATCGAATATAGGCCGATAGCTTACGGACGGTACACATTTATAAATCTCACAATCAGTGGCATAGCGTTGACAATATCGAGGCCCATGAAGTAGTTTGGTTACAAGTGTGCTAGGGACATGATATATTATGTGAATTATATGTAGTGGCTTCTACGGGACTAAAGGGAGTGAGCACACTCATTAGAATAGCACTGCTGTTCCAAGCAGCGCGCGACTGCGCAGAAAGAAGTCTGAAGACACGAGTCTTGTGTGACAGACGTGTTGATTGTGAATCATAAATCCTTTGTAAGTAATACAAACTAGTGCAATAAACGGTACCCACCCGCATCATCTAAATAAAATTAATCATTATCGACGAGGACTTGAGGATGTTTTTTTAACAAAAAAAAAAAAAATAAAAATACACAGTAAAATTTGTCAATAGGCCTGAGCTCAATTAAGAATTTTAGACCCCTGTAAGCGCGGGGCCCCGGGGGCCGCCCGGTTCGCCCATGCCTGGCGCCGGCACTAGCACCAGTGGCAAAGCGTGGTCTTGAAGCTAGGGTAGACAAAAGTAAGACTATAGATAGAGCAAATATTAGTCTCTCCCCTGTCAAATCATAAGTGCCAAGGGGCAAAGACTGTACCAAACCCCGGTTTCAAGTTGCAAGGGTAGATGGCGCAACAGTGGTGTTGCGAGCTTTTTCACTCGGTCATCGGGTCAATTCAAACGTCTGCAGGACAAGAAGACCAACTTGTATTAGAAAGTAAATCATGACTTTTTATACCAGTGCATACATGAAATTTTTGCACAGGGTAGACATTGTCCCTTAGGACGCTTCGCCACAATATAGCACGCAAAGCATTGTGGGAGAAAGAGGGTTATCACACTAAATAATATATGCTCTGTCAAGTGCAGGACCGCGTTAATGTGTCGGAGACGCAGTCCGCCAGGCACCCGAGCACATGGCATTTAGCTTGCTAAACCCCTTTTCTCCCTTAATGCTATCAATATTGACGAGATTGAATTTTTTTATTAAAATGTAATTATAGGACATAGGCTACTGTTCTTTTTTTTTAAAAAAAAAAAAAAATGATCTACGAGATTGAATTAAGGCCTAAACGTCATTATTTCAATCATCAACATTGACAGTTTCATTCCGGGTAGATAAAGGTGGAAAAATGCCACTCAACCCTTTGAAGTTGGAACCAAGTTAAAGATATTTATTATACTAAGTACTGAGTATTAAACGGTACCTAGTATAAACAAAGTTGAAAATAGTATAACATTCTACTTTAAAAAAGTTAAGAAATCACACTTAGGCCTACAATTTCATTTTTATTTTCAATGTTCCCTATATATTTACTTATTCTTATTACAAATTGGGGTAAAAATCTAGCAGCGTTCAGTCTATTCATGAAACGGTCACTCATAATGATAACTATATCACATGAATCACATAATACATGTTGACTGGTGCACAATGGCTAAATGCTTTTATGACTAATTAGTTAGAAGTAATTATATTAGAAAAATTCAGCGGCATTGTCATGTTAATGACACTGTCATAATAAAATATATTATCTATTGCAGAATTGCTAAATACTATAGGTTTATTTATTTCAACAATTTCTTTCATAAGAAATCTAGTAGCATTGACATATGGTCAATTCAATGTTTTGCATACACAACGTTTCCTTCATTCTAAAAATAAATCTAAAAATATTGATGTTTCAGCTATGACGATTTTTTTATGAGCCTAGGGCTAAATTATGGAGAAATACTCACATTAGGGGTGGACCCCATTTTCAGCTCTCTTTTCAAAAGAGAAATGACTCATTATGAAGTATAACTTCATGTTGGCTTATTATTGGCTTATTCACACTAAGCCAGGGGTCGAAATTAACGCTCGCCCGAGGCTAGTAAAACTTTGCTCGGGCTAGTAAAAATCTCATTCTCACTAGCACAACAGTCGAGTAATTTTTTCGGAGTTCCCAATTGCTGTTAAAAATCATAATATTTTGCACCGTTAACATAACGACTTTCCAGTAGTTGTGTGCTACCTAGTATGGAAAATCGTTTTTAATATAAACAAAATAAAAATCTTTTAATTTAGGCTTATCTTATTAGTATCTAATATTATGGTTAAAACTCATTACCGGTCACTCCCTAGTCCCCCACACCCACATGTCAAACCCGACAAATATTGGGACTTAAAACATTCAGCCCTAATTGCTAGTGGCAAAAAGTTAATTTCGACACCTGCACTAAGCTATACCACTTTAAGGGGAATCCCTAGACCCAAATATGATTACTTAAGAATGATGTAAAGACGTCTGAAAAGTAAGTAGAATGTAAGAGGGGCTTAATAAAAGAGCGGCTTATTTTTTTGAAATTTTTTTGACGGGACATAACCACAGAATCAACAATTATATTCAAATTACTACTGGAATCAGTTGTTCAAGTTCAAAATTGAATTTATTGCAGCGGTTTTTTGTATATTGTTTCTACACTCCTTTATCTACAACCTAAATATAAGGATTATTGGTTTTATATGGTTTCAGGCGTTGCAAGATTTTTTCCGTTAAACGGTACAAAATTTGAAATTGCACTGACAGGCGAAAAAAATTGTGCAACGCAACAAACCATATAAAACCAAAAATTCTTTTATTTAGGTTGTAGATAAAGGAGTGTAGAAAGAATATACAAAAAACCGCTGCTCAAAATCCAATTTTGAACTTGAGCAACTGATTCCAGTAATTTGAATATTGTTGATTCTGAGGTTATGTCCCGTCAAAAAAATTTCAAAAAAATAATACGCTCTTTTATTAAGCCCATCTTACATTCTACTTACTTTTCAGACGTCTTTACTGCGTTCTTTAAAAATCATATTTGGGTCTAGGGATTCCTCTTAAAACGATTTCTTCCATTAAAAAGTTTAGCAACATGCCATATAATAATTACACAGTCATAATGTTTCACAAAAATGTATTTGGTGGAGAACGACTTCTTTCTAGACACTTATCCGTAAATGTGCTCTTTTCATATGTTTTTCGATAGTAGACCTGTACTTGTACGTGTGACCGCATACATCGCACTCCAATCGCTCCCTGTTTGTGTCGTGACACTTCATGTGTTTCGTACGTAAACTCCTCCATTGGAAACACATCCCGCAGAGTTGGCATGAGAAGGGGCGCTCCCCGGTGTGAGACCCCAGATGGTTCGCCAAGAGTTGCGGTCTCTTGAAGCACATGTTGCAGTGGGCGCAGACGTGCGGCTTGTAATCCATGTGAACGCGGCCGTGATACTTGAGAGAGTGGCTACTCTTGAAGCTACGATTGCACGTCTCGCACACGTAAGGTCTGAGCCCGGTGTGTGTCATCGCGTGTAGCTTCAGTTGCTGCATAGTCCGGCAACCCTTGTCGCAGAATATACACACAAACGGCATCACGTCTCTGTGAGAAATTGCGTGTAGCTTTAGGCCTTCCACCGATCTGAACATTTTGTCGCAATTTTCGCACGCGTACCGTTTGTCAGGATCGTGAGTCATCGTGTGTATTTTCAGCTGTGTTTTAGTTTTACAACCTAAGTTGCAAATCGCACAGTAATGGGGTCTACCATTATGGTCCATCTCATGATGTTTAAGTGACTCTTTTGTTTTAAAACTCCTATCACATACCAGTATATTGCACACGAATGCCTTCTTTTTGGAGTGAACGAATCGATGTCTCAACATGTTACCCTTATACGAGAATGTCTTGTCACAAATATCACACACGAAACGGCTATGCTCCAAATGGTTTTTTATGTGAACGGCGAGACTATCCTTTGAATATAATTCCTTATTGCACATTCGACAAAGAAAGCGTTCACGTTCAAAGTGAATCGTGGAATGTCTTCCGAGTTTACCATTGGTCTTAAAACTTTTACCGCAAACTGTACATACAAATTGCCTGAGTCCAGAATGTGTTAACAAATGAATTCTCAGATCTGACTTTGTTTTAAATGAACTTGAGCAAAACTTGCAAGGAAATGGTCTGTAGTTTGAGTGTACCTTGAGGTGCGAGTTCAGGATTCCTCTTGAGGCACAACCCTGATTGCAGAATTCACACGTGAAAGGTAACCGTTTGCCATGTGAAACGAAGTGAACTTTAAGCATGTTCTTCCATTTAAAACTCATGTTACAGACACTACAAACGTGGGGTTTATTGTGTGAGTGAACCTTTCCATGTAACCTGAGACCCTGTTGGGATCTGAAACTTTTATTACACTCTGTGCAAATTGCTGGCCTTTCTTTAGAATGAATCAAAACATGTTTTTTCAGGTTAAGTTTTGCAGGAAAACCTCTTTTACAAATGTCGCACATGTAACAATTTTCCCCGTGATCTTTAGAATGTAGCTGAAAGTCGCCAATGTTTATGAAGAACTCGCCACAGACTTGACAAAAGTGAGACGACGCACGAGCGATAGCTCTAAGAGTTGTGATTGGCAACGGCAACATGGGAGACTCGCTCCGACCAATGCAGAGTTCATTTTCTAGACAGGGGAGGGAAATACTTCTAGGCACTCTTCTTGTCCGGGAGAAATCCACCAATTTTGTTTCCAAATGTAATTGTTTATTTTCCGTGATATATGTGCTATGTATAGTACCATTGGATGTTGCATGTTCATCTCCAAGCAAAGTGATATCTTCCTTGTTATCAAGCGCATGTTCATTTCCAAGCAAAATGATATCTTCCTTGTTATCAAGTGCATATTCTTCTACAAGTACAAGTTTTCTTTCACTTGTGTCTTGATCTCGATTGCAGAGAATATCACATATACCTGGAAACAAAAGAAAACATACTTTGAGCCAACTGGGTTAGTAGTTAAAAGTTATTATTAGGGATGCACACAATAATCAATATTGGATAAAATCTTGATAATCGACAATCAAAAGTCATTATTGATAATCGAAATATCAATTATTGGTTGAAAACGGCCCCGAAACACGTAATTAGTATTTCCGTCTTGGGCAGACAGAGATAGCCCCAGATAGGTCACAAGGTGTGTTACTCAAGATTTATGTTTGAATACGGAAGGTAAAAACAAAGACAACACAGATAGGACGAGGCAGCGAAGTGGCATGAGATTGTATTGTTTTGAATTTCATTTGAGATGTCTGAACGGGCTTGAATTTTGTAATGGTAATACCAATATTATTGATTTGATAATGACATTTACATTACCATTTCAATAATTGATAATGAGATAAGTATCGATGTGCATCCTTAGTTATTACAGAGTGAAGCTCATATAGATACTGCTTACCTGTGTAGTAATTGATTGGCAATTGACAAGGCTGAAGGGCAACACAAGTAGGCCCTAGGTACCTGTACAATACTTCAATAATTTTCTTACGATTGAGTCGAACCTACTTCCCTTAGCTCAACTATATATTATGCTTGGGAGTGCACCCCACAAGAAAACTAGGAAGCATAGGCCCTATGGATAGAGAACCCGATTTTATGGTTTTATTTATTTGCAAATTTCGTTTTTAAAAATTGAAAATTAGGTGTTATGTGTTTTAAAAAATCAAAAATTCGGTGTTATTATGGTTTTAT
This sequence comes from Sweltsa coloradensis, assembly GCA_024449915.1. Taxonomy (NCBI): domain Eukaryota; kingdom Metazoa; phylum Arthropoda; class Insecta; order Plecoptera; family Chloroperlidae; genus Sweltsa; species Sweltsa coloradensis. The sequence continues at coordinate 399,738 of JAMZAV010000970.1, forward strand.
TTTAAGGGTGTCAGTAATCACAAAAATCGGATTTGACAATTTTTTTTTTTTTTTTACTAGGTACTACACAAGTTGGAAATGTATTTCAACAGGCCTAGGTACATTTTTAGAATGCCACCATTGTGCTGAGATCTTCGGAGTTTCTAATTATTCGATAGATAAACCACAACTGGGTGGTATCTACTAGGATGTCATAGGGTAGTAAAATTAGGATCCGGTTCCTGACCTGCCAGGGATCGGGTTACTTGAATCCTGAAAGCCTAAATTACGTCATTTTATTGTCGTACTCCCCCTCCCCCCGAGCGGTTGAAGGTCGTTCAGAAGCGTCTGCAAGAAGATACCCGGCAGCGATAAGCTTATCTTCTACTGTTGTGAGACAAAATCTAGCGGTCGGCAGCCACCCATTCCGTCACGTCCTCTTCCGTGATGTCATCGCAACTTGGAATGCTTGAACAATGACGCAAACACAGCAGTGTGATTTATATCGCATCTTCGTCTGACTTGGCACTCGGCAGCCCAGCCTTCCTCAATAGCAGCGGGTGGGTGGGAGGGGGAGGGGGGTCGCCGGCCGGCCAGCCTCTCTCGACGGGCCGGGCAGCCGGTAGTCTGCACCGGGCGAGGCGGCCGCTTGGTGGTCTATGGGGGGGTGGGCGCGAACAGCGGAACAGCCGGCGACAAAGGAATTCTTCTGATATCGCAAGCCGGCCAACTGGGAATTGACTTGAGACGGAGGGAGCGTGATTTAACTCATTTTTTGACAATTACAATGTATTTAAAGGACAGTATTGCCATTTATAGTGGTTATTTCGCGTTTCAATATAGATTTCGGTGTTATTGCTCAGTAAACGGCAAAGTAGGTGTTATTTCGCGATTCAATATACATATTTTTGGGTTCCTAACCACACAATTCGTCCACATTTTGCAAAAAAAAATACAACATTTTAACAATTCGCCTATGGATTAAGAGACGAGATTGGATTCCAGTCCACCTGAATCAGAACCTGTAGGCTATCTACGTAACAAGGCGTTTGATAGACAAATCGCAATCATGCGGGGTGCTGCTATGCGCTTCTCGACGCACTGCAGTAATCATGTCAAATCAAAAATGGGTTGTCTATCTTAGCTCGCTTAATCAATCAATCAATTAAATCTATGTTAATATGGGTCCAGCCAGAGGTAGAATTTCATACTAAATATTAAATAGGCATCTCTGTAGGTATATCTAACATGGTGTGCGATTTTTTAAATTTTTATTAAAAACATCTAAAATCATGATTTATTTGATTTAAATTGAAAACGTGTAATTTTCGCTCCCTATTTTATGTACTCTCGACTCTCGTACCCATGGGCGTTATAGTATAACAAACAACTAACAAGTAATAATTAAACCAACAGTGCAAAGAAAGAAAGACATCCCAAAACAACCAGCAAGGCCAGATCCATTAAAAGTGTGTCAAAATGTTATAATAAAATAGTGCCGGTACGTGAAAAGTCGAAGGTGTAACAGTAAAGGAACACAAAATTAGTTACGACAAAACTGAAAGACACTTGTAAGTCTTTGATGGCTAGGGTTGCCAACTCTGATCACGGGAAAAACCGGCCTTCCATGTTTATTCGGGGGAAAGGGACCAAGCACAGGGGGTTTGGGGGGCGGAGCCCCCCAACTATAGCGCCGCAGGCGAAAATTTTGAAATTCAGCTTTTTAGATTGCATTTGGTGCGTTTTAGAATAAAGTGGTTGGCTGGATGATGTATCAAAACAATGTAGTTTTTGTGCAGTCAAAACTGAAAAACCACCAAAAATAAAAAAAAGTCACTGAGGTAATAGTCCTAGATAATAATATTACATCCGCTGATATGCCGAGTATTCATAATTCGAGTAGGCAATGGGCATATTTTTATTCATAAGTAATTTTGGCCTAAGGATAATAAATTCCAAATAAACCACAAATAATTTTTTTGTCTTAATTTCAATTTGTCATCATCACGATTCTCAAAGCAGTAAATTAATATTACGTAAACAGCATTAACAGATTTAAAGGAATTATGATCAATTAACAAGTTTACTTCTTAATCGTGAATGAGTATTTAGCAGTTGATCTTGCTGCTTGTAGGAGTCTTGTTGGACTTATTTTTTCGCGGAGAGTCAATTTCATCGTTGGATTCGTGCACAAACTTCCCGTATGAACGGCATTGACAGTGGACTGCAGTGCAGTGTGGCAGTCTTTGGCCAGCCTACTGCCTTGTTCGCTGTCTGGTGAGGGGGTTGGCGGGTTAGGTCAAGGGGAAGTGGAGAAGAGCAATGTTTACTAATTAAGTGGGATTTGGGATTTGGGAAACGATGATTACGGATGGTTATTAAATATTTATTTTAGTTTCTTGTGTATATTTAGTAATATTTTTAGTATAATGGGTTATTTACGTAAAAAAACCGGCGACACTATTGCCGGTCGAAGGGACTGACCGGCAACCGGCCAAGTGGGAAAAAAACCCGCATGCCGGTTAAAAACCGGCCGGTTGGCAACCCTATTGATGGCATGTGCAGCCAAGATGAGAAGAATGCTAGCAAGTGGTGGGAAGAATAAGAGGAGAAGAATCAAAAGAGAAAATGCTGAGATAAAGAGAAGTAGTCACCAAAGATAGTGCAGCAGAAGAGAATGTGCAAGGTTTGACTTGCAAACTTACTGCTCGGAATAGGTAGTATTGATTGGTTGGGTCTACTCACCATGTTCCATTGAACAGACGTTTTGACATTTAACTAGGCTACCCAGTATTATCTTCTGTCCTGGGACATCACACTCAATCACACTCACTTCACAACAATGATGATGATGTTATTGTTGCTTCACGACTCTCAATCTCTGTTCTCTATTAATCCTTTCTTGACAGGATGAACATCTAAGTAGGCCTACCATACCATAGTTTTATTGTGGTATTAGCATTTAACATGGATAGGAATAGTGGCTAGCCTATTTAAATCCAATAACAGTCGAGAGATTCAACTACTGGTACCAGTAAGTCTACGGGTTAACAGGCTGTCTGCACTTTTCCTTCTTCAATTTTTCCACCACTCTACAGCCATTGCAAGATAGGGGTACCACGGCTCACCAGTTAAGGGCAAATAGTAATACAAATATCTTCGAAGCGAGCAGACTGAGGGTTTTTACCTGGTATTTCATTTGTGTTCTTCATTTCTAGATTATTTATTTATTTATTCTTATTTTAATTAACTAGGCCTACATTAAAAAAAATGCAATCATCTATTAACTTGTGATAAAAACTAAAAAGTTAGTGGATTATTTTTTTGTTCTTGCAAGTTGCAGGCTTAAGTCGTGGGCTTGTTGAATATTTACATTCAACAATAAAACTACATATATAAATAAATATACTGTTTTGTAAACTTCATTAGGCCAAGTTTAATAACTGTGTAAAACTAAAATGGACTACATGGTGAAAACTGTAACTATTGTTATTTGTTGTTGTCCAAAATAAATTGAAATTGAAACATATTTTGCTCAGTTTTTTATCGTAACATAAAAAATTGGCACAAAAACACATTTCAAAACTCAAGCTACATATTTGAACATCATTAGGCCAAAATATCTATAATTTAGAAAAAAATTCTTTCAAAATAAATTATATTTAGGCCTATTAAGATCAAGTGGAGATGACGGTAGAAAAACCATAATTCACTCGCTTTGAATGTGGTCTATTTTATTTTTGCTACCTTACGTAGCTGGTGATTGCCTCGTACCCCTCTCACGGTTTGGGAAAAAAGGTGGTGAGGGAAAAATGCAGACTCTAGTAGCTTCGGACCTGCGACTCTCTACTGGACACGCATGATGACATAGTAACGTAGATGCTGGCACAGGAAAACATCACAGAGTCATTCAACCATGTGAGGAAATACTTGACACTTGCAGAATAATTTTTACCTGTAGGTACCTTGTTGAAATTTAACCACAAAGTGCAGCTTTGATTACAGTAAATGTGCAGAATCTAATCCTAATTCATACCTAAACATAGGATTTAAAACATGATTGTTAAAGTATTTAAACTGTACTAAGTAGGCCTAGGGCCTACTATAAAAGATAAAAATTGGGTTTTGCATCACCGCCACATTTTTGAACAATTTGAGTCATGGCCCACCCAACTGACCATATGCCTACAAATCCACACCTGCCGACCTGTTCCGACATGGGACAGGTAAACTACCTACTGCTATACTACTGTCACATCTTGTGGGTATTGGTACAAGTATTTTATTACAGAAACTACTTCTAAGGTACTAGCCTACTGTACTAGTACTTTCATACCTGCGACTGAGAGTTCGAAAGCAACATCCGGTTTAGCATCTTCCATCTCAAGTTCCATTTCTTGTTTAATTTGTATGAGGTCATAATCTGCCGGTTGAAAAACATAAAAAATGTATCAATAGTTGCAATAAAATAATTTGACACACAGTTAAATGCCACTCTAGGCCTACCGCAAATTCCAAGGTGTACAAAGTATCCACATTTGTTGTATAAATAGGCTAGTATTACTTAGTTTTATCTTATAGCTACTAGCTAGTAATACTAAATATAGTAAATAAGAATAGGTACCAGTACCTCAAGATAAGAGCATATTGAGGGGTCACAGAATCAGTTTGTTATTAGTAAGCCTACCTACATAGTATTGATTAATAATTTGTTTTTGTTTACAATGTAAAAATGTAAGACTTTTGGCTGAAGTACAGTGAAACCATTATGCGTGGTTCCTTTTCTTCACCCACTGTTTTGAGTGTTTTCTCATATTTATAGTACCGTAGTAGCATACAATTATTTCTACGCTCCCTATGAGGTAAACAAAAGTAGGCAGGCCGTAGTTCTAAATTACTCCTATGAGCAGCTTTCCATTGATTGTTCTTCACATTTACCTACCTAGGTAGCCTAGTCAATTTCTACAAGAAACATTGGTGTCACTGTACCGTAGGCCTACTAACAATTTTTTCTATCATTCAATTTATGGGGATAATTCAAGGTGTAATTTATCAAGCGTAGACTGCACCTGTATCAATATGTGGATGTTGTGGGTTTGTGAAAATCTCTTCCTTGGATGCTTCATTGTCATCAAATGACTCTTGTTTGATACTGTGCTCTGTTGGAACCATGTGGATAGTTCGGGTACCGCACAGGAACTCATGTGGCTCATCGGCTGAAAAATTAAAATACAGTTGTATGAAAGGAGGGTTGAAGAAGGTTGAATACGATGGGGGAGGATAAGGAAGTGATGGAAGAAAGAAAGAAAGTTAGTAGGCCTACTTTGTGTTTAATAAAGTGTGGCTTACAGTGAGGTTTGATATAGGAAACATTTGAAACACCTTAAGTTGAAATGTGTAGTAAAACGTGACAAGTCCTAGGTAGACCCACGCTCAGGGTTGGGTAACGACGCGTCGCAAATAATATTCGACACGTCGCGTCGCAAATATGCGTAGAATATGTCAAATATGTAGAATATGTAGAAAATTTGCATCGAAAATTGAATAAGGAATATTAATTCAAATTCCAACCTTATTTTCATCAACTCTAAAAACAAATGAACTCAACATTATATTTTGAACTTGTAAGCAAGTGTTTGTACTTATTACAAGGCGAGCTGATGAATCAATAATTCATCGTCATAAAGAACTTGAAGCAAAGAAAACCCGCATCTTCACAAGATACCAAGGTCACCTGCTTTCCCGATCATAAATATGGACAAAGCCAAAAGCCTCCCCAGATAATTCTTCCTTGTGTTTCATTAACCAAAGTCATCCCTTATTCTAAATTTCTTTAATAGTAACATTTCTAGTTATAATTTACATATTGTCAATGTAGGCCTATGTAGGCTAAGGTAGCCTAACTAGATAAGCACAATGAAAAAAAAATCACACTGATTTTGCTCAAAGTAACAATACACCTACCTACCTAAGCTCTACCTCCCAGTAATTTTCGACGTGTCATTAATGTCATAAAGTGTAATTTACGACGTGTATATTCGACGCGTATAATACTAGGTATAATACCTGTTTTCGACGTTGAGTATTAGCCTATACCTACCCAACCCTGCCTACGCTTAATGTTGCTGAATAAAAAAATGTAACCATAAAATACATTCAAATATTTGAATACATATCTAAAAGGTGAGGACATTAATAGTCACACTGCAGTCTAAAATGAACTGAATGTGATGGGACAATGTTTTTTGTTTAATTTTGATGGTACACTGAATTGTGTAGGCTTACTGCACAAACACTTGACAAAGCTTTAAGTCAAAATGACCAGGTGCAACTACTCTTGGGTAAATTTGACACTAGGCTGCTTCGTGAACGCTTTTTATAGTGTCGTTGATGGATGAGTGTGAGGTGAGGTCTATCTCTTTTCAATCATATTTTTTTTTAAATTTAATAGGCATAGGCTAGTGTGATTTTCTTGACAAAACTCTTTTGAGTAATATCAAAAAGCTAGCGGTTTAGCCGAGGTCGTTTAACCGGTTCCCACTCGAACACCGAAGTTAAGCAGAATTGGGCGTGGTCAGGGGTAGAGTGGGTGAACGCTCTGCCCTGAAACTCACACCGCTGGTTAGAGCAGACGGAGGGTTCGAGTGCTAGTGTAACGGCTTTGTTCTCCTCGATGTCTGCTCGGCAGTCCGGGTTAGTGGAGGAACCTATATGACTGTCAAAGTTACACCGTCCTTTCGGATGGGACGTTAAGCCACTGGTCCCCTTGGTACTTTTCGAAAGGAGTAGGTAGGCTACGTGCCGGTACCGGGTTTCCCCTCTTCCCTTCTGTTCATACTTTATCCTCATCTATCACCACTCATCGTCTCGAATAGCCAAAGTGCAATAATATGAGACGTTTTAAGCAATATCCAACCAATCAGCGTAATATCAAAGTTCAAAGGTTTTAACTTAAAAAATGTCATTAATATTTAATACTGGAGTAGCTGTTAGTCCAGTACAGATCTAACCATAAAAAATGTGGGGCCTAATGGAAAAAATAGTAGAAGCACACAGGAAAGTGCCAGTCGTAAGTAAGTCCAGGAGGCTCAAATACAAACACACGTAATCAATCTTCCACTAAGCACTTTGATTGTTTACACTAGTGTCAGCAAATGACTAAACCGGGAACCTTGATGATAAACTTACACGTGGCTTTAACTTTAGGTGTTTGACGCCAATTATTGAGAGTGATCCGAGACTTAATTTCTTCATCTTCTTCTGTGGATGAAAAATTCAGCCTTCCACTAGATATAGGCCTACAAAAATCGCCTTTATACTTTCCATCTCCATTGATTTGTATTTGTTTCTCCATTTTCACTTCATGAATCATTCATAAGGTTTAGAACCTGAAATTACAAAAGTAGTTATTGGTCAAGGTATAAAGAACATAGGCTAGAGGCTTAAAATATCAAACCAACACCACGTTTATCTCCCGAGCTGAGATTGGACTGAAACATATGAACTGACCCGAGTCCAAACTAAAATCGCCTGATGAACACCTCAGTCCAGACCGAGTCCAGCTCGGTAACAAAGGCGAGCTAGCTCGGTCTGTGTGGGCTAAAATATGCGTGATAAATGCAAGCGAACTCAAATACATGCTAGCGGCCATCTTTCATCCAAAATCATCCAATCATGTGATGTGCTGCACTTTGCAGCGTCTCATTCCAGTCCGGACTGAGCTCGTACTGGATTGTACCAATAGGGCTACCACACGGATACCAGCCCAGACAGAAAGCTTTTCATAAAAGTTACTGAACTGAACATTCAGTCCGCACCCAAACCAGTTCAGTGATGCAGGTGACAACCTGGATTTCCCTCCCCTCACTCTAGGAGGGGAAATTGTTCTGTAGGATCTTCTTTCATTTATCTCCAAAGTATTTGAAACTTTGGTGAAAAGGAGGCTTATAAGTTATTTGGATAGCAAAAATATTCTGGTTGCTAATCAATTTGGCTTTAGAAAGGGTCGATCTACTATTGGGGCTGTCTCATCTTACATTCAAAGCCTTTTGAACTCACTAGAGGCTTCGGAAGATAATTTGACAATCTTCTGCGACATGTCAATTAAGCTTTTGACCTGGTGTGCCATAGGACCCTACTAGCTAAAATGGATTCCTATGGGATTAGAGGTATAGTTCTAGAATGGTTTAGATCATACCTAAGTGGGAGGACACAGTACGTTGAGATCACCTCACAAGTTGATGATGCTCAATTTACGACGAGGTCAGAACTTATGGAAGTATGCACAGGGGTGCCACAGGGGTCGGTCTTGGGTCCCATCGCGTTTACTGTTTAGTATATTAATGACCTACCGGAGGCAGTTCCCGGGGCCACTGTAATTATGTACGCTGATGATTTTACACTTCTACTTAGGCAGATTAGGACTGCCACCCTGATTGCTGAGGCTAACCTGGCCACTGGTCAACTCTCCAATTGGCTGACAGGTAAAAGTCTCGTAATGAACGCTACCAAGACTCACTTTATGTCAATACACCCACACCATAGCATTGGTGCAGAGGATCTTCATGTATCCCTCAACACGGTCCAATTACAACAGCATACCTGCCAAGTTTTGAATTCCCAAATTCGTAAAAGTCCCCAAACAGACTTTTAAGGGGCAAACGAGGTGGCGCGGGCAACTGGGGGGTCTGGGGGGCGAGCCCCCAGCAAAGTGGGGGGGTCCGGGGGCTTGCCCCCCGGATTTTTTTTTACAATCTTGGTGCAATTTCGTGCGTTTTAGTGAGTTTTGGGGACACTTTAATCATTCTTTTTTTCTCGGCATGTTCGATGGAGGGGGTAGGGCGGGCGGGTGAGGGGGAGGGGGTTGCACATACCAAGAAAGGCAAGAAACGTGAAATTCACACGGCGCGCCAGTTTTCAATATAAAATAACGAATTTTTGTAAAAAAAAAAAAAAAAAAATTTTTAAATTTTTGAAAATTGAAAAATTCGTAAAATTGACAGGGCAATCGTAAAATCGTAAATGACTACCGTTTTTCGTAAATTTACGAATAATTCGTAAAACTTGGCAGGTATGCAACAGGTCAACGTAGCCGACTTCCTAGGCCTGCGCCTTGACAGCCACTTGGACTGGCATGACCACGTTGACCGTCTAGCAAGAAAGCTTAGTGGTGCATGTTACGCAATTCGTGTAATCAGATAATGTATCTCCCGTGAGGCGGCACTGTGCGTTTATCGTGCCTATTTTGAATCAGCAGCTAGATACGGTATATCACTGTGGGGTTCATCATCTATGCGTAATTTTAGCAGGATTTTTTGCCTCCAGAAAAAAGCCATTAGGGTCATTTGCCGTGTTAGCGGTAGGCACTCTTGCCGCAGCCTATTCCAACAGCTCAAAATTCTTACCATCGCAGGTCTCTATATACTTAAAGTTGCCTGCCACATTAAATCTAATCTAGGGAGTTTTAGGACAACTGTAACGTGCATAGTTATAATACAAGAACAAAAGATAATCTGCACGTCTTACCGCGAAGACTGGAGCTTGCTCATAAAAGTGAGGACTTCATCGAAGTAAAGATTTATAACGCTCTGCCAAAGCACATTACAAACTCTGAAAAAAACAGCACTTTTAGACTTAAATTAAAACAATTCTTGATTACTGGGCTCTGTATAGCATCAATGAGATTTTTGATACCTGCTAATGTTAACCTTAATTTTAACTGTAATTTTTAACTGTACTTTTAACATTCTTATTGTTCTTTATTTTGTATTGCATTTTAATTAGTTCCAGTAGGCCTACACTTTTATTACTGTCACTTTTTTTTTTCTTTCTTGTGCAAAGTTGGCCTCTTTAGCCATTCTTCTGTCTTGCTATCCAAGACTGCCTCCTTCTATATCCTGCTCAGTTCATCGAGCAGGGAGTCAATGTCACTCTTGAGGGTGGCGCATCTAAAGAGATGCGCTCTGTCTTGGTCTTCTAAATTACAAAGTTTACAGGTGGCCGGTTTGATGGTAATGTTAAAACGGTGCAGGTGGTGTTGCAAGACGTCATGACCAGTTGCAAGCCGGAAATGGGTGGTGGCCGTCTTTCTCGACCAGTCTTTGTCTGGCCCTTTCTTGATCTCGGTCCACCAGTTCTTTAGTCGTGAAGTCTCTTCTGTGGTGTTCATAAAGATCTTTTTTGTGGTTGATTTGATCTTAGTTTTGACATTTTTGAAGGAGAGAGGCGCTGCTGGTGGTTGCGGTGCTTTTGTGGCACTTTTTGCCAAGAAGTCTGCCTTTTCATTCCCCATGATCTTGCAGTGGCTAGGGATCCATTGCGCCTCTAATAGTTTGTTTTGCTGACGGAGGCTGGCAAGGGAGTTTTTGAAAAGCAGCGATTTCAGATGGAGGTTTGCTGCTTGGGTGATAAATTGGATGGCCGAGACACTAATTTTCTTGTTTGCTTTTGGTTACTGTACTGGTCCAAGTCATTTACCCTTGTACCAAAAGCTTTTTCTCTATTGTCGATCTTTTGCATCTTATTGTTTTTAGGCCTAGGCCTACTTGTATCAATTGACTACTTTTGCACTTAAGCATACGTTTTGTAGAGTATTTGTAATTCTGCTTGTATTGTTGTAAGTGACGAGATACAATGTACTGATCAATATGTAATGTACCTGATGTATCTATTAATAAACTTGAAACTTGAGGAGGAGGCCTTAGACAACGTAAGGAGTAGGCGGAGGCCCTGGTTAGCTAGGTTTTTGCTAAATAGATCCTAAGTTTTTTAACGTGGCCAAGTAGATAAAAAAAAGCTTTAGAAACAAAAAGACTTGCAAAACAAGTAGCCTATCCCTATTCTATTTGTTGTCGTAATCATATGTGCCACCGCGGACGGCTTTGAAATTTGTTTAAAGCGGGGTTCCACTGGCTTTTCGTGGACCTTCTCAACTGCACACAAGTAGACAAAGTGAAGCTAGGCCAACAACGTGGAGCACATGGTTAAAAATTCGGTAAAAATGCCCTATAGCGCCTCACCACCACCACCCACCAAGGGGACATAAATGAATTGATACGGCCTATATGACCTGTCAATTCTTGGTGAGTGGGTAAATGTAAACAAAATGGGTTTAAATGTTAGTAAATGCAAATGGGTTCGATTTACGAGGAAAAAGGTGGAAGCGGGAATGGGTGCAGGCTACTCATTATTGGGGAAACTGCTGGAAAAAGAAGAGAAAATAAAATACTTGGGAGTAGGCCCTAGGGCCTGGGGCCCAGCTAAGCTTAGGCCTACTCTGCAACCATAGGTAGTATGGTTGCAGAGCAAGCTTAGCTGGGTGGATCATGTAAAGTATCCAGGAAAGGGTTTAGGTGCCTGAATTTCGTTATGCGTACACGAAAAGGGGCAAGTAGGGTCTTAAAGGGTTATGCATATATAAAACCCTAGTGAGGCCGGTTATTGAATCCTACGCAGGGGCAATATGGGACCCGTACAGGAAGGGAGAAATTAGAGAAATTGAGGCAGTAGGCCTACAGAAAAGAGCTGGGAATAGGGTGCTCAATAAAAGGAAATGGTGGAAGGAGGAAATAATTAATGGGCAGTCAGTAAGGATATATGACAGTGCTACGGGTATGGTAAGGGAACTTGGCTGGGAGACACTGGAGGATAGGAGAAGAATGGACAGACTGGGTAAGATGTACAGGGTGTCCAGAGCACATGAGGGATGGGGGGAGATGAATGGGCATCTAAGAAAGGCTAGCTATATAGCCAGAGGAGACCATTCATGGAAATATGAGAGAGGTATATAGTCACGGATGTGGGTAGTAGTAGTAGTAGTAGTAGTAGTAGTAGTAGTAGTAGTAGTAGTAGTAGTAGTAGTAGTAGTTCTCCTCTGCTGTTGACTCATTGTCGGTGGCAGGTAATTCCTTCATATTCGGTGGCAGGTAATTCCTTCATTTTCCTCACTTCTCATTCCCCTCATTTTCATTTCCATTTCCACTTCGCTATCAACTCCCTTTTCTCTTCTCCTTCTTCCCCTCATCCATTTGCTTCACTGATCATCTTCCTTTTCACTTCTCCTTCTATTCCACATTCGAGCAAGGCCTCTTCTTAATTACTTCCTCATGCCGTTTGATTCTCTCTCAATCAAAAACACTCCCCTCAGTCAGTATTTACTTTTGGCAGCAGCTTAATAGATTTCTTGTACCCAGCCAACTTTTTGTCCCCCACTATCCCCTCAGAAAGACCATTCCAATCCACCACTGTCCTTGCAAGGAAGGTGTTCTTTCCCACATCTGTGGCCCATATACCTCTCTCATACTTCCATGAGTGGTCCCTTCTAGCTATATAGCTAGCCTTCCTTAACTGCCCGTTCATCTCACCCCACCCCTCATGTGCCCTGGACACCCTATACATCTTACCCAATCTGTCCATTCTTCTCCTATCTTCAAGCGTCTCCCATCCAAGTTCCCTTACCATACCCTTAACACTGTCATATGTCCTTACTAGTTGTCCATTAATCATTTCCTCCTTCCCCCATTTATTTTTATTGAGCACCCTTCTCGCAGCTCTTTCTTGTACTGCCTCAATTTCTCTAGTTTCTCCCTTCCTGTATGGATCCCATATTGCCCCAGCATATTCAACAACCGGTCTAACTAGGGTTTTATAGGCATGTCCCTTTAGAGCCTTACTTGCACCTTTCAAAGTCCGCATAACAAAATTTAGACATCTAACCCTTTCTTGGATACTTCCTTTACTTGCTCCACCCAACTAAGCTTGCTCTGCAGCCATACTCCCAGGTATTTTATTCTCTCCTCCAGTAATTTCCCCATTAACGAGTAGCCTGTGCCCAAACCCACTTCCCCCCTCCTCCTCGTAAATCTAACCCATTTACATTTTCCCACATTGAGGCTCATTTTATTTTCATTCACCCATTCACCTAGTATACTCAGGTCATGTAACAATTCATTTGAGTCCCCCTGGTTCCTTACAATCCTATAGATTACACAATCGTCAGCGAACAGTCTAACCTTCGCTCCCATTCGGTCCGCAATGTCATTAATGAATATTGCAAACAACAATGGTCCCAATACGCTCCCCTGCGGCACCCCTGAGGTGACTTCCACTTCTTCCGATAACTCCTCTCCAACCCTTACTCTCTGGCTCCTATCTTTTAGAAAGCCTTTAACCCATCTGTTTACCCACTGATCCTCAATAACTTCTTCAAGTTTTCCTAACAACCTATCATGTGGAACCTTATCAAACGCCTTTTCAAAATCGATGAACACTGCATCCACAGTCTCACCCTTGTCCAATGTTTCCCCTATGTCCCCAACAAGCCCTAGCAGTTGCGTCTCACACGAGTACCCTCTCCTGAACCCATGTTGGCTTTCCTTAAGCCATCCTTTCTCCTTGATAACCTCCTTAATATAGTCTCCAACTATCCTTTCCATAATCTTCGATCCTACCGAGGTAAGTGATATTGGTCTATAGTTCCCTAGTTTCCCCTTCTCCCCTCCCTTGTGCACAGGAATCACTATGGCCTCCTTCCAGGCAGTGGGGACCTCCCCTCGTTCTAATGAATCCTGTATTATTAGGCACATGTACATGGAGGTTTCCCTCATAGCCAACTGCAGGAAATCAATAGTGAGTCCATCATTTCCAGGAGCCTTTCCCCTCTTAATTGAGGCAATTACCTTTGTTACCTTCTCTACATCAACTTTAATTCCCTTAATTCCCCTATCACCCCTATCATTCCTTCTTACCCCTTCTTTCTTCTGAAAGACCTCCGCATAATAATTATTCAAAGCCTCAGCCTTTTCCTTGTTTCCCACTAACAGCTTACCATTATCTCCCTTTAGAACTGGTAAATCTCTTAAAGGCATTGTCCGGGTTTCCAACAAGTGTCTTTTAAATAACTCTTAACATTATATAAGAAAAGAATGTATTTGCAAAAAAATGCCTATTGAGGGTGGTGTGGGTCGTACGGGGCTTTCTTTTCAACCCGCGCGAAATAGTTTTGACGTCAGTGCTGGGCACGGTCCTCGCTCTTGCTACCTGCTACAGAGCGAGCTATTCAGTGTGTGTAGGTCGGACGTCCGAACTCTTTAGTTTGCCGTTTAGTTTTGTAAATGAGAATTGTAGTTTCATATCATACGTGTTTTATATTTATATTTATACTAGCGCTGATCATCGTTTCTGTTACGTGATTTTAGTTATTAGCACTAGTGTTTTAATTCGACATTTTGAGCGAGTTTTTAGTGGCAATGTTTAACTTTGTGTAAGCCTGAGTAGTTGCAAGTTGTAACTTGTAATAATTACATATTTACATTCAAAACTACTATTTCGTGTTTTATAACTCAAACTGTGATTCGCGTGTGAATAGTTACATATCTGTGCTCAGGGCCAACGTAAGCGAGATTACATTTGGCCACCCCCAGTGCCCAGTAGTGTCATCCAAAAATTATTTAAAGGTAAACGATATTTGAAAAAATAAATTACACCATACTACAGTTATTTCGTCATGTTTTAACTGAAAAAATGGCAAGTCAAGGGATTTCAGTTTTGTTTATGAAGGATATTATATGATATATAGTTGATTTTGGACGTAAAAAATGTCAATTATTGATTGCCTAACTAAACCATCATGTGTATAAAAGTAAGTTTTGCACAATAATAAAGACATTTTTGAAATAACTTAAATTTATACCTCAAAAACTAAAACTAAACTTCCTGCACTCGGATCTAAAAACTTTTAAAATGCACGTAAAGTTAAATATGTTACCCCCCACCCCCACCCCCGGTTCATACGCCACTGCTGGACAGATAAAACGACACGAGGGCGGAGAGTGGTAGCTATACTCCCCACTCGGCACTAGTTTCGGAAAGAATAGTATTACTCTCGTAATGATTAACTTTAAGTCAAACAATATTATGGAAATCAATCCAGAAATTAAAAAATCCATCTCTGCGGGGTAAATCAATTACACCTACGGCAGTGTTTACCGATTAATGAAATTGAGAAAATCAAACAATAAACCATCGAAAATGTGAAATCTGATCTTCCATAATCTGAATGAGTCTTTTGGCCACCTTTTGCGTTCGAGAGTTGACAATACGGGAGTACAGATTCATGTGAAACGTCAATGTTTGGAAAAGTGTAGAATGTTACATTTTTGTTATACTATAAAAACTTTAATTTAGTTAGTATTCAGAAACAGTGATATTTATCTTGTTCTTTCATCATGTAAAATCGGTTATTAGAAGTGTCGGGGCGGAAATGCCAACCCTAGGAAATTAAGCGGCCGCTTACGGCACGGCAGCGAGCTTGAGCGAGGCCTTCCTCGGCTGGAGCCAGCCTAGCAGGTAGCCCTGCAGTGACGTCACCATAGGCGGCCTACGGGCTGTGCAGGGCTTTAGTAAAATCGTGATTATTTTAGTTCTATAAGTCTCAGCGACCTGGATTTTGTTGTATTGTTCTTGAATTGAATCAAGGCACCTTCTGAGGAGCTTGTTATGCAAACCAAGACAATTCCTTTAAGCCTTTTTTCCCCCTTCCATATCTAAACATCCTATTCCAGCTTCCCTGTTTGTCCTTCTCATCAAGCATATTTGTCATATGCTCCTCCCACTTTACTCTTTTGTTTCTTATGAGATCCCTTTCATTTTCCTTGAAGGCTACCCTATCCCTGATATCCCTTGATCTTCTATACTTGTTATAGCTTCTTCTTCCCTTCCTCTTTAATGCCCTAATATGTGCATCATAATAGGGGGGGTCATCATTTGGTTTAAACGTCCTTGCAGGTACCCATTCCTCCCTTGCTATATTACATAACTTCACAAACTTTGTCCATTTACTGTCCACACTTCCCTCTGAGTTCCTCCAATCATTCAGGTTTTCCATGAGAAAACCCCTTATGCCTTCCTTGTCTGCCTTTTTGTACACCCAAACAGTCTTTTCCCCATTAACCGGCCTTATCTTGACTCCTCCCTCAATAACAGCTAGCACAGCTTTATGGTCACTGATGCCATCCACTACATTACACTCGAACCAGCAATCAGGTGGCCTGACCAGGATTACATCAAGCAGGTTCCCTCCATTATGGTTATTAGTCCGGATGTTAAGGGATATATTTGGGGCATACCTTGCATTTTTTGATACAAGCAAGGCACTTGGCACACGTGTTCTAGGGTCCATACCCTACTTATTTTCACTTGGAGCCATCGTGATATCCCGTGCAGGCACCCGTTATTGCATGTTGCCTACCCCTGCTGGTTTGAAGGGTTGATTAGCGAAACAATTTGGTGTTTGGTGATAGAAACTTGAAATTTTTACCAAATAGGGGTAACATTAGGCTTAACATTCTGGCAACGGGGAATTGCGGATTTCTTCATAGTTAAGGGATAATTGGGGTTAAAATTTTGGGGGTTGAATATTTCGATTTAAATTTTTATTGATGACACCCTTGGTTTAATGTTGAATTTCTACGTTAAAGTACTTCCCAAAATCTTCAAACAAAATGATGGTGCTAAAAATATGACTAGCAACCCCTAATTTGGTCATAGTTACCTGTTGACATAATGACCTGAGTAATGACCTATTTGAAAAATGGTTAAACATAGTCGTGTGACTACTCTATTTAAAGCTTAGATGAAGTAGAATAATAAGAAATAATTTTAAACATGCCACGTTGACCTGTGACCTTTATCGTCCTTTATTTGACCTTGATAACTGTTTCAGCAGGGATGCATAATGTATACTTATAGCACATCCAAATTTATGTGATATATTAACAAGTTGACTTAATAAATGTACTCAACATGTTAGTAGGGCCTATATCAATATGATATTAGGCTGCATTGCGAACGCTTTTTACTGTCGCGTTGATGGATGAGCAGTTTTGTACCATTGAACCCTCTTTTACTCAACTTTTACTTCGTTGTTTTCTCAACGTGTTTATACAAAGAATATATCATTTTAAAAGGAGTACCAAGTTCCTGGTTGATCGCTTTGGTAAAACACTTTTTAGATCAACATTCATTAAGAGGAAAGTAACAATTTACCCATTGTAGATTATCAAGGTGCCCGTTAGGGCGCCGCAGCCAAGCCGCGGTGTGCTACACACTCAGGCACCTTATACAGCAAGCAAAGTTGGGGTGATTTCGAGGTGCTACCCAGCCGTCATGAAACGTGATGTGAATTTGAAAACTATCAAAATCGAGGGGATTTAGGTACCCGACAACACATGCTAAATTTGTTTGGGGTACGAGCATTCCTTCTTGGTGAAAAATGACTTGAAACATAAAAATCACTTAAGGATGTTAGTTACTTCTTACTACTACTACATGCCAAGGTCCTCTAGATCTCCGCCACCTGGCGGAGGCTCGTCTAACTCGCTCGTGTGGCCACGAAGTTAGGTCGTCGCAACCCGTTCCACAGTGTATAGCAGCCATATTGGTGACATGCACGAGAAATAGAGGTAATTTTAAAAATCAAAGTGAACATCTACTTAGCGCGCCCTAAAGCTTGACCACAAAATAACGATGTAGAGGCCACAAAAGAATCGCGTGCATTTCGAGATAATAAAAATGGGCAACACAATAGTAATGAAGCTAGTAATTTGTTGTATTGTAATTAGCAAGGAAAACGCGTAAGTCCCGCCGCGTTGTTGGATGAGCGTAATTGGTGCATTGAGCTGCCATGTGTTATGCGGATTTTATGTTGTTCTGTGAAAAATCATTACTAAGTCGAAGAATTTTTTTCATTAATTTAAATTAAATTAAAAATTAACTTCAATTTTTATAATTATTCGTAAATTAAAAAAAGAAAAAAATCGTAAAATTGCGATTTTCTTTAGAAATAATTATTCGATTGCGCTCAAATTTCACATGAATATATTAATTCGTAAAATTAAGGTTCTGTGAAAAATAATTACAATAGGATAAATAAATAAATAAATAATAAATAAATTTTATTTAGAGTCTACCCACTCAGTTATATAACTGATTTTCAGTGGGGGACTTTAAATCATAGCGACCAAGCCAACCCTGCAGGCCCCGACGCAATCGACGAGTGAGCGATAACCAACAAAGATCGATATTTTAAATTGGAAATATAGCAATCAGTGGTATGGATAGTGCGAACACCCGCGAATTAACGCCAGAATCAACAAGGCCGATTCAGAACAACTCTGAAATGTATTATGTGCTTCGTTGCTAGGACGGCTCCAAAGTCACCGTTTACAAACTCCTAAGATAAGAACTGATAGAAGTTAAAAAACTTCTGACTTTAGCGGGAATCGAACCCTGGACCCATCTGCATTGGAAGCACATACGCTAACGACAAAACCAACGAGCCAGACGAAAGCATGTAGGTGTTGTAAGTCAAAGAATTGTTTACAAAAAGGAAAAACCCGTAAAATTTTGATTTTCATAAAAAAATAAGTTTTCAATTACGCTCAAATTTTACACGAATATCTTAATTCATTAAGATTCTGTGAAAAAAATCATTAAAATCGGATAAAGCATGTAGGTGTTATAAGTCGAAGAAATTTTTTTAAAAATCGAAAAAAATCGTAAAATTGCGATTTTTATGAGAAATAATTTTCCGATTGCGCTCAAAAACGTGGCAGTACTAAGTTCAGAGATTTTTAAGGTCTCCAGAAAATTTCATCGCAATTGGAGTATCGGTTTAGCCGGAATCGTGTTAACAAACACAAAAATACAAAAAAAGAAAGAAAAAAAACATTCCGGATTTTGTTCCAGTGTAGTGAAATGGAATCTTTGCTTCGCTCGCTACCCTCATCCAATAAAATAAAGTAATTTAAAATTCCTTATGTTATAGCATTGAGTATATAACCAAGGATGGTTATATACTCAAAGGTTATAGTGTGATGTGTACATCCATGGGCGATTTTTCTTAGGATTTTAAAAATTTATTTCTGAAAGCCTGTTTTTGATAGTTGGATGAGCGTAGCGAGCGAAGCGAAGATTCCATTTCACTACACTGGAGGAAAAAATCCGGAATGTTTTTTTTTCTTTTTTTTGGTATTTTTGTGTGTCTGTGAACACGATTCCGGCTAAACCAATACTCCAATTGAGAAGAAATGTAATGAAGGTCTATGAAATCTCTGAACGAAGAACTGCACGGGGGGGAAAATCGATCGAAAAATTATTTCTCATGAAAATCGCAATTTTACGATTGTTTTCGATTTTTTAAAAAATTCTTCGACTTATAACATCCACATGCTTTATCCGATTGTAATGATTTTTTCACAGATCCTTATGTTATGAATTAATATATTCGTGTGAAATTTGAGCGCAATCGAAAAATTATCTATTAAAAAAATCGCAATTTTACGCTTTTTTCGTTTAAAAAAATTACGCTCATCCATCAACGCGGCGGGACTTAAGCGTTTTACTAGTTTATTACCAAAATGCATTGTGCCTAAAGCAACACATGTGATAATAATAGTGTATAATAAGGAGTGGACTTGGAAGAAGGGTTTTAATTTGTATTTATTTATTACTAGGAAAACGCTTTAAGTCCCGCCGCGTTGTTGGATGAGCGTAATTGGTGAAATGTGTATGTGGTGTGTGTGTGTATTGTATGTGTTATGCGGATTTTCTGTTGTTCTGTGAAAAAATCATAACTAAGTTGAAGATCTTTTACAAATTAATTTAAATTAAATAAAAAATAAAATAAACTTAAATTTTAATTTTTTTTAATTGATTGTAATTTAAAAAAAGAAAAAAATCGTAAAATTGCGATATTCATGAGAAATAATTATTCGATTGCGCTCAAATTTCACACGAATATATTAATTCATAAAATTAAGGTTCTGTGAAAAATCATTACAATCGGATAAAGCATGTAGGTGTTCTAAATCAAAGAATTGTTTTAAAAAAGAAAAAAAACATAAAATTTCGATTTTCATGAGAAAATAAATTTTCGATTGCGCTCAAATTTCACACGAATATCTTTTTTCATAAAATTATGGTTCTGTGAAAAAAACATTAAATCGGATAAAGCATGTAGGTGTAAAAAGTCGAAGAAGTTCTTAAAAAATCGAAAAAAATCGTAAAATTGCGATTTTCATGAGTAATAATTTTTCGATTGCGCTCAAAAACTTGGCAGTTCTAAGTTTAGAGATTTCGAAGGCCTTTAGAAAATTTCATCGCAATTGGAGTATCGGTTTAGCCGGAATCGTGTTAACAAACAGCCAAAAATACAAAAAGAAAGAAAAAAAAAACATTCGTGATTTTTTTTCTCCAGTGTAGTGAAATGGAATCTTCGCTTCGCTCATCCAATTAGGCCCTACATAAGTGTTACTGTTAAATGTTACTCAATAGACCTACTTAATAAGTAAGGCAAACTATAATTGCTGAATACAATGGATTTTTATCATTTATGAATAATAGGTAGAGGTCCGTGAAAATGGTTTTATTTAATAAAACCGAAATAATGCCGCTAAATGGTAATAAAACCATATAACACCGCCAAATAGTTATAACACCAAATTAACCGTTTTTCTGCAAAATAAAACCATATTTTACGATTTCCTTTTACAAAATCAACATTATCTACACTATTTTTACAAATTTTCAATCTTAACTTGTTAACAACTTGAGTGTTTCTTACTTAAATTCATGCTGAATCGAAAACGGTGCACATAAATTATTGATTTTTTAAATGAAAAACTGCAGAAACGATCCTTAGGTGCTATCTGTGCGGCATGTGCGCTAAAAACAGTAGTGATTTTTGTGCATATTGGAATTCCCTTTGCATATTAAACAATATTATTTATTTTATCACCGTTTTGTAATACGAGAAATGCAAAAATAAAATAAAAACATATATAACACCACTTTTTACATTTTTAAAAACGAAATTTAGGAAAAAATAAAACCATTTACACGGACCTCTAATAATAGGCCAAATACTGTCTCTCCCCCCCCCCCCCCCCCCCGCCCCGTTCTTTTTGGCAAAAATTCCCTCTTCACTGACAGTATGGTAGGCAGAGTTATGATATCCAGAGAACCAATAAAATATGGTTCAGCCAAAGTAACCAACAAAAAAGGACGGTGTAGTGCAGGATTGGGATAAGCCTACTTTATTGCTGCTGTCCCGTCTTTTAAACTGGTATCATTTCGCCCGTCTTCTTGATAAAACAGTGGATCGATAAGTCTAAATTCTTGATCGGATTGTCGTGTACAATTAATTGATGCACAACACGGCATGTTTCGTAGTTAATGCTTATATTAGGGCTATTTTAAATGTGCATGTCAAGGATTGCACATGTTCGCCCATAACAACATTGTAGAATTAGGCACCAAGATGGCTTCTAATTTGCTGCTGCGACGACCTAACCTAGAGAGTTAGACGATCCTCCGCTAGGCGGAGATCTAGAGGACCTTGGTACATGCTACTGGCTACTTCTGTCTAATTCGTCAGTTCAATTGCCCAGCGATTCTGCCCAAACGGGTGAAGCTACAACTTTCATATTTTACATGAACATTAAGGTAATAGTGATGTAGATCCTTTTGAAAGAAAAAGTTGAAAAAGTTTGCTGGAAGGCTTCCTGATAAAGGTTTTAATATAAGCCTTATACAGGCATACAATCATCAAGTATCTATAGTTACTTGACAATGATCGCCCACATTGTTTACAAAAAGAATGTCTTTGGGCCACTAGATATTTTACATTCCATTGTTAATTGTTAATTTCATAGCAATTAAATCGACTTTGATATAATTATTATATTTTAACAAATAATTTTGACAGTCATTTCCGGAACACAGCTGATTGCAAGGACGTGCACATCAGTAGCAATACACGCGTGAAGCCCTGAGTAACAGCAGCGAGGGCACCATTATGCGCGTGTCTCCCTGCTTGTGATTACACTGGGGCCAACCCGCCTGCGAGATCCTGTATATAGTGATAGTATTGAGTATGGTAACTAAGAGGGTATCAAGTGTGCTAATGACTTCTTTGCCTTCCTCATTTATCGTTGATATATGCTGGAGGCTAACAGCCTAAACAACTTTGCCTGAAATACGTAGAAAATTTGGCCATCCTTTGGGAATTTTTGTAGTTGGAGTTACGCGTCTCCTAAATGTTTGTCCCGTGACATATTTAAAGACTTATTGGGTAGTACTTATCCCAGATGATGTCTTAGCGTAGCACAGACGCTAGTTCGTTCTTGAGGAAGGGAGGAATGACTCTGTCTACATAATCTTCGAATGTAATTGAGTGGCCCGGGTGTTTGGGGGGGGGGGGGGCGGAAGAGAGGGGGGCTTAACCCATATCACGTATTTTTGCATCTACAGGTGGTGCATTTAATACAGAACTTTTTTGACTGGTATTCAAAAGGCATTTCACTAGATCCAATTTGGTACAAGATCTCAACGCCCCCAATACAGTCAAGGACGATGAGGTTGGTTGATTTTCATGAACAAGAATTCAGCCAGATCACCAGATCGATGCCAGCATGTAAAGCTATGCATAATTTACTGAAGAGAATCGCTCTTAAGGCTGGTCATTTTGGCCTTATATTTATAAACAAGTGGTCGACTGGCTGTGCTAAAGAGCAGAAATTTGTTTTTTATGTGGTCCATACAATATTTAGCAAATGTACTCACTGCCGCGCCACCAGAGAGCGAGAAAGTGCGCGCTCTCGGAAAGTGGTCCCAAAAAGTGCGCGATTTAAACATCTGTTTTTTTGTTGATTTGTATTATTTATGTTATTGTTTATATTAACGTCATACTACAGTACACTTCTAGCTAGTCACATTTTGGTTCAATCATAAGAAAGAACGTTCATTTCACCCTAATAAAAGCGGACCTGAACAAATTCCTTGATAAATTTTACTTCATTGATGAGCAACTAGTGATCTGTTAGCCACTGATTGGCTACGATTTACCATTGGAATAGGACAACATCAACAACGCAATTACTATTATTTATTTTTATGGTTTATTACCATAAGGATCTAACAGAAACTTGGTACTCCTTTTAAAATGGTATTTTCTATGTAAACACGTTGAAAAACAACGAAGTAAAAGTATAGTATAAGAGGGTTCAATGGTACAAAACTGCTCATCCATCAACGCGACAGTAAAAAACGTTCGCAATGCAGCCTAATATCATATTGATATAGGCCCTTCTAACATGTTGAGTACATTTATTAAGTCAACTTGTTAATATATTACATAAATTTGGATGTGCTCTATAAGTATACATTATGCATCCCTTCTGAAACAGTTATCAAGGTCAAATAAAGGACGATAAAGATCACAGGTCAACGTGGCATGTTTAAAATTATTTCTTATTATTCTACTTCATCTAAGATTTAAATTGAATAGTCACACGACTATGCTTAACCATTTTTCAAATAGGTCATTACTCAGGTCATTATGTCAACAGGTAACTATGACCAAATTAGGGGTCGCTAGTCATATTTTTAGCACCATCATTTTGTTTGAAGATTTTGGGAAGTACTTTAACGTAGAAATCCAACATTAACTCAAGGGTGTCATCAATAAAAATTTAAATCAAAATGTTCAACCCCCAAAATCATAACCTCAATCATCCCTTAACTATGAAGAAATCCGCAATTCCCCGTTGCCAGAATGTTAAGCCTAATGTTACCCCTATTTGGTAAAAATTTCAAGTTTCCATCACCAAACACCGAATTGTTTTGCTAATCAACCCTTCAAACCAGCAGGGGTAGGCAACATGCAATAACGGGTGCCTGCACGGGATATCACGATGGCTCCAAGTGAAAATTAGTAGGGTATGGTCCCTAGAACACGTGTGCCAAGTGCCTTGCTTGTATCAAAAAATGCAAGGTCAAGTCTCTTAACATCCGGACTATATCCCTTGTACTGCCCTCTACTATTTGTTCAAACCCTTCATTCACAATGCCATTTGCTATCTTTTGCGCCTTACTTCCAATGTTGACCACGCCTCCCTCCCACTTGACTCCAGGCATGTTTAAGTCCCCAGCTATGATAACTTTCCTATCCCCCTGAACCCTGTCATTTATGATGGATACTACCTCAAAGTCACTATTTCCAGGGGGCCTATAAGCAGCCACTACCTCAATTTCATCTCTCCCTTCAAAGATCTTCACTCCCATCAACTCATATCCAGTCTCCTTCCATGCAACCCTCCCCTTAAGCTCAATCTTACTTCCTACCAAAATTCCTCCCCCCCTCCCATCACGGTCTCTTCTGAATATATTGTATCCTGCATGCCCCACTTCACCGTCAAGGATGCTGTCATCCAGCCATGTTTCAACTGCTACCACAACATCAGCATCATATAGTTCCACAATTGTCCAGAACTGAACCTGTTTATTCTTAATGCTCCTTGCATTAATTAATAGTACCCTTACTTATCACTCCCTCCCTATCATGTGTACCTCTTCCTATGGTTCTTAAACTAGGAAAACGCTAAAGTCCCGCCGCGTTGATGGATGAGCGTTTTTGTAAGTTTTTAGTTTGCGTGGGACCACTTTTCCTTTGCAAGTGCTTTGTGAATGCATTGTAGGTGACTGTTGTCAAGTTTCAATTGTTTCTTGTTAGTTGTTATTATAAACCTCAAAAAACACATTTTAAAACCTTTATTTCTATGCATTCTGGCTAACTTTGTCAACTTTTGCAACTTTTTTTTACAAAAGGTACTACATCACCATAACCATAATGTCCATGTGAAATATGAACGTTGTTGCCCCACCCGTTTGGTCAAAATCGGCCTAAATGTGACGAAAATATCGCACTTAAAGTAAAAAACTCATATTAAAACCTTTATTTCTATAGATTCTACCTAACTTTTTCAACTTTTTCTTTCAAAAGGTACTACATCACCATAACCTTAATGTCCATGTGAAATATGAACGTTGTAGCCCCACCCGTTTGGTCACAATCGGTCCAAATGCGACGAAAATATCGCACTAAAAATCGAAAAACTCATATTAAAACCTTTATTTCTATAGATTCTAGATAACTTTCTCAGCTTTTTATTTTAAAAGGTACTTCATCACCATAACCTCAATGTCCATGTGAAATATGAACGTTGTAGCCCCACCGTTTGGTCAGAATCGGCCCAAATGTGACGAAAATATCGAACTAAAAATCGAAAAACTCATATTAAAACCTTTATTTATATGGGTTCTAGCTAACTTTTTCAGCTTTTTGTTTCAAAAGGTACTACATCACCATAATCCTAAAGTTCATGTGAAATATGAACGTTGTAGCCCCACCCGTTTGGTCAGAATCGACCCAAATGTGACGAAAATATCGCACTAAAAATCGAAAAAAATCGTAAAAGTACGATATTCATGAGAAATATTTCTTCGATTGTACCCAAAAACGTAGCAAGTCTAAGTTCAGAGAAAACGAAGGTCCCCTCAAATTTTCATCAAGATCGCATATGCCGTTTGCCCGGTAGAGAGCGAACAAACAGACAGAAAAACAAAAAAAAAACAAACAAAAAAACATTGGAGCTAAATTTTTTGGGGGTCAGTGAAATTGAAGTCTTCGCTTCGCTCGCTACGCTCGCTACGCTCATCCAATCATGTTGACTGTTATTATTGTCGCCGGGAGCAATTTTCCTACCCCCTATACTGGTAGACTGTCCTTCATCCCTTCTCCCTTCCTCCCTGTCTCCAGGTCTAGGACCATTGTTTGATCTAGGTCCATTGTTAGTTCTAAGGCCATTGCTAGATCTAGGACCATTGATAGACCTGTGGCCATTGTTTGATCTGTGACCATGTGTGAGGTCCTTAAGATTGGTCCTGTTAGTCATCCCATTCCCCTTGTGTGTCCAAATACCTTCATACTCCCTCTTATCCCTTGAACCTTCCCATTCCCCTTTCCCTTCACCTTTACCCTTTCCCCTGACCTCCCTTCACAGACCCCACTCCCTCCTGCTTGCAACCCTCTGATCCTCTGATCTCTGATCCTGGGTAAAAATAGGCCTACCTTCCTGGCCAGGACGGTGGTGGAATGGAATGGCCTTTCTGAGGGGATAGTGGGGGATAAAAAACTGATTGGGTTCAAAAAATCTCTGAAACTACTGCCAAAGGTGGATCCTGACTAGGGGGGAGAGAAGGGGATTGAGGGAGCAATTGAGCAAAATGGAAAAGGGAACATGAAGAGGCCCTGCTGGAAGGGAATAACAGAGAACCTATGGAAGAAGGGAGAATGAAGGGAAAAACGAAGAAGGGAAGAAACGTGAAATAAAGGAAGAACCTGCCACCGACTAATGGTCAACAGCAAAGGAAGACCAACAACAACAAAAAATTCCCACTAACCTACTTTTGTGATGACGCTATAGGCCTATGGCATAATTACCAAAAAGGCAGAAACCACCAAGCACCAATAGCCTAAACACAAAGGTAGGGACTAGGCTGTCCTATTGATAGGCCTAGCCTAGCAAATTGTGTTTAGGCGGTAGGCCGGGCCTAGTGATTTAGGTTAAGGTAGACCACGAGGCAGACTAGGCCCTGTCCAGAGACACTGTAGGGATTAAAAAACATAACTTCAATAAAATCTGCGAAAATTAATGAAATCATACATACCCTAGTACTGTACCTTTTCTGACAAAATTAAAACATTTAAAAAACCTTTCTTGAATCTCCTAGACCTAGCACAACGATGCGCGCCATTTACAAATACACAGCCTGATAGCGTTGTAAAAATCGAATATGTGGCGGTGATTTTCTCCCAGCTGGTGTGGTAGAAGTTTTTATTTCTTTGGTTTGAAGTTCTTTGGGTTAACAAAGATGGCCTCGGTTCAGTGTTGTGTTTGTTGAGCACGTGTAGAATATGAATATTTAGATAAATAGTCTATTAAAATTTAAACATGTCGTGGTTATTTGGTTATAAAAGTACTAAACCTCCTCAAGATGGTCAGGGTTTTAATGTTCCTGCTGGCACAGGAGGGGACGATAAACCTAGCGCTAGCGATATCGCTAAAGTCACCGGTAAAATGGATGCCTACAGATTTGATTCTACAGCCTTGGAACGTGCAGCTCAAGCAGCCAAAGATCTGGAGAAATCACGTAAGAAATGTCGTCATCTTAATAACGTTATTTTTGATGTCATTATCAATAGGTCCTAAGCAGAGTTCAGGTTTTTGGTACCTAGGTCTAGCCTCTATAGGCATCTAGGAGGTAGGGCTGGGCTTGGAGCTTAGGCTAGGGCCTAGGGCCTAGGGCCTAGGCCTAGCCTAGGCCTAGGTTGCTCTAGACCTAGGGCCTAGGCCTATGCTCAAGCCGAAACGGGAATAAAATGCCTCAGACTTAGCCTTGAGATGCGATGCACACATAAACCCACCAACCAACCTTGAGCTGTTAAGCCTAGCTAACCCTAGTTTCCACGAAGTCATACGATACGCTTAGGCTAGACCTGGCTTACTCCCCGCATCTGGTTCCAACAAGCCATTTAGGTAGGGCCTAGGCCTACCTAAATGCTCGAGGCTCCCTGTCTGGCTAGACCTACTAGCTGACAATAAGCCTAGGCCCTAGGTCTAAATATCTAGGCCTAGCCTAGGCTAGCCGGAACTCTTTCGGTTGATATGGACAGTTTTTGATCAGTAGGTACCTACCTACTTTAGATTTAAAATAGCGACGTTAAAGGTTTTGTAGGCTAGGTACTTTAGATTTAAAATAGCGACATTAAAGGTTTTGTAGGTACACAAAAAAAAACTGTCCATAGGCCTACCAACCAAAAGAGTACCGGCTAGCCTAGGGCCTCCGCTAGAGTTGCCATTCGTCCCGGTTTCGGCGGGACAGTCTCGATAGGTATTCAATTTTAAGTCCCGCATTCCGCCAATAGGCCTACACCAAACAGGACACAGTCGTGCATGGTAGAAACAATTTCGATCCCAGTGTATTTTTGGTAGGGCCTAGTTTTCTGGCTTTTGTAGGCCCTACTACAAAAATGACCATATTTTCATTCTGTCTGGTATTTTTTTTTCTGAAATGCTTAGAAGCTAGAACGCACTCTAAAAGCCTAGTTTAAAATTTTTTTGCCTGCAGCGCTATTGTTGGGGGGCTCTGCTCCCCAAACCTCTCATGCTGTTTTTGCCTGAAGACTTTAAATGTCCCGCTACAGGAGGTACCTTGAGTTTAAATTATGGCAACCCTAGCCTCCGCCTATGTCATGGTTTTTCATCGCATTTGTACATTTGTTTGTGAAAAGCCATCAGGCACCACACATTCATAGATGGTCACAGTAATAGAAATAGACGGTAGGCCTACCGTAACCAACAGTAGGCCTGTAACTGTAGGTAACGTAGGCTGTTGGCAAGCAACGTTAAACTTTAGGCCTACAGTATGCTCCCCTTCACATTCCGACACATGGGGCTAAATTAGTAAATTTGTGAAGTTTTATTAAAAAATAAAAACTTGAGTTGGGGCTAAACCTTATTTTACATCTAGACCTAGGGCTACCTATCCTATCCAGTTCCAAAAACTTGTAGCCCTACCGTAGGTTAAAAACAGTTTGAGCATTGTTTTGCACATTGTTAAAGATCATGCCAAGGATGCACTGGAGCTTTCCAAACTACAAGAGGCGACAAGGCAGCAGGAATTCCTCGCCAAAGCCAAGGAGTATGAAGCGCACATTGAACAGAGCAAGCTCGAGTCTAAGAGAGTCGACGGAGAGGAGAAACGTAAAACAATGGCGGAGGAAACAAAACAACATCAGAATCGAGCACAATACAATGACCAGCTTGCACGAAAGAGGTACGGTACCTAGATATGCAGGCCTAATCTTTAACCCAACCATCAAATGTGTGAGATAAGCACAGTCTCAAAAACAGGAAGTGGTAATACAAAATTAATACAAAATTAGTCCTAAGCCTAGGCTATAGCATTGTAGGTACCGGTAGGTAATGTTTCTTGTTTCAATCATTGTCACCAGGCTAAAGTTGTGCTTTAGTCCTAATCCTGTAGGGCCTAAACCAGTCTTTGGGTTTTGTGAGAGTTTTTTATGCAGGCTACCTAGACATAGGCCCTACTTGTAGGGCAGCTCTTTCCCAACTTACAAGTTGGCCTAACCTAGTATTGTAGTGATTAAACCAATGTCAATTTTCAATCCAATAACTCTCATCAAAACTCCCCCGAGCCGTGACGTCACACTAATAGGGATGGCACTTTTACCGGTCAAATAAAAATCAGTCAAATATGAAAAAAATGTACATATTTTGCTCGTCATATGCCTTTTTTGGCAGGATACTTACAAGACATAGTCTGCCACCAAGTTAGGCCAGAATCAATATTAATGATCAAGGCCAACATTCAATGATGATTATAGTTAGGGCCTAGTAGTGATGAAAATGAGTGAATGAGTGGAAATGAGAATTTTTTACTAACACTTTATGTGTGACTGTAGAAAAGTAGGCCAATTGGGGCGTAGGGGGAACAACAGTGTTTATTGTCCAATTTCAAATTTGTAAGGGAATGTAACAAAAGTTGACTTTCCTTTGAAGAACGAGTGATGCCAAATAAAATATTTATTAAATTTAAACAAAATAGGTAGGTAGGCCTACTTTGACCATTTATTTGACCGGCTTGCCATTCCTAGGCCTTCATACTAATAGTGTAGGCCATGGTGGTATATATCTTTAGGTGATTTCACTGCCAGAATTCTGTGGTCGCTTAATGCACGCAGTGCAGGCGGTCGCCGACAGAATGCGCGACGTGTCAGGTGGTAGTCACGTGACATAGAACTTACAAGATGGCAGCCTTGGGACCAATCAGATGGCTCGAATTCGGAAATTCGAATGTTCCGCCTACGGATCTGAATGCACGGCCTTCAATAAAGTGCATACACACCGCCATCTCTCGAGGTATTAGAGTCGATAAAGAAGTTTGGAAAAACTTCTTTATCGACTTTCTCGTCACGTGACTACCACCTGACACGTCGCGATCCTGGCGGATTCTGTCTGAACTGCGTGCATTAAGCGACCACGAAAATAGCATTGCTGGATACGCAAGTGAAATCACCTAAAGATATATACCACCATGGTGTAGGCCCTACCTATGTTATTGCCTATATTTGCAGGCCCTCATCATCATGTCATTATCTGGTGCCACGTCCAATTCTACGTTGGGTCGGCATTGAAGACAGGCTTCAGCCTCACTCACCATCTTCTTCTGTCCTGCCACCACTCCTCTCCTTCCACCACATTCCAGTCTCCTCCTCACTGTTCCACATCTTTATGAAAAAGGTGTTTAAATGTAATAATTCCCCTTCCTTGCCCTGCACTGCACCCCTAACTAAAACAGGACGCCACACTTATTTATTTATTTATTTATTTATTTATTTATTTATAAGATGCATATTACAACAGAGTACAAATACTCCTCAAGTGCAAATCATAGCATCTCCTATTGGATAGAAAACATACTTATAGACTTTAAAATATATGCAATATACACAAAATAATACATTTAACTCATTAAACATTTGAAATAATCAATTTAAATGTGAAACTATCAAAATTATTAACAATGAAAATTAATTAGAGATATTCTTGAAAAAAAAATAGAAGAACAATTTATATGAAAGAAGAGACTAATTGAAATAAGCTAGTGAGTAAATTATGTTAATATCCTAAAGCTTGAGTGATATGGTTCAAAATATTCTTCCCCAGGTACGAGGACCAGCTTCTCCAGCAGCAGCGCATCAACGACGAGAACCTCCGTCGCCAGGAGGACTCGGTCGCGCGTCAGGAGGCGATGAGGAAGAAGACCATCGAGCACGAGATGGACATGAGACACAACCTGGAGATGAAGAAGCTGGAGGCGGAGCTGCTCGCCAAGGCCAAGGTCGACCGCGAGAACCAGGACCTGACGCTCGAGCAGATCCGGTTGCGCGCCTCCGAGAACCGGATCACCGTGCTCGAGTCCATCAAGTGAGCACTTTCACTAGAGCCGGACACGGGCCTACGTTTAACACATTTCAATGGGCCAGGGTCTACTTTTCTACACAAGTACATAGGTTGTGCAATATATACAGGCGGCTAGGGGAAGTAGGGGGTGGGGGGACATCCGCAATAGGCTGCAGGAGGGGCTTTACAGGGCTAGGGGGGATCATTCATGGAAGTTCCAGCGTCAAGTAGTAAGAACGGATCTGGGTCGGTATGGTTTCATGGAAAGGACTGTTAGGGAGTGGAATGACTTGTCTGGGGATGTTGTAGATAGTGGGTCTTTGAGGGAATTTAGATCGTTTTAAGAGGGGGGGGGGCAGAAATTAGGTCTGGGGGGAGTGAGTGGTTGCCATCGGGCGGAAGGGCCCATTAGTAACCTTAAGAAGTGTTATGTTATCTATGTTGGGTCATGGGTGGCCCCAATTTATTATTTTTTTTATAGTAAGGATGAAGGTGCTCAAAGTTTGACCCATTTATGGAAGATATTGTGCCTCGTCGTACTGTTTGGTCAACTTATTAGGTAGGAGGCAGTAGTAGTAAGTAGTAATTGTGTATAGGCCCTAGTATGCATCTCGTCAAAACTAAATAGCGGTACCGTAATAAGTATATTTTAGTCGGTAAAAGCACATTTTAGGCCTAAGTTTTTTTTAATTTATTCACTTAGGCCTACTGTTTCCAACAACCGCATCTCAAAACAGGTGAGTATTTATCCGTTTTAATGTAATTTGAAGTGTCCCGTGTGTGAACCTACGTCTCGTGCGATTCTTGGAGGGGGTTAAGTTAGTAGGGAGGGTTTTTAAAAATAATATATAACTTGGTAGACCTACCGGTACTATTAAAATAGACTATACGCGTTTCCAAGCAAAGATAGATGGCAGCAATAAAACGCAACATGTCGGACCGATCGGTGATAGAGGCGAGCTGCTTACGGCGGGCGCATGTATATTCAGTTAGGTTCAACTTGATTTTTGTTACATTTCTGATCATTTGCGAAAACATTGTTGATTATGTCATATCGTCCGCGTATTTTATTAGTAAAATTCGTAAGTTTTGGGGAACGGCTTTATTAAAAACGGGAATTTAATGGCATTTTAAATTACAACAAATAATTATATTATTTGATGAAATTAGCTCGAAAAGAACAAACCCCACTGTTAAACTATTAAATACAGAAACAAGTGTATCAAATAATGTTGAATGATGAAGATCGATGATATTTTGCCAAGAAAATGTTGCCCACCAATACTAATAATTTCAATAATTTAGGCCTACTTGATATCTAAAAATCAAAAGAGCTTCTATAGCAAATTATAGCCCTACACTTGTTTTGCATGTTTTCTACGTCGTTTTACAATGTAAACGCAATCGGAGTAGGCGTGTTTTATAATATTATCTACTATACACTTAGGACTACTGTTTTTTTAATAAACATTTTATTAAAAGTAGGCTTATTGAATAGCTGATAGCCTATTTTTATTATTGTTTTGTATGTCAACAATGGCATGACGCGTCATTCTGCAGACAGCTTTAAAATCTTGTAGGTCATATCATTATAATTATTCTATTGTAATAATATAAATCGTATTTATAATTGAACGAGTGAGCGTAGCGAACGTAGTGATTTCCATTCGACTTAAACGGCCCTAATTGTTTTTCTGCGTGCGTGCGTGCGTGTGTGTGTGTGTGTACGTTGAAAATCAGCCGAATCGCTGAACAGATTGCGCTGAAATTTTAAACAGACATCCGGTACGAGTTTATTGAGAACTGCTAACAAAATCAGCAAGATTCATTGCGATTTAAACCTACAAGAAATGATAAACTGAAAAATAGACTTCCAATGTTTAGAAATTATTTTAACGACAATGTTTTAGATTTTGAAAATATATTTTTTGTTTGTTTTTCGCCTGGCCGTGTAATGCCGTGCCCATGCAAGGTCTGTCGAATGTTGGACGTCAAGGTACCCCCAAATTCCGCTCGTAGATTGAGTAAACCTTGCAATATTTTCACGTATTTCGTACTGGCTATGTTTACCATAGTAGGCCCTATTGCCACAGATGATGGACTACACTGCGTTATATGCATTTCAAAACATGTTTAGTTATTTTTTAAATACAATCTAGAAATTACAAAATCTTTCCCGACCAGGGGATTGAACCCACGTCTCCCACATTTCGGCTACAAGGGCACTTTAGCCAACTAGACTAGGGAAACGCCAAAGTCGTAGTTAGACGAGTGAGCGAGTCATGTGGTGAGTACCCGACCCGGGAACATTTGCATTTAAGTTTGATAATTATATTCGTATATAAATAATAGGGTATTGGTGGAAATCACTGTGCCGGAGGTTGCTGTTGTTGGCAGTCTTCAACTGAATATTCCGTGTGACTGCCGGGTCTTGCTTAATGGTAGATTGTTGGTCCGGGAGTTGTGTAAAAGTTTAGGCCATAGTTTAGGCCAAAATGCTCCACTGTAGCCTATGATAGGTAGAGGTAATGAAAAATGGTAATATAAAAACGCAAATTTAGTTTTTAAAAACCCAAATTTCGCGTTTTTTCGCGATTTCGAAAAAAATGTCAAAAACGTTTTGAAAAAATCCAAAAAAAAAAAAAAAAAAAAAAACGGAGCCCCTTAAGTTAGGGATGACATCGATTCCAAAAAGTTAAAATCGATCATTGTGACCTAAAAATCGATTCAGAGTCGATTCCCAACAAAAAATAAATATTTGTACGCACCATTATTTTGGTGGACTATTTCCGCGGAGTCCATATAGGCGCCGTTATTTTCGCGGTCTATTTCCGTGAAGCTCGTGACGCGCGCGTTGCGTTGTCTGTTTGATGACTGTACCGCCTACCGCACGCGTAATATTCAGTCTGGACCGGCACCTCCACCAAAACTGGACCGGCACCTCCACCATCCCTTACATTTTGCACTCTAAACGGTGCAATTTCGCGATTTAATTCGCGTTTTGACCAGTTTTCTTACAATTTCGTTCGTTATTTCGCGCCATACACGAGATTTCGCGAATTTCGCGATTTAAAAATGTCTTTTTTTCATCTCTAAATGATGTAATTCGTCGACAATATTACATTTTAGGCAATAAAAAGGACATTTAAAAAAATTCGCGAATTTCGTTATCACCATTTTTCACTACCTCTAATGATAGGCTATAGGGAGGCCTAAGGTAAGGGGAAGAAAAGAAATGTTACCGGGTACTCAACACATGGCTCACTCACTCGTCCAACAACGACTTTGGCGTTTCCCTAGTGTATAATATTATGAAAAAATGAATAATGACGATAAACGGTATGTAGGCCTACATTAATTATATAAGGTAGAAAAGGAGTTGGGACTTGTGCATAAGCCCAAATACAATTCTATTATTATTATTTTTGTTATTGTTTTGTTATTATTATTATTATTATTATTATGGCTTTATTAATACTAAATTATCCTAATAAAACTAAAGAAGTATATCTCAATTAATACTGTATGTGTGTGTTTACTATGAGTTGTGAACATTCTTGAGGGTTTGAATTTGATTTAGTATTTATCGTACCTTGTTAGCCTATATTTAGTATATAGCCTATAAATACCAATGATTTATTATGATATTACAGTTAGAGAATTGTAATATGGATACAAATGCCATCCTCGGTGTCTCATGGGTGCATGGGGCGCAGGTCTGAATATAGTAATATTATTCTGGTGGACATGGTCTCGAATCCCGCATTTTAAAGAGCGATTTTATCATTTTGGTGCACCCCCATGCTTTTGATTATCATCAATTAACAACATTTTGGGAGAGCAACGACAATGTACCTGTGATTGTACATATTTATAAGTGAGAAACACGGAATGACATGTGTTCTTCAGGTAAGCACATAGCGCGCTCCTCCGACTATCACTGATCGGACAGTTGCATTTTTCGCCACCAGGTAGCAACCCCTTTGCTTGGAAACGCGTATATTATATAAACATGCTGATCACCGCAAAAAATGTTTCCAGTTTTTTTTTTCCATGCCGTGGAAAAAAAAAGTATCGTGAAAGTCTCGTGACGAGATGGTATACAACATTGTTACTTTAAAAGTATTGAACAATGGTGTTTGTTTTATGCAGGACTGCGGGCAAGGTCCTGGGATCTGGAGCGTCGGCGCTACTCAGCAACTGGGACCAGGTTCTTGCCGCCGCCGGAGGGATATCTCTATTGGCGTTGGGGGTGTACACGGCCAAGGGGGCCACTGGTGTCGGCGCTAGGTACATCGAGGCGCGGTTAGGTGCGTAACTGTGCTACTTACACATACAGTAGAGGTTTTACTAATTGGTTTTATGTTTTCCTCAATGTTGTTCTTTAAAATGATAAAAGTGGTGTCATAAATGTTTTAAATTTATTTTTGAGCTACCGGTACCAATATCCCTATAATAAGTCACCACTGTTTTTATCGCACAGCCTTTCGTAGCCGTTCGTTTTTGTTTCAGCTTGTGTTGGATTAAAAAAAAAAAAACGCTCCTGTGTCACTCGAGTACTAATCGTCAAAAGTTTGTGTATAGGCCTAGTGATGATAAAATGAATTAGCAAAATATTGTTCTAGTATTTCACAAATAATGGTGGTTAATTTGGTGCTTCGATTAAGTTTCATGAAATTACACCATTTTGAAGTAGACCTACAGGTAGGCCTACTAATGTAAACCATCTCTTATATAGCTAGGCCAGGCCAATATACAAACTTGGTTAATTCAAATTTCTAACTATGAATTCCCTGAAACCTGGAAAAGTCAGAAAATTTCATTCTAAAAAATAAATTGTAACTCTTCCAATGTTTAATCCCTACTCACCATCAGTAGGCCTACATGAACGTAGTACTACCTGGATGTGTGTTGCAGGCAAGCCCTCGCTGGTTCGCGAGACCTCACGCTTCTCCGTGCTGGAGTCGCTGAAACATCCGATCCAGACGATACAGCGGCTGAGACTGAAGCCGACAGACGCCCTGTCTGGTGTCGTCCTCGCGCCGCGACTAGAGGAGCGGCTGCGGGACGTCGCCATAGCAACCAAGAACACGCGACGCAACAACGGCATGTATCGCAACATACTCATGCACGGACCGCCTGGCACGGGCAAGACTATGTTTGCCAAGGTACGCTCTGCTGCCCTGGAATGTTCGTAGACCACTATACAATCTCTAGGCTTTTAAATGTCTTGGAGCGATTATTTATAAATCTGGATTAGGACTAGGCATAGCCTAAATAAGTAGTAAATAGTTACTGCCTTTAGATCCAAATGCAGTAACCCATGGTCTTACAAAACTTTGCTTTTTCAAAACTCGCTACAATGGAAACTACAGTGGAACCTCGGTCCAACGATTTTTAAGGGACTGGGTAAAAAAAATTTGCCGGCGGGAAATCGTTCCAACGAGGATCACACAAAAAATTTGAAATTTGTAATTTACCCAGTACGTGGTCTATTTTATTGGTGTAGTTCCTATACACGCGTCAGCTGATAGCGATCGATACTGGTAAGTAAGTCTCTGCGCAGGTCCCGAGTTCTGTGTGATGATGCAAGATGCGACGCGTTAGTCCGACCTACACGGAGAGCTGTAGAGATAGCGCTTTCCCGCTCCACTCACTCCTTGTCGCACTATGCGCCTGCGCTGCGTCAGTCTGGTTGACAGAGCTATCAAGACAGGCTCGCTCCTCTCTCGACTCCACGCCTGCTGCGCAGTGCTCCTGCGCCTTGGACTAGCAAGTCAGCTGGCTCGTGAGGCAAGGCCGGCCCACCCGGCTTGGTCGATGCACTCAAGCGAGAGTCGAGTGCGTAATATTTTACGTAAATGTTCCATTTTTCTTTTTGTTTTTTCAAGAGTCGTCGCAGCGGAGTAATAACTAATGCAATTTTGATCAGGGGACTTACAAATTCATCGTTCGAGACGGGAAATCGTTATTTTTGGCGTTTTTAAAAGACGTTAAGGCGGGAAAATTTAACATTGGTTTAATTGGGAAAAAGAAGGGACTTCGGCGTTGGGGACGGGAAATCGTGGCAGCCGTGATAGTTGGACCGAAGTTCCACTGTAGTAAGAAAGTCCCAGCCACATAAATAAATAGGGTAGGCCACAAACATGTGATACATCCAAAATGCCCTTCAGTTTCCATTGCATCTGTTACTTTGCGTGTTGTAGCGCCTGGCCTCGCACTCAGGCATGGACTACGCTGTGATGACCGGCGGAGATGTCGCCCCCCTGGGCCGAGACGGCGTGACCGCGATACACAAGGTGTTCGACTGGGCCTCCAGCTCTCGGAGGGGTCTGCTCTTGTTCGTCGACGAGGCCGACGCCTTCCTTCGCAAGCGCAGCTCCCACACAATCAGCGAGGACCTGCGATCAACGCTCAATGCATTCCTCTACAGGACTGGGGAACAGTCCAACAAGTAAGGACGTAGTTAAGTCATTAGGGGTATTACACTGAGACTGCAATCAGTTCGAGTAGTCATGATCGTAACCAATTGCAGTTTTGGTCGTAGTTGGCTATCATTGCCTGGAAAGAGAATATTGTAAGCAATCACGGGTTTTGTTTTTATGGTTCATGCGCACATTCGTTCTGTCCACTTCTGACTGTAATAAAAACTGTAGCCGGTTGGCAGCGGTCCCACTCCCAGTCCAGTGTAATACCCCTTTAGGGGTGTGCAGGAACCTGACATTTTTCCCTATCGTGTTTTGGTCACCTAGGTATATTCTCAATTTTTTAAATTATAAAAATGTTGTTAAAATATTATGTCATTTTAACTGCAACAACAATTTTACCTTTCTTGAATTTGTTTATTTAACGTCTAATACAATCGTAAGTAGGCCTATGAGTGACAAGCAACAGTAAAATTCAATACGGGATGATTTTCAAAATCATCTGCAAAGCATTAATGGGTTTAGAAGTATCAGTTTAGAATGTTAAATGTCATGCTCAGGCCGCAGGCGAGTGACGGACTGCATCTCCCACATAGTTATGGCAGCCTATCACACGCGAGCCTGGCATGCTTTGCACAATATAGAGAGCGCTGGATTAAGATAACAAACAACTTTAAATTAGCTGCAGTCATCACCAGCAGGCAAAGTGTTGTCTCCAGCTCTTCAGGCTGTGCTTTATGTTGGTTCTCTATTCTCTCCCAACCTGTCACCTCTTCTCCAATCCAAACCGCGTTTTAATTGTACTGTAATACTGTTTCAGATTCATGCTGGTGCTGGCATCCAACACCCCTGAGCAGTTTGACTGGGCAGTCAACGACAGACTGGACGAAATGGTTGAGTTCACAATTCCTGGCCCCGAGGAGCGAGAGCGACTCGTGAGAATATACTTTGAGAAGTTTGTGCTGCAGCCGGCTGCCGAGGGCAAGAGGTAGGTGGACCGTAGCACTGCCTCGCATGTATCTGTTTCATAGTGATGGTAGGGGTACAAGATAAAGTAAAACGGCACTGTTGCCTGTTGGGGAAAAATTGTCGGATTACTGACCTACTTTGCATGTTGCTGCGTGAAGTTGAGAGTTTATTTGTGACTTTATGCTACAGTTTTTTATTTCCTTGGGTTTTTTGCTAACTTGTTTTGCCAGATAACCGGCATTTTCATTATCGTATGTCACAGCAGGCTAGTATCCACTCTTCCATTGCAACATAGTTTTATTTCCTGCATCCACTCAAAGGGTGCAAAATTTAGAGTCGGTCATGTGTAATTTTGAGTTCTGCATTCTCCCTATCTGCAATGGCTGTCTTAGAATTGGTCTGTTTGTTTTTTTTAATTTTGTTTCTTTAATAGTGCTTTAATCATCAGTGCTCCTCCATCATATTTCCGTATTGTGCCGAATATAGACTGAACCTGAATATATGCCGACCCCCTAACTTTTCTTGTTGAAATATAAAAAATATATGCATTTAAGCATGCATATATAAGCTGGTAAGGGACTTTTGAGACTTAAAATAATGAAAAAAGGGTAGGCTTATATTCAGGACAATATGGTAAATTGCTAGGGCTGTGCGAGCAGTTTTTTTTTAAGTCGAGCGAGATCGAGCGAGAATTTGAAAAAAATCTTGAATCTCGAGCGAGATTCGAGATCGAGCGAGATCCGAGATCAAGCGAGGTCGAGCGCGATCGAGCGCACTGAAATTAGCCGGCTTAGGCCTGTTGTAGGACCCCAAAGAAAGAATCACCTATACACAAAATAATTAGGCCTAGGCGGCTTTAAAAGTAAAAATAGGGCCTACTTAAAAATAATATTTAAAAAGTAAACATTTCTCAGTTCAGTGCTTAGGGGCCTAGGGTAGGCCTAGGGCAGGCGTGGAGTAGGCCTAGCCCTAGCCTATCTCAGAGGTCCTAGGCTTAGGCCTAGGCTACATGTTGAACGAAATATAATTTTTGTTTCTAACTTTATTAGTTTAATCACATTAATTTGGTAGTGAAAATAATAAGTAACAACACCTACAGCGGCCTCAGTGTAATACCCCTTTAATCAAGGATCCTTTAATGAATGTTGTAAGAAACCGATAAAGTAGTTTCTCCGTTGGAGTCGATAACGAGTCGATAAAGTGCTCTCTACCGCCAACTTCACAAATCACGCTTCAGTTCAGTAGCTCGCACGATTAGGGCCTACACCGAATAGTATTTTTACGAACCGGATAATCGTTTAAGAAACCGGTTAAAAACCGGTTTTCCCTCCGCAAGTTTCTGTGTGTATATCCCCCCCCCCCCCCGGCACTGCACTAAACAGCTCTCAAGACGAGCGCTCATCAATTATCGTAATATCCCAAGACGTAATGCTGTCCCATAAACAATGACGTGTTGATGAAGTAGTATTTCATAATCACGAAAGAGGAACAGCCGCAGGCCATTAAGATAACACTCACGATTCCTTGCATCTGCTTTTTATCTTGTCACAGTCTAGTCAAGGTCACGGATGCGTTGGCGCGGGCGGGAGAGGGGGGTGGGGCTGGAGTCGGAATGCTGGAGAGTAAACAAGATAAGGAAAGGCCAGCCTCAACAGTATCTCTATTCCCATGTGATTAATTTCAGTTATTAGGCCTACCACTGGTGACAGCTTTGACATCTAGCAGATTGAAAACATAAGAATTGTTATGGTTGGTTATAAGATCGCGAGTGGTTAGACAGAAGGGTTGGGGGGGTGAGGGGCATACTCAACACACTGCCACAAGCCGGCGGCATGAACAAAGGACATTATAATTCGAAAGAAAATCGCCGCCAAGCACAAAGGAAATTAGAAAGTGCATGTTTACATTAACCTTCAGCAGGAAAGCGCGGCAAATAGAAAAAAAACTTTATTTTTGAATTTTCGAAAAACCGGTTTACGAAATGAAAACCGGTTTCCTACGTAACCGGTTTCAAACCGGTTTCCGATTATTCGATGTAGCCCCTACGCACGATAGAGTGCGCTACCAGTGACCAGTCCAAATGCGCGATCTGTGTGCGCGTCGACAGACGCATGCGCGTTGGCAACGAATTTGTGAAATTTCGTCTAGGCCTAAAATAAAATGTAGATGGATGTCTTGTTGTCATTTATATTGGGTGTATGCTAGTGCTAGAAGTACCTAGCCTAGCTTTCGTTCTGTAGAGGAAAGTGTTTTAAAGTGAAGCCTATTTTATGCGTCATTTGTTAGTAGGCCCTAGGCCTCCGATCTTCGGGTTTATCAAAGCTCCGATCACGGAATGGAACCGGGACTCAGGCCTAGGCCTATAGCCATTGGCCTAGCTCATCTAGGCCTAGAGATTTCTCGGCAATGTGGCATGGCAATATGAAATTATTACGCAAAAATCGGGGAATAAATATTACTTTACCACGTCGCATAACACAAGGTCCCGCATAATTACGACCACCGTGGTCCGTGACGGAGATATCGCAAGACGAGATTTTTCGAGCAATTTGAGATCGAGATCGAGCGAGACTCGTTTTTCCGAGCAGTATGATCTCGAGATCGAGCGAGATTCGAGCAGCACTTTAATCTCGCTCGAATCTCGAAAAGTCGAGACTCGCACAGCCCTATAAATTGCTTCCATTGACACTAGCTGGGTATGAAGCCTCAAATACAAATACCCTCTAGTACATCTCTGCATTTGCATTTCATTTTCCTATTTACGCTGGTCCATCAGCACTGTACACAGCTCATGTATCACATGTAGTAGATCTCTTTTCCCATTCTGTATTTTGATTTTCATTAGTTTCCAAGCTGCAAATATTCATGCAACACTGAAATCTTGATCTTTGCTATCTTTTCCTTCATCCCCACTCGTCTTGGAGCTAACTCCTTAATCCAGTCTACAGATGAATGCCATACTTGGCCCTTAATATTCGTAAGTTACTGATTCTGAGTAAACTTCTCTTCCAGGCGACTAAAGCTGGCCCAGTTCGACTACTCAGCGCTGTGTTCCGAGATCGCCGTCATGTCGGAGGGCATGTCGGGCCGAGAGATCGCCAAGCTCGGTGTGGCCTGGCAGGCGGCTGCGTACGCCAGTGAGGACGGCGTGCTG
Organism: Sweltsa coloradensis; assembly: GCA_024449915.1. Lineage (NCBI taxonomy): Eukaryota > Metazoa > Arthropoda > Insecta > Plecoptera > Chloroperlidae > Sweltsa > Sweltsa coloradensis. Next base: position 441,149 of record JAMZAV010000970.1, read on the forward strand.
ACGCGCCAGATGGTGCTAGACAGAGTGCACGACGCAGTACGCCAGCACGAACAGAAGGTACGGTACAATCCCTAGAGAGTAAATATTCCGTATAGCAGAGCGGTATTTTCCCGCAAAATTTTAGCAAATAGTGCCAACTGTTTAAAATAAATAAAGCTGACACAATTTTTTACATTATCGTTTTTCTCTGTGCCATTCCGCAAATTTGAGTCCTAAAATTAGTACCGGTAGGCCTACTCTGAGCAACATCTTACATGATATTACACACTACACATCAACCAAAGATCAAGCGAGTATTGTTATTCATATCAGTCAAGTTGCAGTCTTTCTTTTTTTAGCAATGTTTTATTCTTAAATATTGCTGCTTTCAAATTGTTTCAAATTTTGATTTCTGCCACCTCTTCACTTGGCTGAATGGCTTATAATTGGGAATTTATGCATAAAGTTTTCCCTTTGCTCAAGTTCATATGTTCTTATTATTACAAAAGGAAATACCAATATATGGACCATGGTATATCACAATTGTATTTTCACAACGTTGGCCTACAATTAGAGATGTTCAACGATATGTTTTTCTTAAGTGAATCTACTTGAAACATGTTTTTTATACCTCACAATTAGGGATGTGCGGGTAGTGGTTTTTGAACTCGGGTCGGGCTCGGGTCGGGTAATTGAAAGTACCCTCGGGCTCGGGTAATTGAAGTACCCTCGGGTCGGGCTCGGGTAGTGAATTTTTTTTAATTTGTGAATTCATTTAAAAAAAAAAAATTCCTACAAAACAGTTTTGCATTGGTTGCAGGTAGCCACTCTGGGCTGTGTTGACACAAAGTACTTCCAAATCGGCGTCTTATGAACTTTTGCTTGAGTAGGCCTAGGCCTAGTACAGTGAAACCCTGCTATTATCGTTTTCCTGCATCAATCGTTCGTTATTCTCGGAAATAATATCGTAACAATCGTTTTCTAATATTTCCGATACGAAAACCCCAAGAAAAACCGATGCGATCGCGTATTTTTCTCTTCCGGCTGACGAAATCATGCGTTTGTACCAGCCATGCATCTGACAAAATCGCGCGTTTGCACCAGCCTTTCGGTCTGACTCCGCCCAACGCTCTGCTGCGCGCAACGATGCGCACTAGATCGGACTTCTAGGCCTGCCGCCTAGGCATTAGACGATGTTTATTAGCGTTGTTTCTTTTTCATCATTCGCCCACGTACGTAATATTCAACTTGCTTTATGCCGTTATTAGCGTTGAATAACCAGAACACGAGTAATGACGGTCAGTAGGGCCTATTACTCCAGCGGGAACAGCGCCGGAAGAGCCAAGGACACAGCATCATAGCATAGCCGCGCCCACGTCGTAGCGATTGGTCCGCTCCGACGTCAGCTGTTCGTTTGGCGTGTGAGTGGGAGGTTTAAAAGGAGCAGATTGGCGTGTTTCTTTATTACTTCTACCCGACCCGACTTTTTCGGGTAGGAATTGACGGCCCGACCCGAGGTCGGGTAATTTTACCTACCCGAAAATTACCCGTTTTTCGGGTACCCGCACATCCCTACTCACAATAAATAATGCTTGAACTCGGAGCGTGTAAAGATAACGAGTCGCGTCGTCGATGTTGTCACTACGACGGGAGCAACTCGACTGAAGTCCCATGAAGCGCGCTATATGAATCGAGAGCGAGGTTGGAGGGAGGTTCGCGCGCATCAGCTAGGCGCTGGCGGGGATGGTAGCGGAGAAGTGGGTGGAGTGTTCCGTTGAACTACAGAAATGTGTAGTGCAGACTGCGGCGGGACATTTAACTTCGAGAATGATAAAGCTTCGATATTGCGATATTTCCGATATGATGGCGGGGTATCGATATCGAATAATCAATATCGTTGAACATCTCTACCTACAAAAAAATATGTCAGACATCAGCTGGTTCATCTTAAACTCAACTTGTCTTTTACTTCCAGGTGGAATGGCAGAGCGAGCAGGAGCGTCGGGAGTCTAAAACTCTACCTCAGTTATCTAGTAAAGCAGCTAGCTATGTGCACACTTCAAACCAAGACTTGGAACCACCCCCCATCACGTTAGATAGAGACAACCTGTTGAATATAGACACACAATGTAACAATAAGGATACGCCTTCAACGATACCTCCGACTACTACTAGTAGTAGTACTAGTAGTAAAAAATCAGATACATTAGATACAAAAAATAAGTATAAAGATTAGGGGATAAATAAAGTGGCCAACAAATTGTTTAAATTGAATTATTACTAGTCGATTTAAAAAATAAACATAAAATACCTAAGTGCTTATTAATCAAAGGAAATTTAATTTCTACATTGGAACAATAATCATCTACTATCCTGTAGTAAATGACCTGGCATGTCACTTTCTTTGGGTGTGGCAACTTTTATTTGTTGCACAGCCTCCTAGATATTTCCACCAGCTTTCTCTCTCCCTCCCTGCGTATCCATGTGTTCATTGTGGGTTGTTGTTTCGCCATTTGCCATAGTCGGTCACTGGAGCATTTTCATCTTAGCGCTAGAGTGTCCACCCCTGAGCGACCTGTTATGATATTTAAAGATCGTTTACTTTTTATCACGGCGACTTATTAGTAGGTACTATAAAATCTGGTTTACTGATTTATCTAAGTGTAAAGGTTAAACCATGGACTTATAATAGTAACTGGCGTTCCTGGACCTGCAACATTATGGGGCGGTGCATCTGAGATTCTCGTTTCCTGTTTAGGCCTAAACTTATAGCAACAATAAAATTGGCGGCCATTTTTGCACTTCAAAATGTAAATAATTGTGTAAACAGGCAAAAATGGCGACAATGTTTGACAAGTTTTTGTTTTTCGGGGCTAGTTTCACAGTACACCAATTAACCAAGAGATGCATATCCATGCGCCTTGTAAATCCATGGTTAAACAGTTCTTTAACTATGCATTTAGATTGGAGAAGGGTTGACAGGTTGGAAAGCATAGAGAACAACTAGCCATTTGGCCTTTCCCAAACTAATTAAACAGTTCTTTAACTATGCATTTAAGAATTTTAAGCATGTAGTTGAAATAAAATAAGTTGCCCGGGGAGTACCGGTACACTAGTGCTGAAAAGCGTCCCTGAGGCCGAATAACTGGTCAACAATCATAACTTGTTGCATGGAGAGGTAGGGAAGGAGGCAGTGGTTTGTTGGGTGCAAGGGGTGCAGTTGCGCCCGGGCCCCGGTAAGAGGGGGGTAAGGAAGCCCATAAGCAGCCTTGCACCCAGGCCTTTGAAATCCTAGCTACGCCACTGGTTGAGTGACTGCAATCTACAACTACTACATGATGTCAGCATTCTAGTATCCTTGCTTGGCAGCTACCATGGATCTTTTGGGTCCGTGATCTATATTCTATGAAAGTTGCTGGACCGGATTCGGTAAGTACCGTATATATGGAAAAGTTATTTAATTTTTTAAATTTTTGTTTGTTTTCCCATAAGAAAAGAAACCAAATCAATCAAACTTTCTATGTAGCAATATGCACTGCAGAAGTGCACGTGCCAAGATCTCCATTTGAATCTATTCAGCTGCCAAAAGTGTTTCTGAAGTCCTTCCTGAGGAACATTCACTTACCCGTACTTGCATCTTTGACAACAAACACTTTGTTAAGACCCGTAACTCGCTCGTTCCTTGTTTGGCCAAACACTGCAGAAAATCGCCCATACCACAGAGACTAGCTCTTCGTTACTTGAAGAACCTTGGGCAATATGACCATTTATGTATCATAAAGGTGTTGTTTGGACTTATGTTATTATTATATATATATAGCCTATTATATTATTAAGGGCCGAGCTTACCCCGGGACACCATGCCAAATAATCAAACAGTGCTCATTGTTTTCATGCAAGAATTTGGCACGTTGTGGGTGAAGAAGTCGCACGTCCGGTCCACTACAATGACCTACAAGTCAGGACCACATACCCCCTGGACTAGTGGCAGGAGGCCCCAGAGCAAAGACGACTTTCACGAACGCCACTGGCTATCATTTTGGATAGCTAGGAAGAAAAATGATTGAAGAATCAAGCTTGTGGCATAGGAGGAAAAAAAATTATTATGTTTGGACCTACTTATTTTCATAAGATTTGTTATTTTTATCTAGAAGGGGGCACATGCATTGGCTGAGTCACAGTGATTCATATCTTAAGGTGAGCCCACGCATGCCACAATGTAATTTTTGTGTTCAATTATTACACGCAGTTCAGACAGACGCTGAGTGAATGCCGAAAGAAATTGGCTCCGAAATATATGAAGGAGGTCTGTACAATACTATGACACATGTAAATTAATGCTTGTTCGTCACTGTTTTTTAGGTACCAGTACAATCAAGTCGTCTGCTGTGCTTGGATTTACGGACCTTTACGAAGCGTTTGTTGTCTAAGATTGCACAAAAATTTGCATAAAGATACATACTCGAAGCATGGCTGTGTATGCGGATTACAGGAATAGGAGATATATTTAGTGACCACATTTTGCGAAATAAATAGGTAGGTACATTTCCTTCATGTTTAATTGGATATTTGAGGCAAATATCCATTTATTTTTTTAATAAAAAACAAACAAAAACAGCAACATACAATCGTAAATAAATATGATGATATAGAGACATGATTTATACCTAGATTATGTAATTACTATTGGATGTGTGTAAACCTTTCAAAATTAGCAAGGATTCTGGATTTATATTGTTTATACTTTATACAATGTATAGACATGGGTACTTAAAAGTTAAAACTCATTTAATGAAACATTCGTCTCAAGGTATTTTGGTCAACACGTGGATTCATGCTATCAAATCAATGGCCCAAGAAGAGGACTATTTTCTCTATTCTGTTAGTTTTGGGGAGTCATATACCGTAGATATATAGGCCATGTTTAAGCATTTGAATCATCTATAAACATTAAACTTTTATATTATAATTTCTTAGGTTACTCTTGATAAATATAATGCTTATTAATATAAATAGTAAATACACATTTTTATTTTTTAGTTACCTATTTGTTAAGTAGAGTAGCGTAGGTAATATTAAAAAGTCAGAATACTTAAAAATAAAATAAACTTTCCCGGTTTAATCCAACCTCAAGTAAGACTGGCTAATTTAACTTTTAACAGCCGCTGCTTGACAACCAATATTTTGCCTCAACTGAAACCTTGAAATGCTTGAGATACTCTTCTAGTAAAATATTTTAGAGGAACAATTTATTAACACTTAGAAGTCTTATAAAGTGAAGAGTCAAAAGTAGTGTTTAAAATGTGCACAATTATATGATGTAAAACTAGTACATGTAACATAATAATTAATCTTTTTTTGACATACTAATTTATCATAATGTAAGTAGGTACAGTCACATTGATGAACTTACTTCTTAAACATATTTATATTATATATTTATTATTTACATGTATTGTAGATCATATTAAAAATGAGAAGTGTGATATATTTTCCCAACAAAAGAATGAAAAAAAACAAGCTCGTGACAAACCCAACCTACGTTACATCTGCCATTACAATGCTTTCCATACCTTGCCAAATGTTTTTAACAAGTGGCCCCTCACATTATTAATAACAAGATACTGTACTGATTTCTAATGTGGTTCGAGTTTGTCTCGGAACTTTTTACTCTTGTTTGGCAGAAATTCTAGTGTAAATGTGGCGCATAACTACTCTTAGTCTAGAGCATAGGTAAAAACGAATATAATTCCTGAATAAAGGTTCACCATATCGAATGCTAATTTAATGGTAATTCAGGCACACTGAATTAGCATTGACGTGGTGACGCGAGAAGTGAGGTGCATGACAAGAGATTATAGTACCCATCTACCACACTTTGCACTTGTGTACGGGGTTCATGTTGGAGCCGACGGGGCAGTTGAAGTCCTTGGCAAAGTCCATCATGTTGGAGAGAGGTCCGAGCACTCGGAACTGACCCGGCGAGTGAACGCCGGTGGTGATGCGCTGGCGCATGGCTTCCTCGCGGTGCTTCGTGCACCACGTCTGGGCGGCCGCTACCCAGAACATCTGGCGCGGGGACAGGTAGTCTAGACAACGGAACACGAGGTTAGTGGGGGAAGAAGCAATGAGCGGTTTTAATTATATTACTTGTTTTTATTATCTAATAAAAATATGATATCAAAATTGTTGTCTTACTTTATGTTGCTTTATGTTCTCTGTGCTTTCCCAACCTGTCAACCCTTCCCCAATCTTACTATACATTGGGTACGTTCCGTATGATGCTAACTTGCATGCTTGGGCGTGCCCAATGCATTCCGTAAACACCGCCGCCATCACAACGCCCGTAACGCCCAATGTTAAACCTCGGGCATCTTGGGCATGTCTGGGTGTTGAGGGTGCGTGTTAGCATCATTCGGAACGTACCCAGAGTGTAATATTACTAGGCCTACGTATTTCAAACTTTGTCTAATTCCTACAGTCCATTTTTTGTCTGCATTTATGTGATAAGCTTATATAGTAAATTAGCTTTTGTAACTCACTACTATTAAATCTACAAACATCAGTGTTCTTTTCCATAAACTTAAATTATTTTTGTCATCACATCTTTGTAAGTTATCATTGTGATGCAATTAATGGGAAAGTCAGTAAAATGTTAAATGTGCACACCCACCATCATATAAGTCGTAGCTTGAATTGAACATTTCTTTATCCTTACGTTTTTACCTGTGTCTTATATTCCAGTATGAATTTAATCTATGAAACTACTTGAATGATCAACAATGAGCAGCTATCTATATATTTGATAAGAATTTCTTAAGAGTTGATATGGTAAAGAAGGTTTCTGTTCATTCCTTGATTAAATATGTCTGTAGATGTCTTAAATCATAAATCATAATGAATAAACCTTGTATTTTTTTCTAGTACAAAGAATGCGATTGCCGATTGATATAGCAATACTTGGTTGTGGTTAGTCTTTCTTTTCTTTCAGCCTTGTGTAATGCCACATGACGACTAGGGCCGAACCTACAAGACCACAGACTGTCAGAAATTGTTAAGACGCAAGCCTCACCTAGTCCAGGTAACCTTGGCTCCGGCGCCCCTTGTCGCTCGCTCCAACCTGTGTACGCCAGATACGCCTCCTTGATACCTCCGTTGTCGGCGATGTTCTCCCCCTGCGTGTTGATACCGTTCAACTGGAAACGATAACAATGTTAGTAGGGCTGGCAACGTTGTATCCACCCTTGATAACACAACGGGTCTGGCTGGTGATGATCAGAATGGTCGGGTACTCGTGACATTTTTTGTAGTTTATTATTTTTTACTAGTACAACATTGTTTATTTACTTGCGTCTAGTTGTTTTGAAAGAGAAATGCAAAACATTATAATAAAAAGTTGTGTTCAACGATATTTTATCCATTATTTATTCAAAACATTTACAATAAACAATTTTCTTGCAGCAAATGTTTGAATACTCGGTCATGATTTCAACGGGTACCCGAACCCTGTTATATATATTTTCTCAGCTCTAAATGCTAGAAGAACTTATTGATTGTTCTCATAATTTTGTGTGTTTATGTCTTAATTCCTTCATGTACTTGTTTGTTTGTTCCTTGTTGTGTGCTTGTTCTACTCGACTGTGTCACCTGTTTCATGTCCCAACTCCCCGTCTATCAACAACGAAAAGTCAAAAAAGTTCATTCGTCTTCCCACATCCTTCCCACAATCTCCATCAATTGACATTTTTGTTTTTTGCTAATAAATGTTGGCCTTTTTTATCATCAATTCGGCATCTCACAAATGACAATCATTAATCGGATAGTTAGGCTTAAGTTTTAAAACAAATTGATTCTTTATGCCCAGTTCACATAAAGTCGTAGTCGTAGTCCTAGTCATAAGCAATGGTAAAGTATAGGAACTCTTCGTATGGTTTAGTCTTAGTCACAGTCGTAAGAAAGATGAAAATTTTCATCTTTCTTACGACTAAACAACAAATTCTTACGACGAGCGAATCAGAGCTTGAAACGTCACTTACAAGTTGTAAGTTACAACAGACCAATGAGATGATACCTACTCGAGTCAGTAGCGCTACTATGTTGAGAGTCAATTGAGAGACTATTTCCGGTTCCCGTTTCTATCAAGGTTTTATGTGGATGACGTCACATCCAAATGCCAAAGAGCTTCAACAAAAATGGCGCATCTTTACGCCAAGTTCTTTGTTAAAACCATTGCTTACGACTACGACTACGACTAGGACTACGACTACGACTCTCTGTGAACTGGGCATTACTGTTTTATTATTTTTTGTTTTGTTCTTTTTTATACATATCATATCAGAACTTTATGAATCATCAATTCATCATCGTATAGGTAATTCATTGTACATAATCATATGTTATTAACTATTGATTTATAGACAAACTTATTGTAAGTGTTCAACTGTATGTTTACTGAAATGTTTATGTTCTACTGCTTTTATTATGTTTTATGTTTTTATATGATTTTAAATTTATTTTCCTTGTACCTCAATGTAAAATGGCAGCAATGCTGTATTTGAGTGAACCAATAAATAAATAACACCTAAATTAATAAATCTCCATGTCTTGTTTGCCCTCTTAGTTACCATAACAGATGATAACTGGGAGGCGTGGCACAATTGGTAAGTAGTTACGCGCTTTGTTGGTACGGACCCTCCAAAATTAAAATGTGGGCCCCATCACAGTGTATCATATTGACAGATTAATGCCAATATCACAAATTATGTTATTATAGGGTATTTTAAATTAAATATTGACATCACCCAACTACCTGTAAATGCTGAATGGTATGTATCAATAGGTCAATCAAAAGATTATTTGAAAAGCTGTTTCTAGGTTTAAAAACTTACAACTAAAACTGCTTATATTTTTTTGCCAGGTAGAAGACTAAGGGGCAGACCACGACAACGATGGCAGGAAAGACGTGGAAGTGAGAAGAAGATTCGGACGTGGTGGACAGAGGCGATGGATGGATGGATATGTGGACCCAATGTAATGTGGCGTGTGGCAACAGATAATAATGATGAATTTGTTGTAGAATAGAGAATACTTCAGCACATTGTCATCCATCTGTGTTTTGTATATTGTGATTATTATGTATATTGTCCTGGTGATAAATGGGGCTAAGTTCTAATTCTTACCACCAGCAATGCAATTGCCATGTAATGTAATGTTGGAATAAATAATAAGAAATAATTGAATGACATAAATTGCTGATAACATCGTAGGCTACTATGTACCATGAAAGTGTGTGCTAATGTCTCATGTATGGTACGAACCTTGAGTCCGGTGAGCGGCTCGGTGAAGTTTCCGTACTGCTCGATGATACACGTTGCCTTCTTCAAGAAGAGCTCCTTTGGTCTCGGGCTCCCACCAGTCAACCAGGTTGCCGTTGTTGTCGAATTGACGACCCTGAAAGAAAATAGTAATGTTAAAACTTTTACTAACAATGTTTCATATTATGTACCTAATGTTTTGTATAAATGTTCTTTGAAATCTGCATCGTATTATCCTTTGACAAATTAGTATGTGTAATTTTATTGTAGGCCTACTTGAATATATTTTCTTATACGTAGTTGATGAACTATGATAAATGTTCTTTACTAACTCTGCTGTGATGTTAAAACTTACAACTTGAACTTAATCACTGTAACACGTATTAACTAACATCTGCTATCCTATCTAGGATATAAAAGTGTTTCTACTATGCCTCTGATGACAAAGTGGAAGCCTATAGTGTTGGTTTTGCAACTGTCTGCCACAGGCAAAAGTGTGGACCATAACTGATCTGGTATGTTTCTGCTACTTGTTTACAATTGAGTCTGTTTTTCATGTTGTTACTAATTTACCTATGTAATTGAATGCCTCATCCAAATAACGTTACAACCAATATTTAAAAATATTGATCAGGAGAGTGGTGAAAGTGTTCAGTCAGCAAATCAAAAACATTTTTTGGGGCAGGCATTCAATAGATATAGCTTCTAGAGTATACAGTTAAAAAAAAATACAGTTTACTTTGTGTTTAATAATGTACCTGGTCATCGAAGCCGTGTGTAATTTCGTGTCCAATGACGAATCCGATGGCTCCGTAGTTCATGTACTTTGGTCTCTCGCTGCTGAAGAATGACCCTTGGAGGATTCCAGCTGGGAACTCTGAAATATGAATGAGTTGTTTTAAATCTTAGATCCATTCAAGGGGGTATGGAATGATGTGCCGACTGAATTTTATGTGTATGTAAGTTAATGAATCATCAGTGGAGTTACATGTTGTGTGAATATTTAAAAAAAATGTGTTAATGTTTAAATAAATTTAAATCTATCAAGAATATAACATCAATTTGATAGTATTATGTTTCAAGAATGGGTTAGTGTATGTGTTAAAATTTTTAAAGTGATTTATATATTATATATATTTTGTTTTTATAAAAATCTATACGGTAAAACAAAAACTTGGACACTTGGAAACTTGAGACAAAAATGGCACATTTTACTTGTGTTTGAACACTGCATCTGGTTTACGGTGGTAAAGAGGGGAAGTTGTAACAATATGTACTTACGAATGCTGTTCTCTATGGCGCTGTAGTAAGCGTTGACTACAGCAGGCCGGCCGTGGGTGATCCACTCAGTCTTGTTAACCTTCTTACGGAGACGCGCAAACGCGTAGTCCCCACCGAACTTGGTCAGATTCAATATGCTCTCCAAGTATTTATTCTCGTCCAATTCCAGCTGTGAAAGAGAATCGTATCAGTAGAATGTATTCACATGGTAAGTCTGTGACTTCAATGCTATTGTGTGGTTGTGTCAAGAATGATTTGTTAATTGTGTAACTCGTAGAGTATAGAGATAACGAGTATGACATTTTGTTTTCTTGTGAATGATCTGTGCCAGAGTGTACAGTTAGCCTGAATAGTTGAGGTACCTAATTAGTATTAATATAAGCCCTAATGTGGTATGCCATATGCCATTGTCAAAAAAAATTATTTGGGAGCAAACGTCTTGCTTTAGTTTGAATGGTTAATTTAATGGTCAAAACAATAATATGTACATACATGTTTAGGACTAGAAGTATACTAATATTAGCATTCTTCGGTTTCATTAAGTTTGTGTGTTAAAATTAATCAAATTTGTTTACATGTCCGTAGAACTCGTCCAGTTTTGTGTCGTCGAGGAGCTCGTCTGGGTAAGCGATGTGGACAGTCATGGACTTGGCCTTGGCTAGACCTTTCTCCCTGGAAATAATAACCAGAAATTAGAAAGAGCCTGCAAGTTGAGACTGCTAGAATTGTTGAAGCATTGTGCCATTCCTTGTGTCATACTCATGTTTAATTATTTACTAGCTGGTATCCCTTCTTTTATCTGATTGTAGCTCTTAATCTTGAGTGTATAATAAGTACAATTTTACACTCATTTCAAGCACTATTGTTTTAATACAGCACATAGGTCTAACTGTTATAAAAAACAATTTTTATTAATATATATTTTATTTTTTATTTTCAGAAGGAATTGAATTGGCCATGATTCAAGAATCAAGATGATACTTTGACATGTTCCGAGACTATAGTTCTGCACAAGCTAAACTTTATTGTAAAGCCTCCAATACTACTACTGCGAGTGTGCATAACATAACATATAATATGGTTGCAGTTCGATGCTGGTTTTGATAATCGATAATCAAAAATCGATGTTATTGCTTTTTGTTCAATTCCTAGTTTGGCCACAAAACATAAACTTTACAAAGAAACAATAGCTCACTAAACTAAAAGTATCACATTATTGCTTGCATTATTGTCCATGTATAGACTTTATGTTCTCTATGCTTTCCCAACCTGTCAACCTCGTTGGTCTTGTGGTTAGCGTATCTGCTTCCAATGCAGAAGGTCCAGGGTTCGATTCCCGCTAAAGTCAGAAGTTTTTTAACTCCTGATTTGGACTTCAGTCCATCAGTTCTTATCTTAGGAGTTTGTAAACGGTGACTTTCGAGCCGTCCTAGCAACGAAGCACATAATAAATTTCAGAGTTGTTCTGAATCGGCCTTGTTGATTCTGGCGTTGATTCGCGGGTGTTCGCACTGTCCATACCACTGATTGCTATATTTCCTATTAAAAATATCGATCTTTGGTTGGTTATCGCTCACTCGTCGATTGCGTCGGGGCCTGCAGGGTTGGCTTGGTCACTTTGATTTAAAGTCCCCCACTGAAAATCAGTTATATAACTGAGTGGGTAGACTCTAAATAAAATTTATTATTTATTATTAACCCTTCTCCAATCTAAACTAAAAGCCGGTTGGCCTTTTCGACACTAATTGTTAGTTGATAATCTAATATTGATGATCAATTTTTAATCAACTCTTGAAGATTATTAATAATCATTATCCTATTCAAATTAAATTTGTTTTCAATCCTCCCCTACTTTTAAGTTCAAACCTACATTATTTTACTTAGACATGATTTCTCAACAACAAAAGAGTGCCCACATATGTGTGTAGACACTCGTGTGATTGATAAATACATGCTATTGTTGTTTAGTTGGACTGGTAGAGGCGTACCTGGTTTTCTCGTCCATCCAGTCGACTTTCCCGAGCATTTCCCTGAACGTGTGCTGGATATCGGTGACCATCTCGAGCGCAGCCTGCTTGGCTCCTTCTTTGAAGAATCTCTTCACGTACAGCGATCCCACCGACAGCGAGATCCTGTGGGCGGGGCAGGGAGAACAGAGGGTTATTTCTTGCAAGTAACCGTGGGATAATTAGGGTTCCATTAGGACACAAGTGTTAAATTATGCATTGATATTATTGAAAAATGTAAAAAAAACGGCAAGTTTGTATTGGAATTAAAAATTAAAATGTTGGCAAATTTCCCTAAAGTAATGTTCATATTTTTGTTTTCACATTCAATTAAATAGTAAAAAACCCTGTAATGAACACCAATATTGCATAAAAATTTTGAATGGTTTTGCGCATCTCGATTGAGTTTTGTACAGTCGTGATTGCTGGTGTCCAGATTTTCCATATTTCTTTCCAAATTAGAACTTAATTTCTCACAAATAATTGCAATTCTATTTCCATAGAGAATGTTCTACCATGTGACTGGTATAAAACCTGTATTTATGATGATGTGTGTAGTTTGTAATTATATCAACTCACCCGTTGGATACGATGTCCGTACATTCCTTCCACCTAGGTTCTTGGGTGAGCTTTCCTGTCAGGATGGTCGAGTATTTCAACGAGCGGTTCTTGAGTTGTTGCGTCATGTAGCTCACGACTGAGCTGGCCACCCTCCAGAATACGTAGTTGGCTTGGATCCTGCAACATACAGTGTTGTGTTAGGTGGCATTGGGTAGAGGGGACCAGAGGATGTAACACTTGCATGTGCATATATTAATGTTTGTGTATCCATTTGAGTAACTGAATAGGATATAGACTTCACTAAAGAGTCGCTTCCATACACTCTTTTCTCGTGGACATTCATTCAGTTTTCAACATACCCTCTCCCCTGGTTAATTCACATTCAACCTGCTTATGAATAAAAGTAGTTACATACAACCACCACCATACTATTTTTTCTTTGCCATTTAAATCTAACCACCGTGAATGGCGATGAACCTATTTCTAATGGGTGAATGCAATACAATATGCTGTTTATTTTGTTAACTTGTGTGTTCTTCCTTTCTTTTGTCTTTTACCCCTTTCCATTTTCATATTTAAACTGTCATACTTTTTTGGTTAATTCACTTTTTATCACCCCTACACAAGCTTTTCAATTGGCATTTCTTTATGTTTTGGAATATTTTTTATTATATTTGATTTGTTTTGCGTATATTGCATTACTGTGTCTGAAATAAACTTGAAACACAATGTTGTACAGCGACTTCCCGAGAGCGCGAACAAGACGTGGCCCACTCACCTCTTCTCCGTGTGTGCGCCAGCAAGTTCTCCAGGTCGGTGATGTAGCTCGGCACGGAGACGATGATGACCTCGTCGTTGTCCACCTGCACCTCCTTGGGCAGGATGTTGTTGATGTACTCCTCCCAGGGGATGCTAGGGAACTTGCGCTGCATCTCGTCGATAGTCATCGGGTTGTACAGCAGCGAGCTGTTGCGACGCTTCTCACTCGGCAGCGAGATCTGGAAGAGAATTTGTAACATTAATTTAATTTAATAAAAAAATAAATATAAATAAATATAAATAAAAAGAATCCAAATTAATTGTTTTTGAAAATTATAAATTATCATCATCTAAATACTGTTTTTCTATCAGTCTTCTCATTGTTTGTACTTGAGCAGTCATTGACATAATAACATGTAAAATGGGTAAGTGGGAACATGGTGGTGGGTATTGAACCAGAGACCTCCTGGTTTAGAAGAATTTTAAAAACATTTTGTATGGTTTAATAAATTTTATAGGATTATAATTTGTCTTATGTTTGAATGCTGTCTTGTGGCTCATTTTATTGTATTTAAACTAATTAGTGTGTAATGTAATTTTATTAGTAATTATCACATTTATTTGTATGTTCACATTTTTATGATTATACAGTTTGGGTAATTTGTAGATATAAAGCTACGCTTCTGTTTCTAGAAACATTGCAAATATATATATGACGTCTTGCACATAAATTTAATCTTATTATACTTAGGCCTATGAGGTTTTCAAATAAATATTAATGATTTGTATTTATTTACAGGTTTAAGAAGAAAGACGTCTAAGCAAGGTCGAGGTAGTTGTGTGATGGGAGGATGAGGGAATAATACACAACATGGAGAGGTGTAAAGATGAACACGCGGTACCTACCAAGTACACTAGGTTGGTGAGAAACCCAGCTGCTGTTTAACTAGACGTGGGCAATGAGCTCACGGAGTAGAGAAATGTGTTAGGCTATATAATATATCATAGAATAATTTAGATTACAATATTGACAATATTTAAGTGTACAAAACTAATTATTAAAGTACTCTATAAAAAGAAAGAGAATCAGTATTAAAATATGTGCAACAAAAAAGAAATAATAATTATTATGTATTCACAATATTGCAATGAACGCATGGACAATACAAATGTGACAATTGCTAGAAAAGGGGCATAACCCCGAACACAAATGTGTCTCGTCAACCGCGTTATTAAATAAATGCTAACACTAATATACAACAAAGCATTGGTATACAAACTAAATTTAATTAATAATCTCAAAATGCGTGTGAATGTGTGAGCGTGAGTGGCTGAATAAAAAATAAATCTGCATTCGTATGTCGAAACGTAAAGGTAACTACTAATTAGGTATAGGTGGAAAGTTGCATGGAAGAAAAGGGATGTTTAGGAGAAATTAATCTCTTGCATTAAAAAAATCTTCAAAACTTAATATTTGAATTGATATTGATGGGAATCGAACCCGCGACCTCCCGAATTGGGAGTCTCGTGAGCTAAGTATGAGCTATACCGCTGTCGGATGTTTGATGACTGTATTCTATCAACTTGTTACTTGTCTACACCAGCCTATAGGGCCTACTCTAAAATCTAGTTGTCTACTTTATTTGATGGTCTTGCATACAAAGCAAGGTTACACATTACAGGACGATTACGCAACCAATAACATTGTATGCAAAGTAGGGTCTATGAAACTTACGTTTGCTAATGCCGTTTCAAACTCCAAAGCTTCCTTCATCTCCAGCTTGGCGCGCTCCTTGTCCGCTCCGTAGATGATGGCGATGTCGATCTGGTACTCGTGGTAGGCCTTCACTATCTTGTGGTCGAAGCCCTTCACAAGGTACTCGCGACTCAGGCCCAGAGAGGCCGTGTCCAACTGAAAGAGAGAAGAAACATAATATTATAAACATTGGGGGACTCATGATGATGTATTTTCAAATTTGTTTTTTAAACGTGTGTGAGAGGAGATTAAAATGTTGCCTTTGAAAACAAAAAAACTTATTATGGTTGTGAACAAACTATGCAAATAATAATTGTTGGATTATCTCTTAATTTCAATAATCGAGAATCAATCTTAGATGTAAGTTGATAGATTTTATGAAAATTAATAAAAAAAAAAAACATTTTGGCCGAATATCGAACCCGGGTCTCCGAAGTGATGGTCGGTACATTATAGATTCGAATCGATTATCATCCTGATAAAATATACCTTCGAGTGTAAAATATGAAAGCAATGAGCAACCTTTGTTATAAATGTTTTTAATTCTTTTTTAAATACAACTAACTTATTTCTTCAACAAGCAAAAAACTAAAATCTGAAACTTCTAGATTTTGAAATCTCGCTCAAGATATTATCTGAATCTAACCGTGCAAATATTTCAGTTTGACTAGTCTTAGTACAGTGAGTTCCTTACACTGATGGATCGGTAAGTGGAGTTCTTGGCGTCGGTGAACACGGAGAAGTCGATAAAGTAGTCCACGCTCTGTCCGACCTTCCTCAGCTTGTAGATCATGGACTTCCAGTCGAAGTTACCGGGCGTCCAGTCCTTGCCCTCCAGCACTGGCCACCCTCCCAGGTCCTTGAGGATCTTCTTCATGTGGTCCAGACCGCGCTCCTCAATCAGAGCTGGAACACAAGACAATAATAACAAATTAATCTCTATCGGTCGATCATCTTGGGGTCCACAGACCTAATTCGTACGAAACACATAATTATTTTTATTTCTAATACATTTTATTTGAGTTAACATTGCAATTAAATAAATAATTGAATAACACGATTTAAATAATATTTGGACAATATATCCAATAATTGCAGAATAATAACTTTACTGTTGTGAGCCCTAAAACAACACGAACTAACCTGTATCCAATAATTGGCCTTCCTGCCCTATGGGCAGGTAAAATAATACATAATAATAATAATACAATAATTTTGTAATTTCTGGATTGATTTCCATATTATGATCAATTTTATCCAATAAATATATCCAATAATTTTAAATTTCGATAAAAAATTGTGTAATTTTGAAATATAAAAATATGTTATTAATAAATGGGATGAAACTTTGAGAGCAGGTGATCTTTAGTTCTGATAAATTTATTGGACTGCACTTAAATATTGATATAAGTAACACGATTCTAACAATGTTTCGACAATATTTTATCATTGAAGTGCGGTGTTGAAATCCAATAAACTTATTACAACTTAAACATTACCTGTTCTAAAAGTTTCATCACAATAACATATTCTAATATTTCAAAATTAAATGATTTTTTTCAACATTTTAAAATAAAGAATTTTTATAAAGATAAAGGTGTAAAAATTAATAATTAAGTTTTTGTAAGGATATTTGCAACAAAAACCATAAATCTATAGTGTTTGGTGGAGGTGCCGGGTCTCCTAGCTTGCGCGGGTGTAACGCAGGCTGTAGACCCGGCACCTCCACCAAAGACTATACATTCTCACTGTTCATTCACTTACACGTTTCTGGTTTAGTTTGAGCGGTTTACAAGAAAATAATGTAATTCCCATCCGTGTGTCTGCACTAATTAAAAATACTTAATCAATGTCGTAATTTTACGTATTTATTATTTATCTCCGATCGTCTTAGAAATGTTTACGTTCGTAATAAAGAATTGTTTAAATATTGAGTAAATAATATATAAACAGGAGAAACAGAACTCTCGCATACTTGTAAATTAGTATGGTCTGTGCTATTATCGTTTGTAGCTCGCTTTTCTGTTTTTCTTTGTGTTTAAAATGTGTTGATAGGACTTTTGGTTCGAATAAACGTGAGGTCTAGCATGCTACTTACTCTTGTTCATGCAGGTCTTGTAAAGCTTCTTGATCAGCTTGACCGGCTTGGAGTCTGTCTAGTCTATACTCTAGCTTGCTACTTACTCTTGTTCATGCAGGCCTTGTAAAGCTTCTTGATCAGCTTGACCGGCTTGGAGTCTGTCGTGTTCATTGGTTCCTCGATGATGGTGCGTAGTTGTTGTTGTAGCTCATCACTGATGATGGTGAACACGTTCACGCCCGTCTTGTCGTCGGGGATGTTGGTAGTCCGCATGTACTGACCGCACGCGTAGGAGTAGAAGTCATCGCAAGGCTCGACCTTCGAGTCCATGTATTTCAACACCTGAGAGGCTGTGGACAGGATTAGTACTTAGTACACTGTGTTGTCAACTACATCCTAGCGTTAGAAAGATAATAAATATTCACTCACTATTTCCGTATAGTTTCCCTTTTATAAATCTAGATACACACGTTATATTTGAATTTAAATTTGGTAACATTTTACAAACTATGGCGTTATATAAATATTGTTGTACAAATAATGCATTCTATTGTTGAACTGTATGTTTAGAAGCATGGGACTAAATACAATTGATTGAGTTAAATTGACCGTTGTTCCCTAAATATAATGTGTTGTTTATCTGATTTGATAAGATATTAATTTGAATTTAATGTCAATGTCAGAGTTGTAACAAAATATGACGCCAAACATCCGAATAAAACACTCTGTTGTAGCTAAAAAGTGAGAGGAAATATTTTTAATTGTAAAAAATAATTTTATTAGTCTATACTCAGGAAACGTGTCTCTTGTAAATATTACATGTGCAACATATGGTGCTAGTTAAACAAACAATAACAATAAATTAATCACACAACGTTCCAATTTTCAAAACACTACCCGGCACCTCCACCAACGAAACCTTTTCGGTTTAAAATAAATTAATAATAGTAATTAATAATCAATAACTAATAATTTAAATAAAATTAAATTAAAAGGAATAATGAATGCAATTAATACAACATAATTAATTGTGGTACATACCTGTGTGTATGCACCCCGGCGTGAGACATATCTCGTCCTTGGCCGTGGTTTCCTTGGTCTTCATCTCGGAGACATTCTTACCGGCGAGCGCTGAGGGCAGGGGTGGTAGCGCCTGGTCTGTGGGGGTGGGGGAGGGGAGACAATGAAGATTAGTGACCAGTAGAATCAACACCAGCACACGAGACATGGCCCTGGCTACTGACATACGCTTATCGGATCGGATGCACTGCAAATAATAATAATACTATCTTTGTATTGATATGACTGGCACATATGAGTTTGATAAGAGATAGGAGTGATTTAATATTATTTCCATCACTCAACACCAACAGTGACGAATTTAAATATCTGTTAAACTTATTTCTATCAAAAATAAATTAAATATTTATACGTTTAAGGCCATACATTATCCTGTTAATTAGTGTTCGCTTTATAATTCGAGCACGCTTAACAATAATATCTACTTTAATAGTACATCATGACGAAACATTTCATTTTCTATCGACTTATTTTATAAATCAAGGGTAAATGTTTATCGTGGGAAACCTGTTATAGGGTGCAGTTAGCCCCTCTTCAGGTGAACTAGGTATGTGCGGATAGGAAATTGTGAAGGGATGTCCGAGGGCTGTTTTAGAGGACTTAATCCCTTCCATTCGCCTTAACGACTGAGGAAAACCTCAGAAATAACCTTCAGTCAGGATTGCCGGTCTCGACGGGATTCGAGCCCGGGACCTCCCGAATCAGAGTCGAGCGCTTAGCGCCTGAGCCAACACTGTCGGTAAGGGTAAAAAGAAATCTTCTCTATCCCAACAACTCGTCTAGATTTTAATAACGATCCGTTATGTCTAGAAACTTTGTATGTTTGGTATTACATTTTGTAAGTAGTTAATTTTAATTAAATATATTTAAAATTATCTTGAACTTTGATGGTTTTAAATGATAGGAATTAAATAAATTAAGGAGAAGCAGAGTGAAGAAAACAGTCGGAAATTAATTAATTGCGACGATGATAATCATGATAATTATTATAACGGCGGTAAACCGTCATGAGTAGGTTTAAATAAACGTTCCAAACTGTTTAGATAATGCGATTAGGTTATTGTTGAAGTCTGTGGCCTACACGCTACGATGATGTAAGGTTACTTTAATTGCATTAGAATTAAACTAAATTAAAAGTTAATACATTCTTGTGACGGATGGCTATCTATCTTTAGGTGACCCACTATGGACAGGGTGTGAGACCTCTTGGGAGAGAATGTTTTAGTGCTGTACCTCAGGGCCCAGGAATAACTTGGAAATTCAAAATTTCCGGAATTAAATCAGTGAATTCTCTGAATTTAGTCTCGTCCCATCTATAATAGTTGTAATTTAAAATAACAAAAATTAATGATCAATATCTAATTATTTTATTTCGACTTGGACGTAATTTTTGATAACTAAACAGTGCATAATGGATAATCCGCTTGCAGAAAAACCAAGTTTCATACTCATGGGGGTCTATTTATTTACTAGCCCATACGACAACTTTCCTCCTTTGAAAATCAGTTTTATAACTGAATATAATAGACGTTAAATAAATAAATAAAATAGAATGTCATGTCAGTGCGGTTGTATGATATTTTTAATTACCAGTAAAGCAATTAATATTAGAGCTAGGGGTTAATTTAATTTAATTTTAGTAAATTAAAATTAATTTAATTTTTAGTATTTAATTAATGTCAACAAGTATAGTCGTTTGATCAAATATTTAAGGTTATATGGGTTGAGTTAGTAAATAGACCCCAGGAAGACATAATTATTCAGTATTGGCATTGAGTATAGAACTTAAGATTTTCTCTCACGGGATAAAATGTCGAACCATTGTCTATCACCGCATCCTTCAGTAGTAGGTAATATAATATTCCAATAAAGATAAGGAATGTCAATCAAAGTATGTTGATCTGTAGATTTATTAATTATGCTCATACGTAAATTGCGACTCAATTTTAAACACATGATGAAATGTGGGCGAATATTAAATAAGGTACGGATTTGTAGCAATATATCCTGTATTTGCTCACGGCTCTGGCGTTGCAGTATTATGGCAGATAGTAGTGCAATTCCAGTAGGGCTTTTGTTATCTGGTGTTTGCACATACGGGGAATTATTTACCTATCCTATAATAAACTGAATCTAACAAGCCTGCGGGAGAGATAGCTGTGATAAGGCTTTACTAAGCCGGCTTTGTCGGCAATCTAGGTAATGGGTTTCAGGAGCTGACTCAAATTCCAATTTTAAAATAAAATTGTATAACAATTTCGAAATTTGAAGATAATTGTTAATTTACTAATTGAGACAAAATTTCGTTAAATTATTCAAAATATAATGTGGGTTAAAATCCAGGGGCCGGATCTACAAAGTTGAGTTAGCCAAAATCGGAGTTATTTTAGGAGTAAGGCGTACTCAACGCCCATTTCGGTATCCACTAAAGGGAGTTACGTATTTTTCAGAGTTATTCAACTCTTAAGAACAGCTTTTCTAAATTTATCCTTGCGTATTAGGTACGTGGTAGAAATGGTTGAATAACGAAATTAATACGTTTTAAATGTGGTGGGTGACTGTGAGCTTTGAGCAAAAATATTGTATGTAATATAGGTTCTATAATACATACGTTTACTAGTTTTTACTATAGTTAAGCATTATTATAGTTAAGTTTGGGCTGCATCGAATTTTCGCGATACCTAGTAACAATTGCTGAAGATTACATTTGTCATTATCACAAGTATTTTACTGTTCTAGATAACCCCAATACGGAGTATATACTTTTATTAGTTTCTTACTCCACTCATAGCTACACCTGAAATAGAGTTAATCTATAAATGAACTGCACATACGCGTGCACTGTTACATAATGTTGTCTTAATATTATAGGGGTGTCCAGCGAATAAAACTAAACATGAGGTACATAGAATTATAGATATCCTGCAGCTATTGTTTGTATTTTGAAATCAATTTTTTAAAAAGCGTTTGCACCCTACCGTTAAATAATATGTATTTCTTTGAACATTAATTCACGTATAATATAGGTTTAGCTTTTGACTTATATTCACAAGTTTAAGTTCACATCGTGCCGCATATACCGCTCTCTAACCAACATTATCAAAGATCTGCGAGAAATGTAACATTTGACTTTTTGTAATATCTCGAAACTAATCCAAAATCCGCATATTAATCGATTTCTTTGTTTTATTTTTTATTTTACATAAGTTCACAACATTTAAGGTAATTGCATAATTAAATATTTCTTCAATGCATGCCCCTTAAGTTCGCAAATAAAATAAGTAAGCAGAATTCGTGTTCAAGTACTCGTTTAATTCTCGACTGCTCGTTAGATGCAGGAGCGTATGGTGTAGTAAAGAGTTACATACGGCCCTCGTGGTTGTTCTGTATGAGGAACCACGCCATGAAGCTGGCCATGGCGCAGGCGCCGATCAGGGCTAGAACCAGGGCCCATGTGAGACCTCTCTCCATGGCAGTCCGCCGGTGCCACCATCCTGGGTTCCTAGAACAAAACACGAGCTAGTTAGCACATTGCACTCATTCTTCGTTTCATCATTTCATCATTACATTTCATTCATTATTTATTTCATCATTCATTTCATCATTCATTTCATTTATCATTTCATATCATTTCATTTTTCATTTTTTGAAAGTGTGTTTTATAATTATATTTAATTTTACAACTAAGAATCCAAACAATGATAACTATTTCAACTAACAATGCCGATTGAAATAAGTCGGGGTACAGAGTGCAGCAGTAGCTAGGCCAATCGAGAAGACACTAAATTTTCTTCATGATAAGGCTTGTTATCCATTTCTCAAGCAATTTTAAATTCGCATTATTATTTTGTGTTTGAAACATTTTTATAAGACTTTACAATTTACGTGCATGTAACAAAAATACGTACTATTGATTTCATTAATGTCATTTCATTTTAGACTTTTGCCCCTTGGAATAATTACATTGAATTTAAATTCTCCGAGAAACATTTAGCTTCTAGATCAACTGGATTTTAATATATATATATATATGTGTCAACAAAATGTTCCAGTCATATGCGTGCAATTGCATTACATTCGATTTACGTTGATAGTTACTTCATTTCAAATTAACTGTTTATTTAAGTCTCAAGTTTAATTTTAGTCAAAACTCACAATTCAAATAATTAATTAATTAAATAAAATGTAGTATACAATATTATCCATATTGATTGAAACTGCTCTTATAATCATTTTAACATTGTTATTTAAAGAGATATTAAAATGCATTACATTTTACATAAATTACATACTCAATCAATCATCAATCAATCATCTTCACCATTCGCAGTGTGCGACTTTACACACGCATCGTGTCTATCATGTATTCGAGCCCCTAATCACTCACATCACACGAGAAAACTCCCACAACAAAACGCCTCTTAAAAAAATAAAAAAATCTCGAAGCACCCACCGCAAAAGCTCATAAAACGTAACATCGCGATAAAATACCGTGAGATACTCACTCGAGTTTAACATTAGTGTACCTCACCACCAAGCCCATGTTGTTCGCCTCTCTCGCGTTGTGTGGAGCGACTGAGCGAGCTAGGCGCTCACGTAGATAACAACGCTAGGTACGAGTGTTATATGACCTGGTAAACGCGGTTTATTGCGCGCAAAGGACCAGAGACGGAGCATCATGGGAATAATAAAAGAGGGGTAAGACATAGACTTTCGTGTTTTCATAAACTCGACTGTACAAGACGAAAGTAAGCTAAGAGGGAAGGGAAAAAAGCTGAAAGAAGAATTGTTTGATGTGAAATAAAATGTTGATATGAAATGGGTGTAGATGCGCGCGGTGGATCGTACGGTTGACGCTTGGAATGGAGGGAACTTGGATCGAGTCCCGCGCAAGTCATGGGGTTAGATTGTCTTTTATCCGCAGTATCACTTACTTATCGTCTTGAATGACATTCGAAGATGTAACCAAGTTAACTATTGTTATACTTCGTAAAATGTTTGCACGATGATAGTAAAAATGTAATAAGTTCAGAAAGCTTATAGCAGTAACCGGCTTACTTATTTATATAAAATACATTTAGACCTCAGTAAAAAATATTTATAATATTCTATCGTCTATAATGGTCATCATAACAGATATTCCAATACAAAAATCGCATTTATTCTACCCACTCAAACAATAACTGATTTTCAATGGGGATTATTTACGTGGGCATTAATAAAATTACCATCTATCACACTAGTGCCTACGTGAGTTTATATGCTTCATACTGATTCCTTAATATCTGATATTGTCACGTTTTCTTTTGTTTTGTTAAGATAACCTTAAATGTTTGTTTTGTATAATGTGTTTTTAATTTTTCACATCAGTTTTACCAGGTATGACCCTCTTCAGGTGACAAACTAGGTTCACGTGTGTACGGGTAATTGTGAAGGGAATTTCCGAGGACTTTTTTTAATTTGCCTGAAATATCAGCATTTGCCTTAAGGCTGTTGTAATCAGGGTAGGGTCAAAACCTTAGAAGTCCATGAAAGTTGGCTGAATGAAAGAGTACCTTTAATAAAACAGCGTTTTTTTTTGTCGGGTTATAACCTCACTATCGACTATTATATTATGTCGTTTTTTTGACAATAGTGTAGCCAGCACAGATAGTGCAAAATTAAATTTTGACAATCGGTTTTCTGGATATAGTTTCTTAAAACTTTTAGCTACAACTTCAACTATAAAGACAAATAGATTTCTGAAATATCAGTAGGTGTACGATTTTTTTTGCCAGACGATACAAAAATCAAAAAAATTCATATTTGTACCGTATGACAAAAAAATCGTACACCAACTGTATTTTCAGAAATCTATTAGTCCTTATAGTTGAAGTTGTAGCTAAAGGTGTTAAGAAACTATATCCAGAAAACCGATTCTCAAAAATTAATTTTGCAATAACTGTGCTGGCTACACTTGTCAAAAAAACAACACATAATGTCCAAAAGTTAGGTTACGTCCCGCCCGCCCCCCCCCCCCCCGCCAAAAAAAGATTTTTTTCCTGTTTTAAGGCCCTCTTTCATTCAGAAAACTTTTCAGCCATGTTTCTTCAACTTTCAAATTATCGGCCAGAGGTGGTACAATAGCCTTAACGGCTGAAGCAAACCTCGGGAAAACTTTAATTCGGGTTTGCCGGTGGCGGGACCTTCCGACTATGGAATGATTGTAGAATGGGCTAACCGGACCAGTTAATAATAGAAATTATGATGTGGCAATTTGTTTTTTAAAAGTTTTACAGTTTGTTTGAGCTGCCTTTATTATGATGCTGCTCTGTTGTCAATATTTACATTATAATAATCTTTACTATACCATTACTCGCATTACTTTTAATTTTGTTCAACCACGGAGAGAGTGGTATTTTGAGTGTTTTCGCTTGAATGAAAGCTGCGCGGAAGTTTATAATTTACAACTTTAGAAAGTGGATCGAGGTATTGATTGGCAACACTTATAGATATACAAACTCGAATAATTTGAGATCTCTCGTTTCTAAGTCGACGAATCGGTGTGAGCGACTACGTGTTAAGGAGCTGTGTGCAGTTCACCAAAAAACAAAATCCAAAATATGTATAAAACAGTAGTTATAGAGTATGATCATTAATCACAGTCTTTTGAAAAGATCTTAATAATTTTTTTGATCGATGCATTTTTCCTCTGTTGCTACTTTTTTGAACAAATTTAGGTGCTAAGTTTTGCAAAAAGTATGCTATTTAGATGGCTGATATTTTTATTGTACCTTACACTAATCTCTGGCTATAGAATGAATTTATTTTGAAATGTATAGCTTTCGTATCTTAAGATCTACATTTTTTCTTTTGCCGTTACAAATAGGCCCTACCATAAAAGTACCTGAAAATGCAAAACACTGTTATATATAAGGTATTGAAGATACTTATTAGAAAATACCTCATTCTATAGTCAAAGATAAGTGTTAGCTACAATAAAAATATCAACCATACACTGCGTAGGCTATTTGCAAAACTTAACACCGATAATCGTTAAAAAAGTTACAATAGCGGAAGTATGTATCAACCATAAAGAAACAAAATTTGGTCTTTTCAAAAGACTGTGATAAATGATCTTACTCTATAACTATTGTTATATACATATTTTGGATTTTTATTTTTTGGTGCACACACATCCTTAAAGTGATCTTTGCTCTGGTATCTCATGCTGTTCGCTGGTTGTGTGGTCCTAGCAATGTGATTGTTCTAGAACCTATTTCCTTGTCAGCATGAAAACTAAACCTATCATTGTGTTTATCAGAACGGCCTGTTAAATAAGGTGATTTTTTATTACATATCTTCCCGAAACAACCCCTTTAAATCGCTCTATGATGAAGATATAGACGAAAATGTTTTTCTTGCAAGTTTCATGCTTCATACTAGTACTCTATTTATTTATTTGTTTGTTTGTTATCAATACTTCATTATCATCACTGTACTTGGGACAATTAGTGTGTACACAGGGTCTAGTTGTGCATACTATACCGAGCTATTGATTCACTTCTGGTCGATGATGTACCTCAGACGTTAGTTGAATAATGTTATATAATAATAGTTTGTTGAATGCTATGGGTGAATTTCACAAGCGGATTCTGGACACCCCTTCCCACAATTTCCCAACCTACCAAAATTTATTTTTTAGAGCGTTCTCTTGGACGTAGATGCCTCCCTTGTTTATGTATTTCATAAAATTACAGGTCTGGGAGAATTACAATACATAAAACCAAGAGTAAACGGTTTGTGACATACAAATTGCTAGCCGTCAGGTTGGCCAACTACGCAGTGTTTTACGCCGAGCTGTGCTACAATGCTTCAAAAACAAGTTTTATTAACCTCACGTCCTACTAACAAAGTCAATGTTAACACAGGCCGACTCGTCTCGTAGTGAACTTGCTTTGCGTAGAGTATGTTGCGTATTTGCCTTTCTGTCTTACTGTTAGAAAGCTGATAACTATATAACAGGTTTAGAGTTACCAAACTTAGCAACCTCGGCCAGATATACATTCTAAGATTAGTTAGTTCAAATACGAAATATCTATTAGAAAATATATACATTGTAATTTAATTTTAAAATAAATTTATCTTTCAGTG
This sequence comes from Sweltsa coloradensis, assembly GCA_024449915.1. NCBI lineage: Eukaryota > Metazoa > Arthropoda > Insecta > Plecoptera > Chloroperlidae > Sweltsa > Sweltsa coloradensis. The sequence goes on from JAMZAV010000970.1 coordinate 468,098, forward strand.
TTTATTTCAATATTAATTCGGTATTCTATAATAACTCTTCTTCTACAATAAATAAATTTATGTTCAGTGTTCTTGTCCGGCGTATCTTTATTACTTTGAACCTTTTATTTGGGAAACGATGCGATATTGTTATTGGCTGCACACGCGTTTCACTTCTCGTGGATACAAATTAAACAAACAGTCAGTATTTCCTTTATTTCTCTTAATGCACTCATTTTCTGATATTGTCGGCTTTAACGATCCGTAGATGACTTCTGTGTGATCCTTGCGCTGTTGCACGTGGCGATGATGAGGCACTGCTCGACGTATCATCGACACGACGCTACAGCCCAACGGTCATACAGAAGTACTCATTTTCTATTTATTTCGTCCTATCTTTCCCCCTTCCTTTTTTCAAAAACTTTAACTATTTCTTTCATTGCTAGTTGTGTTGTATTTGTATTTAATTCATTATAATTTTGGTAATTCAATTTTGGTATATAATAATTATAATTTTTACATATTTTGTTTCAATGCTTTTTATTATTTTGTGTGCGTTTATGCAATCTTAGTTTTCTTTTTGTCTTTCTTTGTAAATCAGTTTTTATAACTCAATAGGATAGACGTCCAAATAATAAATCAACCTCTGAGAATCTGTTTGGCTTAAAGTCTAAGTATACATTTTAGGAGATTTGATTTTCTTGATTTTTTCTAAACTTCCAAAATCTCCAAGTCTTGTTTCATCCATATTCTCGTATTTTGATCATATCGTCTACATAACACTAATATCTTCAAAATTGCTCTCTTCCTTTCCTTCTCAACACTCATTAACTCATTAACGTACACGCTCATTCTAATCTCGTCGGCTCATTACGCGCTCATTATCCTACACCTCTTGCATGGCTTCCTGCCTTCAAACGTTATTTCAAGGCGTAATGGCAATAGAATGGCTGGGGTAATTCCAAGCCTACCTAAGTACACAAATACTTTATTCTTCGCCATATTCCTTCACGACCATTATATCCGTAACTCTTCAGATGACCATGTCAGGCCTTGCCAACCTGATAAATATTAATGACATGTGGTTTGGCACAATGCATCATGATGTCAGAACCAACTAGGGTTGCATCTAACGTCTTCAGCTGAGAAGGTCAACCTCGTCCTGACTGGTTATTGACTGATTGTTATGTGGGAATGGTATTCTCATAATTAAGATTGTTGGATGAGCTTCGGCAAGGAATTCACAAGTTTCAACACAAATTTCATCTTTGAATGAGGTTGTTTAGAAATGATATGCGCATCAGAGAAAATTACATTAATTGCCAAGTGTTGTAAGCAACTAACTGGTAATATGCCTTAAAGCGTCAATTTGTTGTAATTTCCTAGGCTGCCGTGGTGGACATTTACTTCCTTTAACAACCTTCTTAAAGCTTTCAAGTTTTGGGTCGACAATTGGAGATAAAAAAGTGGACCAGATTGAATGTAGAATTTTCTAGATTTGGCGATTTGGCGAACAGGGGGGAAAAGTTGAACATACTCAATTATATCACTTCCCATGGTTAGTTATTTATTATCTTTATTTTTAATTAAATAAATAAACAAGGAAAGTTGTAAAAACGATTACAACTTTTTTTACATCATTCATTTAATTCCTGTTTTCACGCCGACTGGCATCAAATTTGTCCAAAATTTTGCACTTGCAGACATGTCACAGAAACAGTACCATGTTCTTGTATAAGTAATGGTACTTTTGAAGGAATCACAAGCAAGATAATAATACAAAACTGAATAGATTTTGTTGAATTTTAGTTGGTTTAAGAGTTAGTTCAGAAACGTATGTTTTTTCAGTTTGTCTCTTATAATGAACAATAAGTTTTGACAATAGATGCAAAAAGCTGGTGACAATACTTGATAAGCATGTTATGCAATGAGATGTTTATTAGCTACAGAAAACGATGACCCCAACAAAAATTTTTCTACTCGTTAATCGTATATGAAATTATCATTCTTTAATTGCAATTTAATTAAAAAACTACTTAATAAGTTTACATTGTACAATCCTAATGAGGTGGTAAAACGAAGAGTTATACCGTGGCCACGCCTTAATTTATGTTTATCATATACCATAATCTAAAACTGAAACCTAAATATCTTAACCTCAATGTTAATTTAAAGAAATCTATGCGCGGGATTAGAAAGGTGAACACATGAGCTCATGACAAACAAAGCTTGGTATCTGTACGTCCATCAGGAGTGTTCGTACGTTGACGCTTAGTTTGAGATGACATCTAGTCAGTCTTGCTGTGATCGTGTCTCCGTGAAGGACATGGTGGACTGGGGGGCTAACGTCACACGTCGCACAAGACTGGCGCACAGGACTGGAACACTACTTGTACATCCGTTAACATTTCTTAAATGTTAGTATTATTGACGACGGAAATTTTTCGAATTGAACAATCTAGGTGCCCGTTAGGGCGCCGCAGCCAAGCCGTGGCGCGCTACACACTCAGGCACCTTATACAGCAAGCAAAGTTAGGGTGATTTCTAATTCTAGGTGTCACCCAGCCGTCATGAAACGTGATGTGAACTTAAAAACTATCAAAATCAAGGGGATTTGGGTACCCGACAACACATGCCAAATTTGGTTTGGGTACGAACATTCCTTCTTGGTGAAAAAATGACTTGAAACATGCTCAAAATCACTTTAAGGATGTTAGTTACTACTATTGACTACTGACCACTGTCTAATTCGTCAGTTTCAATTGCCCAGCGATTCTGACCAAACGGGTGGGGCTTCATACAACGTTCATATTTTTCATTATCATTTAAAATGTAGGAGGGTACATAAGCTTGGCATTTCTTTTAGATCTCATTGCTTTTGATTGTGTATGGTTTGGCTGTATTTTTTTTTGTGGTTAAAGTATAGTACTTACGTGAATACCTCACGCTAAACATATAAGTATATACGATGGCAGGGTTTGGACTCTTTGAGCATAAACATTTTGTTTTTCAAACGTAGCTTATTTCATCATAGAAGTACATACAATCCAACAAAACCAATCAAATGACAAATATTCTGTGGCCTGATAGCTCATTGTGGAGTCGGTATGCAAAGCGGAGGTTCTGGGTTAGATCCCAGTCGGGTAAACGATAGTAGGTCCCGCCGCGTTGATGGATAGCGTAATTTTTAAACGAAAAAGCGTAAATATTTTTTTAAAGATAATTTTTTTCGATTACCCTCAAATCACACGATGTATTATTTAAAATTAAAGTCTGTGAAAAAATTCTTACAATCGATAAAATGTAGGTTTATTCGTCGAAGAAATGTAAAATTGAAAAAAATCATAAAATTGCGATTATCATAGAAATGATTTTGGCAGCTCAAATTTTCACAATTATTTTAATTCAGTAAAATTAAAAGTTACTAGTGAAAATCATTCAATTGGAAAAGAACATGTAGGTGTTTTATCGAGAATTTTGAAAAATTTCGAAATTGTAATTGCGATTTTTAAAGAAATAATTTTCCGATTGGCTAATTTCCACGATATATTAATCATTAAATGAAGGTTCTTGTGAAAAAATTCACGGATAAGATGTAGAATCGTATAAGTCCGAGAATTTTTTAAAAGCTCACGCCGAAAAATCGTAAAATGCGATTTTCATAGAAATTTTCAACTCGATCAATTTCCGACCGCAGTTACTTGTCAGAGAATTCACAAACTTTATAAAATTCATCGCATTTGAGTTTGTTTGTAGCCGGAATCCGTGTTTCACGAGGAACATCAAAATCAGAAAAGAAGGAAAAAAAAACCGACCGTTTCCGGATTTTTTCCAATGTGTGAAATGAATCTTCGCTGTCACGCTGATAAGTCGTCATAATAAGGCAATGTTTTTGGAACCTCACTAAAAGTAATAGTTTGAGATTAATTAATACAAAAATTACTGTTATTTTCTGCCCAGAAAAAGTTCTAGTACAAACAATTGGAAATGGTAAAAAACCTTTTCTCGTAGCGCCTCGTAGCTCTCGTTTATTTATTTTTAAACGTGGGAATTAAAAGTGTTATATAGGGTGCAATATTCCCCTTTGAAGAAGAACTATGTATGTTGTGTTTAGGGCAATTTTGAAGGGATGTCCGAGGGCTGTTTAAGAGGACTAATTCCCTTGCATTTGTATTAACGACTAAAAGGAAGCAACCTTCAGTCAGGATTGCCGGTCTCGACGGGATTCGAACCCGGAACCTCCCGAATCAGAGTCGCGCTCAGCGCGCGAGCCAACACTGTCTGTTCTCTTCTAAGGACAACTAAAGACTAAACGAACCGATGATATGAACATTAGTACACATAGAAACAAACACACCAATAAACAATAAAACCAATCGATTTGAAGCTTGTTTGTGACTCCTCCGTTGTTTACGTCTTGAAGGAAAGTTCTTCGTGGATCCGAGCTTGGCCGAGGTTAGCCGAGCCGGTTTCCGAACAACTGAATTCCTGGCCTGAATCACGATGATAAGACAGGTTCGCTGTTAGATGAAGGCCAATGTCAGGTAATGCGTTGACCTACTGTACCAGTGGCTTCCGTCTTTGGATCTCAGCCAGCTGGTGGCTCAGGGTTCGACGCCCTCCCTCGCACGTAGCACAGACAGATGTTTCTCGATTTGGTTAGTCGGGAAACACTCCCGAAGGTGTAATTGATATTATTTACTACAATTCAGAAATCAAAAAAGTCCGCCCCAACCGGGAATCGAACCACGGATCCCCCGCATTCCAGACAGGCGTCATTTGGTTGGGTCGGACTTTTTTAATTTCTGAATCGTAGTAAATAATACAGACAGATGGTTGAACACAGACTAGATTGTAAAAACAAAAGCAGGACAGGACTTCGTCGAGGTTTTTGTCAGTGAATGGGCAACCAATGAGACGACTTTCGGCAGAAGACCTATTCTTTGTAACATGCATTGGCTTCGTTAAATGCTGAGGTTATTAGAACATTTTGGTTAATGAATTTGATAGAAATAAATTTGAATGTAATATTTATTTGTTTATTTATTATTATTTATTTATTTATTTATTTATTTTATTTATTTTTTAAATCTATTTTATTATATTATAATTATTGATGTGTAATGCATTCGATTTTCCCTTTTCACACTTGCATGCAGTGTACGTCTATGCTCCCAATGATTAAAACAGGCAATACTGAGGATTGTCTCCGTCGTAATGGTTCTTTTGCATTTTACTTAACAAAATGTTGACATGGTTGTAAGTGGGTTTTATTTTTTATAATTCAACACACTCAAAGGTTTGATTTAACTATTAATAACATTAAATTAATTAATTCGTGTTTAGTCTACCCGCTCAGTCCAGTCACAGAACAAAGATTCAGTTGGGCACTTTAATAACACTCAGCTATACGGTACCTATTTGACATTTTTGTGGAACTTTTCCTGCATCTAGTTGTCATCTGATTGATATGCAACTTTGGGTGGTTGTCAAGCAACCTTGGTCACGTCAAAGTTTGATGTTTGTCTAATTTTCTTCGTTGCATTGGGTTCACAAATAACTTCGCCTCACTGACTCGTTGGTATTGATTGTTTCGAGTTATGTTCCGCATTGTTTGTTTGTAATTTGTTCGTGTTACTAGTTACTACTCTCGCATTGTCTATGCTAGAACGTGACGTCACACTGCACTTGTGTAGCTTCACACCATCGCGTGCCGACATCTCTGTGTAGCTACACCACCCACCCGCCTTGAGCTTAGGCTTTTGTCTCCCTGCCACTGATAGCAACATCACACCGGAAACTATGTTTCGCTAACAAAGCTCTTCATTTAGGCTCATCTGATGTTGTCATTACTCATTAGAGAGACACGGAAACATTCTAGAGGATCGAGATACCTCAGGGGTTCACCAGGGTTCATTGGTCGGCCCAGTGATGTTCACACATTTTGCAATTTAAAATATTCAGCGGAAGGGTTCTCACCACCGCTAGAAAAACAGAAACAACAACAACAACAATTTTAAAATATTCAAATTGCCCCTTAACAGGTTTTAATTAATATCAAACGCAAAATCTACATTTCATAAACAAGGTTCACCAAACAATGAGCAACCTGACTCAAATGAAGATCTATATCTTTAATTTATCATTATATTATTTTGTCTTTTGATCATGCTGCTTATCACATTATGAAGCTATTGTTCGTTACATTTCTTACTTTTTGTATACGTCAAACGGCAACAATTTCCTTTAATTACTCTCTCATATAAATTAGATAAAAAACGCATTTTTATGGAAACGAAGATTTTTAGTTAATGTGGTTATCAAAAACGTATTAACACTCCGATTTTGAGTTCTCACATTTTATATTTCGATTTTCTCAATAATTATTCTTCAGACAAGCGGTTCAAAATAACTTTGACACAAATTAAGAGAGAATGTTCTAACGTGCAAGCACAGATAATATATTACACTTTCAAATCTGTTATCTGTGGTGGAAGCAAGGCGAGGGAGGAAACACCATATAGACTCGCCTGTGCTAATGAGAGCTATATTGACAAAGGGCGGTTGGCGGAAGATATTAACTCGGTATACCATCGTAACCATAATCACCTCGATGTCTTGACGTAGCTTAGAGGCCTTGTTATTCTACTCTTATTTACGTAACTTAGTAATATTATTATTATTTACGTGTGGTTGTGATCAGTGGACCATCACTTCCATGAATACCGTGTATTTACACAAACTGCCAGCCGTATCTCCTCAGCTCACTTCAAATATTGTTCGAAGGTATTAGGACAATCAAATCTCAAGTATCACTGTATACCACACGCATACACGGAATGTTTGTTCAACTTAATAAGTTTGCACTTAATGATTATGTTTAACACGTGCTTTGTGAGTTTTGCTCTTCAGATCATGACCTAGTGTACGATTCTCATTGGTTGGCGTCACAGGTATATTATTTAAATACCGCATTTGTTTTATTTGTAGGCATTGAGCCAACAGTCCAGAGAAATAATGGGGTAAGCACGAAATTGTATTTCATGACTGCTGAATTTAAGGGTGCAAACTATAATTTATCTCACCTATTTATTTATTATTTCTTGTGTTATACAGCAAGTTAGTACCATTTTGCAAAGACCCTAACTATATCGAGCTATCGAATGGAAACAACTGATTGGCTGCCAACAGGAAACAATTCTTCTGTAGTTGCAAACAATATATAGTTATAAATAAAAATCACATGCATATTAACTAGTTAACATTTTTACTCGAGCTGTACAAATTTGAAATCAAGACGAGCCTTACTTCTGTGCAAGTTGAGGTTGCTACTAAGCCCAGGGGAAAGATTCACCCCGTTATTGCCTGTAATGTAGGTCTACCAACCTTGAAACAATGATACAATCTAAGTTCACAAGGAGGAACCGTATTGAAAATTTGTATCGTATCTCAGGGGTCTTATTTTCAAAAGCTTTAGTGTTAGTTAGGATGTGTCAATTGATATAGAAAGTTGCTGTCCAAGACTTTGTAGTTTGACTTGGAAAATATTATTATTTTACAAGACTGTGATCACAACACATCAGAAGAATGATTAAACTAGTAGTAACGGTTCTTATGAGACGTAGCGTCTTATTGTTGTAGCCAAGCGTTTAGAGTTTAGACTGGAATATCGAATCTAGCCTCACGTAACTAAGTGTGCTATCTATCTAGCCTCACGTAACTAAATAACCATACAGCGTTTTGTACTAGTTTCTCAAAGCGTGGTTAGAACTAAATAAGGACATAACATAAGATGACTACGCTTGTTTCTTGACGTACCCCACTTCGAATCCAGCGCGCACGATGTTTGCTTATGCAAGTGGTCTCCCTACATCTCACAAGCTGAGCGAGTCTGCAGTCTAGGCTGGCTCAGTTTTACGAGTGTACACTTTGTGTTAGCAACATTTCTTTCACTCGCTGGTGACGAGAGGAATTCACGCCTCATTCTTCAACTTCGAAGTTATATTGAAGTGTTAATATTAGTTTGGTTTAGTCAAGATGCACTTGTCAAGTGTTAACACGTTTAGTCTACGTTAGCCACGATGATGAAGTGTGTAGGTAGAGCTAGTTTGCAGGAATAATACACTTGTTACGGTTTAGGTATGACAAGAAAAGTTTCTAGTAGTTTAGTTTTAGTCTGTTTGTACAACTCTTTATAGTCTTGACATTATTTTATGAGAAAAATTCTCCTAGTAACACTTTTAGATTGACTTACTTCCCAAAATATGTTGAACTATTTAAAGCAATCATAGAATTGCTAGAGTACTTAAATGTGCGCACGAAAAATATATGGTTGACATTGATTGAGATATTTTTTATGTATTTTCCAAGAAAACTGAACTGTTAGTTTTATATATATTTAAATTAAATTATGAAAATTTAGAATTAAGAAGATGAAGCTATTTAGTATTAGAATGATTAATTTATTGGTGATGCAGTAGGCCTACATGGGAAGCGTAACTAATAGGCTAATAATACAAAATGCAACTAAAGCAAATCGTCGTGTGTTTGAATGAATATGCTTTTGCAAGTTAGGCCTATAAGAAATGATATTTTGTGATTAGGTGCGCAGTTTTAAACCCAAACACAACCGAACAGGCGCATTTTTGCTTGGATGAAACCATTAATCCAATTCAAATGCATAATCATTAAAACTTCACCGACGCTGTCGATACCGGATCAACTTTTCTTTGGCAAAAGAAAGTACGTAATGTTAGGTAGGGTGTTTAATATATCAGGTTTTGGTTCTAGCTCAAGCTCTTGGTTTCGATTTAGAAACGCATACTAGTTGAGGTGACTTAAAATTTAAAAGTGCATTCGAAAAACTCGATCTTTCTCTTTCTCTCACTAGCCTTCAAATAAAGACCTAAATCAATCAAACAATCTCTCTCTCTCTCTCTCTCTTTTTCTCTCTCTCTCGCACTACATTGGTTCCACGAAGAACAACAATCATTACATGCATATTCTCATACTCATGAAGCAACAATCCACGGTTCATGTTAAATCCCCTCTATTGGTTTAGTAGCACATGCGCGATCTGTGCAGGCATATGCGTTAAGTTTGTTTGCAATATGAGTTAACAGTGTTAATTTGTTTGTATTTCTTAAATTTACACAAGTACTTAGTATATACCTTTTTCACGAGCCACTAATTGATTGAATTAAATCCAAATTTGTATTCTACATCTTATAATTTGTATTTATTTATTTATAACATACATGTTCAACCTTGGTTATGGCATTTGAACATAATTTAAATAAAAGCCAACACTGACGTGTAATTCTTTAAATTCCTATTTAAAATACGTATATGTGAGTGTAAATAGTAACTTATATTGAATCAGTCCTCCCATGGGAAATAATGTTCTACGATTTCCCACCAAGTAAACAGACTTGAGCGTTTATGGGGATTTGGATATGCATGTAGCTAGTTGTATTTTTGAATCAATTCTATATATAAATGGGTATTTATTAGTTTTTCAGTGTCTTTCATACACTCCGCTACCATTGCGTCCTGGGTCGAACGGTACATCAATAGTAATCTAGTGCAGTGGGTGATTTGCTTGGCACGTCCCACGTAACAGTAACCCTGGATGAAAGTAGATATGTCCAAGCTGCTCTGTCTGTCTGTCTGTCTGTCTGTCTGTCTGTCTGTCCGTCCGATACAGTTAGTTGTCCGATCTGGGACAGCGAGAGGTTCTCAATCTCACTTTAGACTCCCGCACTCGAGACAGAGTCGACTCTCGCGTCTGACACAAGGAATTCAACTATATTTAAAACTAATTTAATTATTCTCATTTTTAATACAAATCATTTGGATCATTGGCCTTGTGGTTAGCGTCAAGGCTTCCAAAGCAGAAGATCCAGAGTTCGATTCCCGCTCTTGGCAAAGTCTTTAATCTTCTGATTTGGACTTCGATCCATCAGTTCAACACTGACGAATCTCATACGTTAATTATCCGTGTTTTGTTTTGGCAGCTCAATGTCAAACGTGCAACAAACATTCAGTTTAACGCACGTGTCAAGCCTGAATTATGTGTTCAGGTGATTGGTTGTGACTAAGAAAGAAATTGCGTTAGTCAATGTGTAACTCACGCCTATGTACGTAAGCGGTTACAAAATAAAGTGATTACTTTCAGTCACTAAATATTATGCATTGGCTAATTACACACTGCCTGTAGCTCGTAGTATAAGTGCTTACCTTCACAGTTACTTAAATATGTTTTCGATCTTTATTATTGTTATATAATGTTGAGTAAATGTTGAGTAGGTATTAATGACGGTCTTTAAGGAAATGTTAAGCTAGTCAGTAATCACGTCATTTATAAGTCTAATGCTGTAAACACGTCTATTAGCAATAAACACGCGCCACGAAGCTGCTATAATTACTTAATAAGTAGGAATATAATCCCCACACATGATGAGCAATTTGGAGCCACATTATCACTTTGTAGCTTCGATTAACCACAACTGGCAATCTTAACATTATGTTTTTGAGAGTTTCATTTCACCTTGCCCCCTTCAATTGACGACCTCCCCGACGACGATGACAATGACACAACGAACGATGACAAAGACGATGATGACTACGACGTGAGAACCCTCTTTACCCGTGGCTGGTTGACCAGTATGGGCCCCTCCTCCCCATATCCCCTAGGCTAGAGTGACGCATTTTGACCTAACGGTTGACGCGCCCTTAATCCAAATAAACCAAATACTATTGACTATATCAAATATATATACCAATTATTAAATTGTAAATATTTGTACATACACTGTTCTTAAAATAAATATTTTATTTGTAATATTTCATATTTATAGGCCTATGACAATATTATATCGTTTATTCTTTAAAGTTGAGTATACGTGTGTGAGTTTATATGTTAGTTGCGTTAGCGAGCGTTATGCGAGCGAAGCGAAGATTCCATTTCACTAACTGGAGAAAAAAATCCGGAAGTTTTTTTTTTATCTTGTTTTTTTCTGTATTTTGTCGTTTGTCCACACGATTCCGGCCTAACCGATAATCCGATTGCAATGAAATTTCATGGAGGCCTTCGAAATCTCGAACTTAGAACTGCCACGTTTTTGAGCGCAATCGGAAAATTTTTCTCATGAAAATCGCAAATTTTAAAGATATTTTCAATTTTTAAAAATTCTTCGACTTATAACCTACATGCTTTATCGATTTTAATGATTTTGCACAGAACCTTTATTATGAATTAGATATTTTGTGAAATTTGAGCGCAATTGAAAATATTTATCATAAAATTGAAATTACAGGGATTTTCTTTTTTAAACAATTCTTTGACTTATAACACCTACATGCTTTATCCGATTGTAATGATTTTTTCGCAGAACCACTTATTTTATAAATTGTTATATAAGTGTCAAATTTGAGCGCAATCGAGAAAATATTTCTTATAAAATCGCAATTTTACGATTTTTTTAACAATTACGATTAATTAAAAAAATTAAAAAATTAAGTTAATTTTTAATTTAATTTAATTTAATTTTAAAAAATTTCAACTTAGTAATGATTTTTCCACAGAACAACAGAAAATTCGCATAACACATGGCAGCTCAATGCACCAATTACGCTCATCCAACAACGCGGCGGGACTTAAGCGTTTTCCTAGTATGCATGTTCTTATGGAGGCGTTCACGACCGTAGAAATGCGTCTACCGTGAACTTAAACGTTCAACACGGCCTAACTTTCAAGTTGGCGTTCTTGGGTTCTTGCCTTATTTGAAGCTGATCTTTAACTAGACTTTAGTTGAAATTTCACCTTGATCTCAAGAAAATGAAGTAATCACGTCATAATTTACACACTTCGGTCATCAATATTCAACGCTACGTCTGATTGTGCCTGCTCATACCGTCTAGATGCATTGTCTTCATGTAGATTGCAGTCAGGTCGCAATCATCCAGACAGCGTCACCTGCCTAATGTGATGTTGGCGACACTTGGGCGACTGCAGACACTCATTTAAGATAATCCCTAGGCTGTGACATGCAACACGGTATGGCAGAGTCGTGTAAGGCATGTGTGCACCTAGAACTAGAATACAAGGAATCTTAGGGCCTGGCGCTTGAACAGTGTTCGGTTGTCTACGATATGCGTGGCTTACTGGCTTAGCCCTAGCACGGGATGTAGTTTCCATTATAGTTTATTTTGAAAATAAAATAGAATTACATTTTTATTCATAAACTGGATTTGCATATTAAAGCTATTATGTTTAGCCCGACAGGAAAAGTAATTCATACTCGGTTGTAGGTTTCTATAAATTATTGCACCCCGTACCGTACTACTATGTTCATAGTTTTACTCGTCTAACTCTCCTCTTTTTAGTGTGGTTATACTCTTAAATGAATAAATAAATACGTACATTCGTATTTACTCAGTCCCATTACATAATTGATTTCCAGTGGGGGACTTTAATTTCCCTGTCGCTGCCGACGCCATCGACGATCGAACAATGACCAACTGGTATTGTAATTTTAAATATGAAACACCGACCCATCTCGTTGGGCACGATTCCACCCGCGAGAGACTCCAGAATCAACAATGCTGATATACTATTATATTCACACATCAAGAATCATACGATCAATATGCTGGTTTTGCTCAATATGTGTATTAACGACCTTCAATGTCACTCACTGTGTTCTAGTACAATGTAAATAGGATACATTCGGTTACCTGCAATTTTAAATATGAAACACCGACCCATCTCGTTGGGCACGATTCCACCCGCGAGAGACTCCAGAATCAACAATGCTAATTCTTACATACTATTACATTCCTTCGATCAGTATGCTGGTTTTGTTCATTATGTGTATTAACGACCTTCAATGTCACTCACTGTGTTCTAGTACAATGTAAATAGAATACATTCGGTTACCTGCAATTTTAAATATGAAACACCGACCCATCTCGTTGGGCACGATTCCACCCGGCAGAGACTCCAGAATCAACAAGGCTAATTCCTACATACTATTACATTCCTTCGATCAGTATGCTGGTTTTGTTCATTATGTGTATTAACGACCTTCAATGTCACTCACTGTGTTCTAGTACAATGTAAATAGGATACATTCGGTTACCTGCAATTTTAAATATGAAACACCGACCCATCTCGTTGGGCACGATTCCACCCGCGAGAGACTCCAGAATCAACAAGGCTAATTCTTACATACTATTACATTCCTTCGATCAGTATGCTGGTTTTGTTCATTATGTGTATTAACGACCTTCAATGTCACTCACTGTGTTCTAGTACAATGTAAATAGGATACATTCGGTTACCTGCAATTTTAAATATGAAACACCGACCCATCTCGTTGGGCACGATTCCACCCGGCAGAGCCTCCAGAATCAACAATGCTAATTCTTACATACTATTACATTCATACGATCAGTATGCTGGTTTTGTTCATTATGTGTATTAACGACCTTCAATGTCACTCACTGTGTTCTAGTACAATGTAAATAGGATACATTCGGTTACCTGCAATTTTAAATATGAAACACCGACCCATCTCGTTGGGCACGATTCCACCCGGGAGAGACTCCAGAATCAACAAGGCTAATTCTTACATACTATTACATTCCTTCGATCAGTATGCTGGTTTTGTTCATTATGTGTATTAATGACCTTCAATGTCACTCACTGTGTTCTAGTACAATGTAAATAGAATACATTCGGTTACCACGTGATTTAGCTCCAGTTTGACGGCGTAAAATAAAATACGCGCTACTTTCCAGCAACACGCGGTCGAGCACGTGCTCGAAACACGTGCGTTCACCCCCCCCCCCTCCAATCCCCCCCCCCCCATCAAGAACAGATCGATCTCCGAGGTGGGGGAGGCAGCGAAGTGGTGGTGGCTAATTGGCAATCTAGAGTAGATTAATTATTTCAAGTTTTAAACAACCGGTCACTATAGTGTGATGTAGGCATAGGAGGAGTAACAAAATGCAATGTTATCACAAAAATAAAGCTGCAAACTCTATATATAGATAGGTACATAAGTACGAACAAACTGTTATGATATTGCCCGTCAACAAGGATGATGAAGAATGTGTTTGGCGACCCTTGGGGTGAAAGGGACATTTTTGTGTACTTGGCACCTCCACTAAGAGATTTCAATGCTCGATACTGTTTTATTCGTGTGTTATTCTTCGATATTCTGTTGGTTAAGTTGCTACGCTCACTATTTTGGCTTCTCACGTACTCGAGTATGTTTCAATTTTTCATCAGGTTGGAGTAAAAAATCCATGTTTTGGCTAAGTCACAACTGATGGTCGATCTGTTATACAATGCAGTGAAGCGGACTCAAAACCTTCATCAGTTTTGGAGTAAATAGAGAAATCACAACCAGAACCAGCCGTAGACAACAACAACAACAACAACAAGGAAGCTAATACGTATATTCTAGAATTGTTATTTACTACATTTCCAAATAAACATACCCATAGAAAAAGTAAAGCGAAGTTTCTTTAAAAAGGTTTCTGACATTGATGTTGATGAACGATGCAACTCAAAGTGGGTCAGAAAAACATTACACGCTGCTATGTAGAATCCGCTGAGTGCCTCGCCGTACTTTCAAAGTGCACCTTTCACACTCTCTCTGCTTTGGTTGGGCTGCTGCATGGGATATACCGTTGTGCTATGTTATTGAGTTCCTGCCCGTTCCCCCAGACGTTAAATACTCAGTTCAAATATTGTAAACTATATGCCAAATTTATATCAGATTATTAGCAACAAGTCACACCACTGAAAAGGGTAAATCAAGTGTTCGTTAATAACACTTATTTCAAAAAAGTAACAAATCTTGTGGACTTCCCTCGTTATAAAAATAAAATATTTTGCATAGCAGAACTGGTTTTCAGTGGGAGACTAATTTGAAGCGGTCAGTGACGAAACTTCGGAACAGATAGGAACCAACGCTGAGTGACTACAGTAAATTAATCAATAATTATGATTTAATATTTATAAACGCAGATTAATTAAACATTGGCCAAGGCTGTTCTAACGGTTGACGCGCCCTTTCACCCAAAAGACTTAAAATAAATAAATAAAAATAAAATAAAAAACTTCTTCTATCTCACAATGTTTTCTTATGTTCACAATGCTTAGCAACGTACATAGTATTTAATTATTTGTCTAGTATTTTAAAAATAAAATAGCATTCGTTAAAATGTGTAATTTATCCATTATTTTCACATCTGGGTCAGTTTCTAACTTCATCTAATACATGTCATAATTTGTATTTTTAGAGTCTACGCACTCATTCAACTCATTTCCAAGGGGGGGGGGGGGTTACTTTGTCATATAATCAGAAATACATTCGCGCCGATGCTCTTGTGCCCCAGATATAGTATCTGCGTACACTGTGAATAGGATACTAATTACACTGAGTGTGCCTATCTTATAAACTAATATTGAAATGTAAGCAGCAGCTCACGGCGTTTTATATTCGAATTGAAGAGAATTCGCTGCCTAACCTTCAATCAGTGGCCGATTGTTGTTTCGTCTCCTGGGCGTGCAAATACATCTACTAACAAACACCCTTGTCTAGCATCGTTGCCTCTGCCTATCATCATGCTATATTTTATTTTATTTATGAAGTGTGAATTGAAGATTCTACGAGAAAAAGTTACAAAATATATAAGTTTCGAACTTTGAAAAGTTTGAGTTTCGAACGGAGTTTAGTAACAAGTAAGATAAAGTTGCCTCTCTCTCTCTCTCTCTCTCTCTCTCTCTCTCTCTCTCTCTCTCTCTCTCTCTGATCTCGACAAGTACAGCTTAGTACAGGGCCGCTAGGAAGTTTTCCATTTCTTTTACCAGAAAACATTTTCTCGTTGAAAATATTCTCTTTGGTAGAGCACATCACTGAATTTAATTTCAGTATTTTACGGTTCCTGTGAATTGCATAATTTTTATGATAAGTTCTTAAATTATAATTATGTGAATGCCTATATAGTCATTTATTTCAAATGGATTTTTTTAAACAATTCACTTTTGCATACATTTATTTATGTTGTAGTATGTCCACATAATAAATCGCGTTTATTTAATCGGCTGTATTTTTAATAATCAACACTTAATTGTGTTTAGAATAAAGAATATAAAAATAAATGTTAATTGTTATGTTAATCTGAATTTTAAAAGAAAACCGATTTTGAATAATTTTCGTTCGTATCTGAATTCTGTATTACTATATAAGATTTTGCTTACTGTAAAAAACGAACAAGTCTATTCTTGAGAGAACCTGTAGGAAATCAACAGTTATACTAGCATTGAGTATAGAAGTAGTATAGAAGAAGTTCTATACTCAGTGGTGTTAGTTCGAATCCCGTCGAGACCGGCAATCCTGACTGAAGGTTTTTTCCAAGGCTTTCAAGGGATTGAGTCCTTATAAACATCCCTCGGAGATCACTTCACAATTATCGTCCAAACTCCAATATACCTAGTTATGAGGGGTGAGGAGCATTGCACCCTCTGCAGGTTTCCCACGAGAAATTAAAAAAAAATTGTAGTAAGAGTGTGAGGAAAGTATGCCACACACGTGACACGATTGTAAGTATGTAACAGATGCATGCTGGGTATGCAAGAGATAGGAATGTGCGAGTGAGACGTATTTGTTTCCAAACTTGATGAAGTCGTGAAGTTCGTCTACCTGTATAATAATTAGCAACACGGTGTAAAGATCCGAGCCCAGACTTTGAGTTCAAACATGCGTTACTTAAAAACTTAAATGCCTCGGGCAAAAGCGACTTCTACATTTCAAAGTTTAGCAGACGATGAAACGCAAAAACAAAGGACTAGACAATTGAAAAAGTTGTGTTTATAATGCATGTATGTACATGTAGACAACCGGCTTGCATGACCCACACTCTGTAACACTGGACAGTTACGTTGCCAGCTAGCTGTAGATAGACCGCATCCTCGTCTCACTTTAGAATATCATGCCAACTTTGACAATCAACACGAACACGACAAATACATTTAATTTATTTCGTATTCATACTTTTATCTTTGCTGTTTTATAATGGAATGTGTAGTCTACACTTTAGGCGGGATTGTATTTTCTTTTTCTCATACTTCACTTACAATGTATGTTAAAATTAAAACCTCTAGGGTTGAACATTTTGTTTCACAATGAAATACACTCCCAGTCTTAATTGTAATTGTATACTATCAAAATGTAATCCAAAGTATTATGTAGGCCTAAATGTTTTTTTAACCAAAAAATGCCGGATTGAAATATTTTTAGA
Organism: Sweltsa coloradensis; assembly: GCA_024449915.1. NCBI lineage: Eukaryota > Metazoa > Arthropoda > Insecta > Plecoptera > Chloroperlidae > Sweltsa > Sweltsa coloradensis. The sequence continues at coordinate 485,393 of JAMZAV010000970.1, forward strand.
AAGCTATAGAAGAAACATTAAAGCTGTCAGTCGTTCTCATTCACATTAAAAAGGTATTTACCATCTAAACTCAAAAAACATATTTCATTAACACTAACTAGTTTTGAATTTAGAAAGTAACAGAAAAATTATTGAGTCCACCATGACCCTAAAAAATTTGACAAACTTAGTAATTTTCGAGCTAGGTCCCATCGGCAAAAGTCTCCCGATTAACTCCTGAATAATTAAGCCAGGCTGAGACTTGGCATGTGCCGGCATCACAACATATGTCTGTAGGTTTCATAATAGTCTGTGTGTCCCCCTGTCTTGTACACCCCTGCCTGTCTTCGGAACCCTGTTCCCCGCCAAGCAAGCAGCTTGCTGGCTGCACAGCAATTAGCTGATTAACTCCTGAATAATTAAGCCAGGCTGAGACTTGGCATGTGCCAGCATCACAACAAACTCCCCCGGCATTAATAACGTTAGGTTACTACGGGCTGGATGGGTAATTAGAAAAAGTGTTTTCTAAGTAATTAACTTGGTTTGGGAGCGAGTCGGTGTTTACCACTTGGAACCCTAGTTTAGCGTCCCCCAGAGTAAAGTGAATTAAAACACGCGAGTCACTGGTTTATGTTTGTTTATATTTTTGCGCACCGAAGGTCACACTGTCACTTTAGTGCCTTTTATTATAATTACTACACGTGATTTTATCATTTATGCATTAGGTCATCGTGTCTCGTTCACGTCAATTATTTTATTTTTTATTTAACATTTATCCTATTCAGTTAAAAAAAAAACTGATTGACAAGGGCAACTAAATAAAACTAATTAGCTACATAAAATGCAGACACAATAATTTGAAATAGTTATATTACCCATCAATGTATACTGTAAACGATATTATACATTTATACTCAACAACAATGTAAAGAATGTATAATATACTTTCTCTCCATGTTTCAGTATTACCTCATTATAACGAAAAAATTAGTTATTTTAGTAAATCGTGAATTAATAGCTTAAATATTATTAGGGTACACATATTATGCGATATTTCGATTAATTTTACCATCCATTTTCAACAGATTTATTGACAGTCAGAATGGCAACAATGCTTTAAAAAATAAACACTGTGATGCGATGCAAGTAGGCATGACCAATAGAACAGGATGAAGCTATTAATAAAAACAATCTGTTGTTCTGGTAGTTAATGCCAACTAAAAAACGTAAAAAATAATTATGAAAACTTGTTTTTATACGATAATAAATGTCATGTATAATAACACAGGAAGTTCACAACTAAGGTCGATGGAAGATTGTGCCTAAATGGCCTTCATCTATTGTCCTCCATTGCCCTGCATCAGTTACTAACAAATTACTATAATTCCTCCCAATATGCGTGTCTTGCATAAGTCAACCGTTGTCTAATCAAAACATGTGAGTTGCAAAGCATGACAGAAAATTTGTAGTGTATCGTTTTAACCCTTTATGGAGCAAGCAACTGGGACCCAAAATTTAGCTTTCTATCTAACAATTTGAAACTCATGATTTTTCTAAAAGATTTTTTAAAGATTTTTCCTTTATTTTTTTTTAATAAAATGCTAATTTTGGATCCCAAATTGACATCAAAGAAAAAAATTCTTTTTTCTTCTCAAAAAATTAGATTTTTGTTTGTAATTTTCAATCCCCCCCCCTTTTTTTTTACAGTCGAACAAAATATCCGGGACACCCGGAAACTGGTGTATTTTTGTGTTTTTATACACAATTCGATTTTTGATTATCACAAAAATTCTTCTAATCATTAGAATTAAATAAGGAAAAATTCTACCAATTCCGAACAAAACAAATCAACCTTTGAAAAACTGACAGATTTAATTGTGAAGATTTTTTAAAGTGGTGGTAAACTGTTATTCCCTATAATGGTTTTTTAATGTTAATAATAAAGATAAGTAGCATCGATGCATGTCGCTTTTTATTTTACCCCAAGACAAGAAATGTTCACCCCTAGCCCTGATTCCAGACTAACAAACGAGGGCGTACACGCACAATAAATAACTGGCGTAATTACCTAATTAGTGTACTGACCCTCAGAGTCCGTGTCAAGGGATGAACTAGGACAACAGCTTGGAACTGTGTCACGCAATACCATCCTAATACGTCATGTTGCTTCTTGATAATATGCGTGACGTGTTGTTTCTACCTTATCGTGTGAGGTTCATCCCAATATAGCCTCAGTTATTTTGAAACGGTTCGGATTGTAAAACACCTCTTTATACCCAGCTAATTGTCTGGGGTAGGGGCAGGGGGTTGGGGTTGGGAGGTTGGAATAAAACGTAGACTTGCTCAAGGCGATTCTGTGAACAGTTAATTATTTCTAGTACGAGGACGTTTTAGTGGATTCCTTAATTAGTGAGATATCTTAGAATGTGTTTTCTAAACATTCAAACAACGAATAAGGATTCTCAAATAACAAATAGTACGGGAACGAGAGTACCCAAAATAGGGCTCAAAGTTCACCGTCATTGTTCCTAGCTAGTTCTAGCCTTCACTGATGGTGGAGGTGACGGGAACATATATATTCAAACTTTATGGGGGGGATAACCCCCTCGCCCGCCCCAAACCCCAGGAGTCACCAGAATCATTATCTACCATCTTTAATTGTTGAAGAGCTATTTGCAACACGTCGTGCTTGATTTTTATCGTGAGACGTGACATGCATACGAACAACAGAAACTTAGGAGCATATTTTTATAGCTTGAAATTAGAATAAAGAGAAAAATTATTATTTTCAAACAAATGAATTATTCTAGGCAATAATAAATAAAATATTCTTTGAAACAAAATGAATAATTTAGATTTAAATTATTTTACATCACTTTTTCACTAAAAATTAAAATATAGTGTCTCGGAAATGCTAGAAAATTATCACTTAAACGCTATTTACTAAACAATAAAAGAAGACGTGTAAATTAACGTAGTTTTTCTCATTAAAATGATTGATGTTGTAGGCCCTTACCCTAGGCCAGGTATTTGCAAATCTTTATTACCATTCTTTGCCATAATTCAAAACGCCAAGAGTTGAATTCGTGATAATGTTCGTTATTATAATGTTTAAAACACTTATTTAAATAGTTTATTTGAGAAAATGGATACTGCTATCGGCGTTACTCATGATTCAGAATAGTGCAATGCTCCGATAGAGACGAAGTTAATACACATTCATTTTAAAATACAATATTCGTAAACGGAACAAAATAGACAAGAATGATGATTTATTGAATACAAGCTAAAAGATGTATGCCTCAATATAAGACTGGTACTTTGAACAAGTTCGGAGCCGAGGCACGTCGCACGGAGAACGCGCTCGCAACTGTATTCAACTATATATATGCTAAGTGGATTTGCGGAACCACCAGAAAGAAGTGTGAAATATATGAAACGTGTGACAGAACGGCCGTATGCCATAGGGACGGGATATAGCAGGATTATCATGATGGGGCAATTCAGAGAACAAAATAGCTAGAAAGCTGCGATTCTACCTTACAGAAATCCTTTCTAAAGAAAATTGATCGTAGGCCTACCATTTATTGTAGTTATTGTGTGAATAAAGGGAGTTTTTTTCTTGTAAAGATGTGACCACTTTTATAATCTTTAATAATGACAACGACGACGACGACGACGACGACGACGACGACGACGACGACGACGACGACTACATCGAATATATATATATTTATGCAGACATTGTATTTTCGGTAGTCCGTGTTGTTAGACGAGTGAGCGCAGCGAACGTAAGTCTTCCCTAACGCTATACTCGATCGGGCTTTGGCCGTGAGCATTGTCCAATGTATGTATGTTAAATGTCTGTCTGTCTGTCCAGGCTCATACGGCCGAACGGCCAAATAGAATGGGCTGAAATTTTAAACACACATCCGTGACCAGGTAACTGAGAACTGCTAACAAAATGAGCAATATCCATTTCGATTTAAAACTACAATAAATAAAATGGGATTTTTAAAAATATCGGTAGCATTTGTTTAGATTTTCCATATGAAAAATAGGCCACAGCCTACGATATAAAAACAATTCAGATATAGTCGCTATCAGTCGGTGATTTTTCGTATGTTTTTGTTGTCAATACGGTATGTCATTCTCTAAAGGTAATGTCATTATTCTTGTTTAAATTCATCAACTAATTAATAATGATGACCAATTGACCATCCACAAGAAACAGTGCAATACCGCAGTAGACCCTATACAGTATACACGCAGTACTACGCCATATAAAGGTATAATTAAAATCGGAGACTAGACCACCTACTTTATTCTAACCTACGTCATGAATGTTAGATATGTGTACGCTTTACGTAGGCCTAAACCATATGGTCGTGTATTTGGCACAGAGCATTGCTCTGCATATGGTAAAAGACGATCGAATTAGACTAAGTCCATCTCGCAAACATCAGCTGGTAAGTATAAAAGTGAAGTATATATACTCCACGAAAAGATGCGACCTCTGGCAGTCGTCGTCGGGGACCTCTACCCCTTCCCTGACAACCCCCTTGAGAGTGCAAATAAGAGGGGTTTGAGATTAGTTGTTATAAGGGCGCGTCAACACTGTAAGGCCTAATGCGCCACTCTAGCCTAATATACTGTGGAGAAAATGCCCATGCTAGCTAGATTCAGCCTTAAGTTTTGGGAGGAAAGGGGATGTTCCCGGGTACTCAACACATGGCTTGCTCACTCGTCTAACAACGACTTTGGCGGTTCCCTAGTTTTATTATTAGTTCCAACGTTTCGGGCAGTTCTCCCTGCCCATCTTCAAGGAAATTGAAAACATAAAACAATATAAAAAACAAACAAAACCTTACTCCATAACATACACTGCAACTGGATACATAGACAAAACTCAATAGCTTAGAAAACATGGATACTAATGACAACATATTATTAACATCCAGATATTTAAAAAACTGTGAAGACATCAACACACCCTATTACTTTTTGTGTGTTGATGTCTTCACAGTTTTTTAAATATCTGGATGTTTATAATATTATGTTGTCATTAGTATCTATGTTTTCTAAGCTATTTAGTTTTGTCTATGTATCCAGTTGCAGTGTATGTTATGAAGTAAGGTTTTGTTTGTTTTTGATATGTTTATGCTTTCAATTTCCTTGAAGATGGGCAGGGAGAACTGCCCGAAACGTTGGAACTAATAATAAAACCACACAGACTACCCGAAAATACTATGTCTGCATATTCAATCCGTGAAAGTCTGCGATATAACATATATATATATATATATATATAACAATTAGCAATAACAAAAATTAGCTGCTGCTTTTGCCATTTAAAAAATAGTAAACCTGACCAAGTCCGAATTACTACATAGGATAAGAGAATAATAATTTGTACAATTTTGTAAAGTTCTTTTGTATAGTTTCTTTTCTATAAATTCATCTTTCAGCTAAAAAACAATACTTCACTAGGGTTATCCATTAACGACTACGAACCGGCTACTACCCTAATGAACGCATTTACCCCTAGGGGTGACTAGAATGCCAAGCACTAAACACTTACAATATTTTGGCTTGTATTACACACTATATGGACTATCTAATGATCCAATGACACCATGGGGCTACCTAACTTCTAATCAATAACTGATATTATAACCAGAAGTAGAACGTCAATGTTACAGCGTTAGTTTAATATATTATACTATAATTAGTGAGCGTACTCTAAAATAACTCCACATTATTTTAAATTGCAAATAAATGTAACCTCACTTGGACGTATGTCGGGTAATAATCTGACATAGAATTGACGCATACATGAATAAGTCAGAATGGATACACAACTCATACGTTTTTATGCCAAGAGGGAAAACGAAATGCTGGTCAAAACAAGACGTGTTCGTCAAACATACAGACAAACAGACACAATTATTATTGATTCGTCTCAGTTTTATGTCTGTCTGATGCGCCCGCAATAAACACAAACTGTTTACACGATAATAACATCGTGTTTATTCGTAGTAAGAAGTTTACTACTCGATACATGGACGACATTAAAACAGAAAAACACCCGTTAGCAAGAATGTTACACAGTGTAAAACTCTATGGCTGAACACAAATAAAAACTTTACGACTAACTAACTCTGGATCGAACCGTAATATAAAAACTTTTGCCACGTTGTTAGTGCAACATTAGAGTCGCATTTAGCTTGTTCGGCGAGGATTTTCAGGACTAATGAGGTTATGTCAACTGTTTTGACTGACACGCGTGGCAATGTTTTGAGTTCTGGGTAAACGCGTTATTTCGCAATGAATTCATAATAAACAATGATCGAGGGGGAACAATGTGAATTCGCTGACTGACAAGTTGCCCAAATAAAGAATATACCTTTATTTAGCGACTTGGCGCTTGTTTGCTAAATATTACCATAGCACAACTAGGCCATATCCAATTGTATCTGATCAGAATTTTTAAAATAAATATATTTATTAAATTTCATAGACGAGACACATTGTTATGCTGTAGCCTTTTCATATAACTATGTTGGGTTTAATTATTTAGTTCATTGTTTAGAAGTCAGCTTAACGTACGATGTAGCCAATATATATTTTTTTAAATTTCAATATTTTCAATAGGGGTGTAATAAACTGTGCAGAAACATCCAGTGGCCGACAGTCGAACTCAATTCAAAATTGATAATCATTTCTACTCTTTATGGATATTATGACTACTTTAAAATCGTTTGTTATTTTCTAATTTATTTTGGTAACATATTCTGTATACACGAACTTATCAGAAAATGAGGATGTGTACTGTTTATTGATTGTGTGTTCCTACACCATCGAACCAGTGTAGTTTTGTACCCATGAACAGATCGTATTGTCACTATTTGTATTTGTACGGTGTGGAATAGGTCTGGGTCTTAGTTCACGGGGAGCGTGGGTTCGAAGCCTCGACAGAGTATACACGAATATGATTCTGTGCTTAGTCTTAGTAATGCACTAAGGTATCAAGCGATAAGATTTCGTTCTTAGTCTCATAGAATCATAGGCTATACAAGACGATAATGATTTCTGTTTCTTTACGTCTCTATTAATGCCTAACGCTATTCGAGACGATGAGTGGTGATGGATGACGATGAAGGACGATTACAAAACAAAAACATGCCTTATGCGGGATTCGAACACACATATGACAGCAGTAAACAAATGGTGCATTATATTCATTTTTAAATTTATAATAATATAATATGTTGAAATTGGCGCTTGATGGACGCAAGTATAGTTGAAATGAATCCATGAATAAGTAGCAGGAGTAGGGCAATCATCACCCCCTTGTAATATATGACTTATGATGTAAACCCAAGGAAGCACGTCGTATATAACGTGGTTTTCTTGAGAGATTCTTTTTCCATTGAAAAATATTTTAAAATGAAAATAATAGTATACGCCCACTAAAAAATAAAAACGATACAATTTTTTTTACAAAATCCTTAATAAACATAATTTAAAAATATATTCTTTATTTGGCATTGACGAATTCTTTTTATAACAATTGCTTTAAATGTAGTTATAAAACCTTATTAATATTGCAGATGCACTAGGAACGTTTTTGTTATTTTTACAGTTCATCATTTCAATTTTTTGTACGTTTTTAGATAGAGCGCGTCACGGTTTTTGTTATACGAGAATTAGCATAAATAGTTAAACACCTGAATAGAAATCTGTAACGTCATCAATCTTTCTATCTGTTTAAAAATATGTGTCTACATTCCCAATTCAATTGCTTTATTGCAGTTAAATATTATTTAATGAACAAATGCATGCACAGCATTATTACGTAATGCAATTTGCAATAATCGTGTTCAAGGTAAATAACTATCATTGACAGCAAAAACTATTCTCGTGCCAGCGTTACGATAACAATGAGCTTTACACTGTTTACTGACACGCATACCGATATTAGGTAATCATTAAAAAATCACGTAATATATGATACTGTAATTAACAGTTGATAAAATATGATTGGTGTACTTACTTGATAACTGTTTGCTTCATGCTGCCGTTCATTAAACTAAGCAACCATTAAACAATGTTCTTCAAAAATAAGGTTTTCTCCACCACAAAATGTGTAAATATAAAATAATAGGAACTAGACACAGCCTTCGTTAGTAAAAATTTGATTTTTTCACTTTGACTTCATTCACTTAGAAAATGGAAATAAAATAATTATAAATCACAGCTTAACACAATTAACTATTAACATTCTTGATAAACCGTCTACACTTAAGTTGTGTGTGTCCTTATCGCATCACGTATTGAGTGTGTACGAAGTGTTTGTTCGAAGTCTGATACGCGTGCGTGGAGGGAGGGGGACGTCTTCACAGTTTCAAGTCTGGTTCTAAACTGGCGCTGCGTCGCCTCTACCTCAACATAAATACGCGAGAATACTTAGCAGGACATGATTCTCTACTCGCGCCGTGGAAGTGCACCAAGGAAGACCGTCTACCTGAGCGACCAATGGCGAGAGAGCTAGCTTGACGAACAGCCAATCAGGAGCGAGGAACGAGGTTAGGTTAGGAGACTCAAATGTGTTTTCCGGGACGGGGAGTCGTAAACACGAATTTCATGTGAGGTGTAAAAAATAAAATTTTACGTTTTCCTCAAGCGAGACTCGAACCCAGATACCCTATATAGAATGTAGCGGTGCTTCCACTCTCTTTTGCCCTCCCTTCCGCTTCCTATCTCTCTCTTCATCCTATCTCTATCTTAGGTTCGATGGAAGATAAGGCTTCACTAGCCTTAACCCAGCCTTAATTAAGACCTTAATCAATCAATCAATCTTCCGCCTTCTTAGTCAATGCAATGGAATCGTATTACAAAACTGTATGACTAGCCTACTACTATTAACTTTCCCATTTATATTTTTATAATTCTATTCATTACCAACAGCATTATACAATATACTATTTTAACAAACAAAACGCAATTATGCATTAACATTTTATAAGTTAGTTATTGGGGTTTTAGGGCACAAAACAGTAAAGTTAAACATTTTATAAAGAGGAGGACCCAACACTTTGCTTTCTACCTCACAATTTGAAATTCGTGATTGTTTTATAGAATTTTAGATTTTTTAAAAATTTTTTCCATTTTTAGGAATAAAATGCTGATTTTGGATTCCAAATTGACACCAAAGTTTAAAAAAAATCCAAAATTTGATTTGATTTACAAAAATTTGATTGTTTGCAATTTTTTATTTTTCAATTTTTTTTTCATGTTCAAATTGAATCTGCTACAGGCAAACAAAATATCCGAGACATTCCGCAAATTTGTGTTTTTTTAGTGTTTTTTGATTTTAGAACCATTTCAAAAATCCTTCTAATCATAAGAATTAAATGAGAAAAATTCTACCAATTCCGAACACAACAAAGCAGCTTTTTACCCGGGTTTAAAAGTATGAAAAACTGGCTTAATCGATGACCGGTAGCAAGCCTACGAAGAGTCTTAAAATAATAAGTTTAAATAAAAATGAATATCCGAGTTAAGGCAGCTTATCAGAGGATTGTTACCCGGTCAGAACTAACTCCCTTGCATTTCTAACAGTATACCATGAAAAACGTTTGAGTCAGGATTGCTGATGGTGGGAATCGAATCCGTGACTTCTTGCATTAGTCTTGCGAGTTACGCAAGGAATGGTAACACGAGCGAGCTACTATCATCTCATTTGTTCTCAAAATGTTATGTTATTTATTATATCTCTTAATAAATAATTAAGTAAATAAATAAATAAATTCGTATTTAGAGTCTACCCACTCAGTCACAGAACTGATTTTAAGTGGGAGACATTAAATTTAAAGCAGACCAAGACAACCATGTAGGCGCCGACACCATCGACGAGCGAACTATGACCAACTAGAACACCGAGCAATCAAGCTGGACACGATTACACGCGCAGACATCGCCAGAATCAACAAGGCTGTTTAGCTTTAGAGTTTATTATGCGCCTTGTTGCTAGGACGGCCCCAAAGTCACCGTTCATTTAGAGTCGCATATTGCCTTAATTACCTCTATCATTAACTTATCCGCTCTCGGTCCTTATCGTCTAGATTTACCTTATCTTTATAGCCACTAACATTAAACGTCTAGCGTGAACTTTAGGCCATATTTGTTATTTTCTTAAACTTGACAATGAACTTGCTTTAAATGATCACAATATTGATGAATTCCTTCCCCCAAATTAAATTGATTCAACTTTCTCTTTTTATGTTTTACTTTCGTGAATGTTTTGAAACCAGAGAACGCTGAGACAAAACCAGTCCGTAACTTGTTAGGCGTCTTCTAGGTAGCGGTGCTTGGGGGGGGGGGGGGGGGGCGGGGCGAGTATATGGCGTATACCAAAAAGTAAAATATATATTTTTAAATCGAATCTATACAATGTATATAATCTCTTGGTACAAATGAAGAAATCCATTGTCAAGTCAAAGAACAACAATTATCACCTGTCACTACAACATTGTAATCAAAATCATGTCTCAAACTAATTTAAAATTTCCAATCACAAACACAAACACAACGAAACAAACATTTGACCCTGAGTGATCGCAACATGTGAAATTATTATCATTCATACAACACACGACTGGAAAAGCACGTCCGGTCTATTCTTTTGTTTTGCGGATTGAAACTTTTATTTTGGGCTTTAAACGCATAAGTAAGCAAAAATATTTTTTACTTTCTATTTTCATTGGATGCACATTATACAAACTCGTCCTAAACCGGTGATATTTAAGTGTTAATAGTATTCAATTAACGGGAATGTGTGACAAGTTTAAAGCCTGGTTTACATGCAGGTGAGTGAATGCAAGCGAACATGTTTTAGACCAATGAGGGCTAGGACCGCGCGACCAACGAACGGCGCGACCAAAGTTGAGATCATTTTACCACGTTCGCACATCGACATGAAAACTAGGCTTAAACTAGGACAAAAAGTGTTAATTACAATTAAACTATTCATTAAAACATAATAATACTCAGCATTGTTTACCCTTATCTAACGGCCCGCACATGTTCGCATGGACCGGATTTACCCTTACAAAAAGGTATGTTAACAAATAAAACAACATGACCACCCCACTAAAATTGACAGGCTACAATATTGTTGTTCTAACTGTAATTAGTTTATTATTTTAGAAATGTATTTTTGTTTCTTTATTAAGCTGGATCCTTGTGGTCACCCAACAATGGTTGGTCAGCAGTCGAGAAAATTGTTTCTCTCTCTCTCTCTCTCTCTCTCTCTCTCTCTCTATCAATTAGGTATTGTATTGATATATTAACACTAATGCTTAAAACATAAAGACCCTTTTAATCGTCTATCTAATGATTTTCATTATTCTACTTAGACAATGTCGCTTATTGATCCTCTTCTCTCTGCTCTCTTATACGAACATGATATTACCGATCTAAACATGACCTAAGTTCTCTGAATGTATTTTATGTTACAACGTAGAAAGTCGGCTTGTAGTTTGTAGCTCTCTATAATACATTCACGTTTAATTTAATTTGAAGTTTAATTGTACCACGGCAGGTCCTATGTAAGATTAATAATAAATATGTTAATTTAATTTAAATCAAAATGGGCCTGCTGTATTCCCTCCTGGCGTATTACGGGATATTATTGGTTGGCAAGCTGTAGTGGTGTTGACGTCACACCCCTGAATTTTACCTGTCTGGTTTGATCTTCATATTCGTTACCCTCTGACGTCAATGTTATCCGTGCATGTATTATTTATAATTCGCTCTTGAACTTCGTTTAATTTAACCAAATTGGAGACATATTGATATCAAGGTTATTGATTCCTGGCGTGTCGTATAGTAAGTAAAAATATTGAGAGATTTTTTACCGCTGTAAACCTCTTATAGGGTGCAATGTATGCCCCTCTACACCTGTCTAACTATAGGACAGGACAATTGTGAAAGGATGTCCGAGGGGTGTTTAAGAGGACTCAATCCCTTGCATTCGCATTAACGTCTGAGAAAAACCTCGAAGAACCTTTAGTCAGGGTTGCCGGTCTCGACGGGATTTTACCCCGAGACCTTCCAAATCAAAGTCAAGCGCTTCGCGCTCGAGCCAACACTGTCGCGTATCGCGTTTGGTGCGCCGCGACTCGAGCGCAGCCAATCAGAGAACGGGGTTGTCAAACAAACCCACTGTCGCGGCAACCCAGTTCTCTGATTGCTGCGCTCAAGTCGCGTCGCACCAAACGCGAGACAGTAAACGCCTTTATATGGACTGGTATCGTAGCGATTCTTTTGTCTTTAAGTGCATGTATTGTTTTTTTAAATATCCGCGACTCAGTGAGCGTAGCTATGTTCACACCACTTACATTGCAAGCACGCTACTGATGATCAGATGTCAACATGCGACCTCACATCTCACGCTAACATCATCTCAGTACTTTTGCGCAAAACAGAAAATAAAATCGCTTAACAACGACTTTTTAGCATCAAGGTATGGAAATATGTATAATTTCAGTCGAGTTCAGTTCAGTTCTTTATTGTAGGCTACATAGGTATTTATGTGTGATAACACTTATATATGGTACATGGTCAGTAAATTATTAATACCCAGTAAACATTGCCAGTAAAACATTAGAAGACACACAGAAACACCTTGTAGAGAAGCTTACAAAGTAATCAATTAAAATTAATAAAATAAAATTCAATTATTTTCGTTATTAAACTGGTTATACCAAGCTGTCACAGATACAGATGCAGATGAACATATTTAGAATCAAATTAAATTAAATTTTTAAAAGTTTGGAGGTTTGCTAAGTACTGAATAATGCTATCTGAAAACAATTTTGGACACCTGAAACAATGGTGATGTGAAGTCATATTTAAGAAGTTAAATACAAATCAAATACGTACTTATTTCACACGTTAATTTAGCTAGGACATCCTCTGTATGATGAACGTGTCGTTGTGCCCAAGTCCTGGCCACATCTTCCTCAGTCTTCACCAGACCCTGCACCTCTGCGCAGGGTTCATCTTGGAGCCGACCGGACAGTTGAAGTCCCGCGCGAACTCCTCGGCGTTGGAGAAGGGGCCGTCTACTCGGAACTGTGGGGGCGAACTAAGCCATGTGAGACGGGCAACCATAATCTCCGGTGTACTCTTGTCGCACTCTGTCTGCGCCCTGGACACCCAGAGCATCTGCTTCGGTGTGAGCCACTCTAATCAACACACCATAAGTCTAAACTGAACATGCATTTGATTTTGAATTTTTTTATTAAGTAATAAAATAATGTATTCATATTAAATACATAACATGTTAATATTTAATACAATTCAGAAATTAAAAAATCCATCCCGATCGGGGTTCGAAACAGAGTCCCCCACATTCCGGGCAGGAGCCAACTAGACCACCGAGACAGTAACCATTTAACTTCTGAATTGTAGTTGCATTATAGAACTGAATGGATGGAACAATAAAGCGAAAAACTCGATCGGGATGAAATTTTTAACTTCTAATTGTATTAAATATTAACAATTCTACTACGGGAGTGTTTCCCGACTATCCAAATCGAGAAACATAACATGTTATTTAGATGTATGAATTTTGTTGCTGTAACGTGACGTGACGTTACGATGAGTGGTGATAGATGAAGATGAAGGACGATTACAAAAACATGCCTTATGGTGGATTCAAATCCACGTCCTCGAAGAGCCACACGCTTCGGACCAGCACAAATTAAACATTTACAAATAAAATAGGACACAATACAATACTCTCTGTGCACAATTTAAAATCCCTGCTCCCCAGCGCAACATGAATTATTGGTTGTATAGGCAGTGTAGGAATGACATCCCGTGTCGTTGTGCCAGGAGTGGGGACGAGTTTGTTGGCAGGATACGTTTACCGGAATAGGTAGTAACAAACCGAGCACTTTTGTAAGACATGTATGCCTCTTTAAATCCCATGGTTGGCTTCATTGTTGTAACAAGTTAACTTACCTAGTCCAGGTAATCTTTGTTCAGGGGCTTCCTGCTGTTCGCTCCACCTCTCGTAAGCCTTGTAGGCCACTTGGATTCCTCTGTTGTCAGCTATGTTTTAACAAGCTAGTTACTTACCTAGTCCAGGTAATCTTTGTTCAGGGGCCTCCTGCTGTTTGCTCCACCTCTCGTAAGCCTTGTAGGCCACTTGGATTCCTCTGTTGTCAGCAATGTTTTAACAAGCTAGTTACTTACCTAGTCCAGGTAATCTTTGTTCAGGGGCCTCCTGCTGTTTGCTCCACCTCTCGTAAGCCTTGTAGGCCACTTGGATTCCTCTGTTGTCAGCTATGTTTTCCCGCTGTGTTGTCTCTCCGTTCAACTGCAACAAAATAAAATAAAAATTTGCGAGTAAGTTTATTTTTTGTTGAACGAATTGTAAAGAATTGTGCAATTCGAAGGGTTTGCAACACTGCCAAAGAAACCTAGCTGTATATATATGTTCATGGTTCCAAACTTACACTTACAGCTTTTCGAATTTTTGACATCTTGATGCGCAGTATTCACGATGTCTACAATAGTATACTATAATACGATTAACATATAATTACGAACAGTTTGTAACGATTAAGACTCTAGCCAATTATTTAACTGTTAACTGTGTACTGTAGAAATGGTACACTGTTTTATTAATTATGTAATTCACCCACATTTCGTCCGGTTGATGGCTCGGTATAGTTTCCGTATTGTTCTGTAATGCAAGTGGCCATCTTTGAGAACTTCTCCCGGGTATCTGGGCTCCACCAATCATCTGGGTTCTCCTCACTGTCCACCTGGCTACCCTGCAACAAATATCAACGATGAAATCCTTTTTCTTACTCCATGCATGCAAACATAGAACAAAATAATACATCAATAAAATACCATTGCGCAAAAAAAATCTACCTCCTGCCCTTGTACCATAGGTAACTCAGAGTAGTCTGGTGATTATAAGAAAATGATGAGCTAGAAACTAAATTAAACTGCTTACTATGTATATAGTTACCGTTAGTGGCGATAAAATGTCATTTTTTTAACGTGGGAAATCAAATCTATGTTAGGGTGCAATGTGCCCCTCTTCAGGTGAAGCTAGGTATGTTGCGGATAGGACAATTGTGAAGGGTTGCATAGGAAACCACAGAGAAAACCTTTAGTCATCATCGTCGGTCTCGACGGGATTCGAACCCGGGACCTCCCGAATCAGAGTCAAGCACTTAGCGCTCGAGCCAATACCGTCGGTGTGGTGGTGGTGGTAGTAGCAACTAACATCCTGAAACTGATTTTGAGCGTGTTTCAACGCAGTTTTTCACGAAGAATGAATTTTCGTACCCCAACCAAAGTTGTCATGTGTTGTCATGTACCTAAATCCCTCTCCCCCCCCCCCCAGATTATGACATATCTCATAATTTCAAATTTCATGACGGCTGGGTGACACCTCAACGGCCCTGCTTGATGTATAGGCTGTGTGTATATACAAAGGTGCCACGCACGGCTTGGCTGCGGCGCCCTAACGGGAACCTAAATCCGTATAGTGATCTCGTGTCCAATGCCATATTATATAGTTTCTAGTATATTCAAATAAGTTGCATAATGAGATCAAGATTTTTTGAAATATTTGAATAGCCCTATACTTTGATGTACCTCGTCTTCAAATGCGTGTGACATTTCATGTCCAACTATGTATCCAAAACCTCCGTAGTTCATGTACTTCAGTCCCTGGATGTTGTAAAACACCCCTTGGAGAACACTGGCTGGGAACTCTGAAATCAAAGATTTTTAGATCTTAGAAAAAGTGACTTATAAATGACTTATTTTACCTTGAAGACAAAATAATATAATACATTCTTGGGTTAAAAAAATTTGAATTTCTCGTAGGAAACCTACCCAGGGTGCAATGCATGGCCCTCTTCAGGTGTCTGGGTATATTAGAGTTGGGACAGTTTGTGAAAGGATGTCCGAGTCGTGTTTAATAGGAATCATTCCTTGCAAAACTTCAGACAAAAGCTTCAGACAGGATTTCCGGTTCGACGGGATTTGAACCGGGACTTTCCGAATCAGAGTCAATCGGTTAGCGCTCGAGCCAACACTTCCGGTAAATACACGGGGGGACTTTACATTCATGTCCGTACACGTTTGCTCCGGTTTTGGCTGCGTTTGTATACTGTAGAGCCTTCTTCCAATAAATAACTATACAATAATGTAACAATACTAATAATCCACTTACCTATGCTGTTTTCACTAGCAGTGTAGTCAGTTTTGACTTGAACAATGTTACCGCGTGACGTCCAGTCGGTCTTATTCACTGGTTGCCGTAGTTGAGAGAATTCGAGAATTCTTAGGAACGTAGAGACGTTTAGCAAGCTTTCCAGGTACATACTCTCGTCAACCTCCAACTGCAATCAGGCGTCATTCTTATCAAAACATCAAATCATTCCTATTAAAGACAGTCATTTCTAACCCTTTTTGGTGAAAGGTGTATTGTTTAGTTGAATTTATAACAAGAATATATTTGATTTACCTTTCTGTTGTTTGGTTACTATAAAAGAACAATCTATGAGATCCAGTGTTCATATTATTTTGTTAATTTATTCATAGATTTGGGCAAAAAGTCGTGCAATCTCCGTAATTTTCCTGTTTTTTGTGAACTTAGCAATTCATTCCAAAAACATCGATATTTATTCGAATAAAAAAATTCATACTTGGTCTCAACGTTTAAATCAACTTGTAGGTGAATATTGATTTTGTTGATCACAATTGTTAAACTGTTTAATGGGAATTTCTGAATTGGAACAGACTTATGTTTGGATTTACCATTTTTCGACTATCTGGGCGGATGTCTAACCACGATTGTTAAAAAATGTTGAAATGGAAAGAATGGATTTACCTACCCTGGATTTTAAAGGGGAAGAAGTGAGCTGGCGACAAACACATTTGGACAATTTTTTTGTGGGAAATCGAATTTCAAACATTGCTTGTTTAAATTAAATAAATAAACAAATTCGTATTCAGAATCTACCCATTACTGATGTCTCATTTCTGATGAAATTATTAGTTTATTTTTCATCATTTACCCTATGTGACCTTTTGTTTGTTATACTAGCCTACATGCCCAACTTAGCATCCATACAAAAATGTAGCTATCATTTTTTCTCTGTTTGCCTTTATTTATTTAATGTCTATCCTATTCAGTTAACTGATTTACAAAAGAGGACAACTAAATAAATCTAATGACATAAACTTGTATAATATTACAATAACAATGTAATAATAACACAATCATTTTTCCTAGTTAAATTCCTAAATTCCAGGGTATTAAATTATTTTATAATGGCTTATGCACGTACCGTCTTGTAGAAGTCCTCTATCTTGCTGTCATCCAGCAGTTCGTCGGGGTAGGCAATGAAAGATGTCATTGATTTGGCTTTCAATAAAGCCTTTTCTCTGAAACACAAACAATAACACTAAGTTGACGTCGAAGTCGTTGATACACGAGCGATCGTGCCATTTACCAAGTTGCTTTGAAGTGGTCGCATTCTTACAATATCTAACCGTAGCCATGTATGTATGTATGCATGTATGACTATCAGGGATAGGAAAGGAACTGTATATTATAAACAGTAAACACATCATCAAATGATATAAATCGTAGTCGGTGTTATACATATCGACATTGTTACCAACTGTTGCTTACTTTGTAGTTTCATCCATCCAGTCAAGGTTGGTGAGAACATCTTTGATAGTATCTCGAATATCTTCAACCATTTCAAGAGCCGATTGTTTTGAAGTTTCATTGAAGAATCTCTTTACGTACATGGAACTAATAGCCAGTTTCAACCTGTAAAATAAACAAAACATATTTATACAAGGAGAACATTTGACAACATGTTCTTTATTTTGATGTAGACCTCTATACCTAAATATTTAATTTGAAACGAAATGGCATTAACTGACATTTTTCTAGAATGTGTAGCATTTAAGTACACCATATCGATTTTTAATTGTATTTATTTATACTCGCATAATGTATAAATACCCAGGATGTTTTTTTTTCTTCTTTCTTTCTTTCTTTCTTTCTTTCTTTTTCTTTCTTTTTTAATTTCCTTTTCTTTTTTTCTTTCTTTTTTCTTTTTTTTCTTTTCCTTTTCTTTTCCTTTCTTTTCATTCCCCACCCTTTTCTATATTTGATTCATTCATTAAATGCATTTAATATCATTTTTATTTGTTTCCAAAATTGTTGTGTGAAATGCATTGTTGGTGTAATGCTACTATTTCAAATATTTACTTAAATGTAGTTTATTGTTGTTTCTGCATCAATGTAATAAGATTTATTTAGTTGTCCTCCTTTGTAAATCAGTTTTTATAACTGAATAGGATAGACGTTAAAAAATAATAAATAAATAAATAAATAAATTATTGATATGAAAAACTAGTCGTCTGTTTATGAAGTTTTTTAAATGAATTGCTGTTTGTTGTAATGAAGGTTGTTATCCGCTCATTCAAAAAGGGCGTAACCCGATTCAAATTGTAACATAATTTTTAAGTCTTAATTCTTGATTGTAATGATACTTTCAACATAAGCAGTTTACTCAAATTTGAGCTGCCATTTGTTTGTATTCAATTTGATAAATTTTTTTGTCTTTGCAAGTAAAATGTGAAATATATTCATATTTTTAGTTTTTAAATCATTGACCTATATTGTATTTTACAGTTAGTTTGTGGTTGAATGCAATGCATGATTGATTGCTTCATTGTGGATACCAGCAAAGTGTTTCCCAGCTTAGACGGTTGAATCATATTTTAAACAAATTGTTAACTATTGTAGCCAACTTTATTAATTTTAAACTTACGAATCAGATACTTTGTCTGTGCATTTCTTCCATCTTGGAGTATCAACTACGTCCAATGAGGAAGTAGACTCATATTTTGAAGCGAGTGCTCTCATATCTAGCGTGCTGCTTGGCACCATTGACTGAACCACTCGCCAGAATACATAGTTCGCAATGACCCTGGAATAAAAATGTTCCATGTTTAAAGTTACAATAACGATACAAATGAGATTATAATTCGATGAAGATGAGAATGTTCTGATCAAACGGTTTGAATGTTATAATTTCGTACCCGAATACTGGAAAAATAAGATATGAATAATCCTTGGTATAATGACAATGGTGTTATTTCTTTAATTCGAATTTTCATAAGTGCTATTGCCATTGGTACACAACAAACACATGTCACAGAGCCTATATGAAACATTTTAGATCTGCTTGCAAACAATTATTTCGGAAAAAGTGTATCCTGGAATATTATAGGGTGTGTGGGGGAATGCCCCCCAGTTAGTGCGGGTGTGCGGCGCATGGCCACAAAAATTTGTGATTTTAATGTTGCAAATAGGGCATTTAACTAGTTTTTAGAGTGCTTTCGTCGATGTTATAAAATTATGGAGATCCACATAATATTGTCAGTTAACGAAATCTTGCCACTTCAAATTTTTTAGAACCCACACATGGCAGAACTGCCCACTAGGCCCCGATTTATCAATTTGTTTTATGTAGTTAAAAGTGTTGCAGTTTTACCTTAATTCTGCGCTCGCCAACAAGGCCTCGAGTTTAGTTATGTAGTCCGGGTCCATGACTATCACCACCTCACTCATATTGACTTGAACCGACTCTGGCATAATGGTGTTGATGTACTTCCAGCCACTGAATGCTGGGATACTTGGTCTGCATCTCCTCAATTGACATAAGCCGAGCTGTATCGACCCCTTCCTCGGAATATTGCGTCATGATCTGAAATGTACCCTTGTGTTGTGATTTGTGAATACCACCAATATTGATTGAGTTCAAATCACATCAGAACAATGTTTGCTGAACTTACATTCGCTAAGGCCATTTCAAACTCGAGAGTCTCTTTCATTTCCCTGGCAGCTCGATCTCGGTCGGCTCCTAGCATGACAGCAATGTCTGTTTGGTACGTGTTGTAGGCTGCAGCTCGCTCGTTTTCAAACACATGTCCTTCGCTCATTCCCAGGTTTGCCACGTCGACCTGTTTAACAAAGATAATTAGATGAGGAAGCAAGGTGACGGAGTCTCACAACGGTACTCAAACGGCAGTTTTTGTGGTTATGTCGTCTGTGTGTTTGATTCTAAAACCGATTGCTCCAAAATTAGAACAAACATATGGGACCAGTTTAATGCAGAAACAGTGCATCGCAGTCAATCCTGAGGTAATTAAAGCCTGCAGAGTCTGATAGAATTATGGCAATTATTCTCTCCTTACCACTATCATGTTTAGAGTAGGATAGATAAAATGGTCCAGATAAATGTGTGTTCCCAGGCCGAGATTCTTCAGTTTGTAGATTGTTTGCACCCAGTTAAAGTCTGTGTTGTTCCACTCTGTGCCCTCCACTAGCGGCCAACCTCCAAGCCCCTTTATGAGGTAATTAAAGCCTGCAGAGTCTGATAAAATTATGGCAATTATTCTCTCCTTACCACTATCATGTTTAGAGTAGGATAGATAAAATGGTCCAGATAAATGTGTGTTCCCAGGCCGAGATTCTTCAGTTTGTAGATTGTTTGCACCCAGTTAAAGTCTGTGTTGTTCCACTCTGTGCCCTCCACTAGCGGCCAACCTCCAAGCCCCTTTATAATGTTCTTGATCGGGTCCAAGCCGCGCTCTTCAAGCAATGCTGGAACAAGATATCATAAGATTTGCGTTATTCAGCTCTCAATTGTCCATACACACAACATGTTATTATCCAATGAAACAATAACCCAATTACTGAATACACGATTTAAACATTCTTGAAACCTTAAAGGAACATTTATCTACTTAACTCCAAAATATATTTTATTCTAGCCATTTAGTTATGATTTTACAGAGAACAAGATAAAATATTGGGTTTACCAAGAACCATGGTGAAGTTTTCGAACTTATTAATTTTTTAGCTTGGCCAATCGGCATAAACCTACCGCAAGGGGACCTTCGTACCTGGACATTTAAAATTAGACAAACTTTCGACTATTTTTACCATTTTTGACGTGGACCTTTATGATTGGAAGCACCTTCCGAAAACCGATGGCTTTGCTTTTCTTTTAGAATCCACCACTTTAAAGCAGTATTTTAAGAAGTTTTTTGTCTACATGGATAGTATTTACTCTGTTATAAATTATATGTGTTATAACTGCAATAAATTCTGGTTCAACAACTCTGAATATTGAATTTGAAGGCTTAGAATTGATGCGTCAACTGACAGTGAAGACGAAGACTAGTGAGACGGACACTCACATGAGAAGTTTGTTCATACTTACTGGTATTGACGCATGCCTTGTAAAGTTTCTTAGCGAGTTTGACTGGTCTGATTTCTGTGTCTTGCATTGGCTCCTCAAGGATTGTGCGTAGTTTTTCTGACACCAAATTCTGTAGCAAAGTGAAGCTGTTTACAATCTCCTTTCCTTCTGGTATGTTGGTAGTGCGCAGAAACTCGCCACAAGCGAAGGAGTAGAAGCCATCGCAAGGATTCACCGATCTGTCCATGTAGCTGAGAACACGAGAGGCTGTTGAAGACATACATAATAATGTGAGTTAGAGGTGATGGTATCAAACACAGCAATGTAGACTGACGGTGGAGGTTGAACGTACCTGTGTGATTGCAAGCGGGTGTTAGGCAGATCTCATCGGTACTGTTTCTCTGCGGATCTGTTGAGTTGGTCTCATCTGAAATGCGTTTTGGAAGGATCGTTTCAATGTGTAAACTTTAAACGCTTAGAAACGCTTAGGAATTTGTTTTGAAAACATGTCCGTGTGTTGCTGCCTCTAGGCTAGCACTCATATAGATAGATGCTGCATTAATTATTAAGATCGTAAGACAATAGATGATCACATTGCAATCTTAAGTTGTATACTTCCTCCAACGAAAGAATGCAGATGCTTTGTAGTGGTGGGGGTAGTATGAATGCACTGTAAAATGAATGTTGCCTTTGTGTAAGAAAGAAAAATATCTTTTACCAACACAAGCAAAAATTATCTGTGCTAGATCATAGAGTTCTTCCGTGTGCAAGATCCACGCTGAGCTAGCATGAATAGAGTTGACAAAGTTGTTATGTTGGGAAAACAATTTAGAGCTTTTTGGATTCTATCGTTGGAACTCATATATGCCTATATAAACTAAGTTTGCACTATCATTCCATCGAATAAGCGATTTTAGTTCTGCATAAAGTAGGAATGGCTATCGTTTCAAAGTGCCGTATGTTCTTATGCTGCATCACACGAGCAACGAAATGCTGCTTACCAAAGAAATCGACCAATAATCAGTACTCCACACCACCGCTCTTAAGGAGTATGGGTCAGAATAGACTTACTTTCTGGTATCGTGTTGTTATTGTTGTTGGCTCCCGAAACTCCAGCCACGAGAAGTGAAACAACCAGACAAATCCTCATGGTTGAGCTCTGGATTAAACTACCTGGATTCCTGTAAGCAAACTAACAGTCGCAAGGGAGAATGCTGTTACCCTCCCTCACACCCTCACACAACGCAGTAGTCACAAGAGGGTCACAACACTGATGTGCCACCTACTTCGGGTATCCTAACTAGAAATATAATCACATGCTATTCTCTGCCTATCAGAGAAAAAGTACGTGGTATCGCTTTGCAATACGCGATGTGATAAGAACTTGATTTAATGCAAATATTTAATTTTCATCGCAAATACGCGATGCGCGTTTTAAAGCACTATTTATTTGTGCTTATAACTTACTTTCGTCTCTTGTTATATTCTGCGATTTGTTATAGGATTTGTTTAAATACGGTGGTGATACCTTAGTAATAAAACACACATTTATGATTTGTAGAGTTTGTATAACACATTTTTGTTTAGAACGAATGACCTTCAAACTAGTCACGTGTTAAAACCAAAATTGAAAGCGTTACCTTTGCTTGATTTGAATGAATGAATGAATGATTGTAGCATTGAGTTGAGAACGTTTTCTATACTCAATGATTGTAACCATACCAGAAGCGTTTGATACTATAAGGAGTATAGGAGAACGGGGTTTCGAATTCCACATAAGCATGTTTTTGTAGTTGTCCTACACCCTTATTTAGACTATCGACGACCTATTACGTAAATATAATACACTAGGAAAACGCTAAAGTCCCGCCCCGTTGATGGATGAGCTTTTTTAAGTTTTTAGTTTGCGTGGGATATCTTTACTTTTGTAAGTGTTTTGCTTTACTGCCTATGCCTTGTAGGTGATTGTTGTCAAGTTTCTTTTGTTACTTGTCAAATGTTATTATTTACCGTAAAAAACTTATATTAAAAGCTTTATTTCTATAGATTCTGGCTAACTTTTTAAACTTTTTCTTTCAAAAGGTACTACATCACCATAACCTTAATGTCCATGTATAATATGAACGTTGTAGCCCCACCCGTTTGGTCAGAATCGGCCCAAATGGCACGAAAATATCGCACTAAACCGTAAAAAACTTATATTAAAAGCTTTATTTCTATGGATTCTGGCTAATTTTTCCAACTTTTTCTTTCAAAAGGTACTACATTACCATAACCTTAATGTCCATATATAATATGAACGTTGTAGCCCCACCCGTTTGGTCAGAATCGGCCCAAATGACACGAAAATATGGCACTAAAAATCGAAAAAATCGTAAAAGTACGATATTCATGAGAAATATTTCATCGATTGTACCCAAAAACAATACACCTCTAAGTTCAGAGATTTCGAAGGTCCTGTCAAATTTTCATCAAGATCGCTAATGCCGTTTGCCCGGAATCCTGCTAACAAACAGACAAAAATACAGACAAAAAAAAACAAAAAAAAAAACAAAAAAACATTGGAGCTAAATTTTTTGGGGGGTCAGTGAAATTGAAGTCTTCGCTTCGCTCATCCAATAATAACATTACTACTGTTTTGGTGCATAGCTTTATTGAAATATTGAAAGACAATGTAATACATAGGCTTGAAACAATGTCTAAAAACATTGCAATGTAGATTTTTTGGCCTAGTCATATTCAAGAGGTGAAGTTTAAGTACAGTACCTACATAAACATTTCTCGTCCGACAAACTAGAGAGTATAGGCGCATATTAAAATACAGTGATTATTCACTTATATTAATGACTTGGTGTGACCCGGTTAGTCCTGTCCACATCTTCCTCAGTCTTCACCAGACCTTGCACCTCTGCACAGGGTTCATCTTGGAGCCGACCGGACAGTTGAAGTCCCGCGCGAACTCCTCGGCGTTAGAGAAGGGTCCGTCTACTCGGAACTGTGGGGGCGAATAAACCCAGGTCGTGATGAGTTGGCTCATGCTCTCCACCCTACTCTTGTCGCACAAAATCTGCGCACCGGCCACCCACAGCATCTGCTTTGGAGTCAGCCACTCTGTGTAACACAATCATTTCATAAAATGCCAGAAACATAGGCCTATGTGTATCTTTCTTCCAACCAATTAAGTGTCTGCAATCCCAGTGATTTTTTTATGGACCACTTCCTGAAACCAGTAACTATCAGATTGATACCAAACATTGCTCAGGTATTATGGTCGTGTATATACAACCTTCTATAGAGGCGCATTTTTTAAAAAAACAATCACAAAAATTCAAAATAAATAAAAGTGATTTTAAGGATTTCGGATTTTTGTAAAATCATCAAAGAAGTAAATTTCGGAATTTATTTGTGGCTTATCCGCAATAATGTTTAGAAATATTTGACTACCTATAGAAAGATGTTCAAATCAAAGTTTATCAAATCTGGCACGCTCAAGGTACCCTCAAATTCCGCTCCGAGATTGAGTAAACCTTGCAATATTTACACGTATTTCGTACTGACTATGTTTTCCATAGTATTGTCACAGATGATGGACTACACTGCGTTATATGCATTTCAAAACATGTTTAATAATTTTTAAAATACAATCCAGAAGTTACGAAATCTTTCCCGACACTTTCCTCCCACATCCCCTAGGCTACAGTGGCGCATTAGGACCTAACGGTTAGCTTAAGGTATGGGGAAGAAATGGAAAGTTACCGGGTACTCAACACATGGCTCACTCACTCGTCTAACAACGACTTTGGCGTTTCCCTAGTAATAGTAATGTCGGTAATGCTAAGGGATACGAACCCACGTCCAGCTGAGTACAGTGCCTAAGCTTCGATAGGCGAGAGTAGGTTGATCATTTGTCTATTGCTAATACAGTGCACAATTCTTTTGATGATTTATGACTCTTATTACACGGTCACCACTACCCTAAGTACTCCTCATTCCAGACTCTAGATTAGAGACGATTCAGGTCACAAGTATAATCGTGGTTGTCCCCTGGGGAGTGCACGCCCCCATAATAACATCTACTCCGGCATTAACATCCATGCTTAAGGGGTGACATTCGCTAAATTTGACAGTATCATTCATTATAAATACATATGAATTAAATTTTAAATAAATACAAACAACACACCTAGCCCGGGTAACCTTTGTTCAGGGTGCTCCTGTCGCTCGCTCCATCTCCGGTAAGCGTTATAGGTCTCTTTGATTCCTCCGTTGTCCGCTATGTTCTCGCCCTGCGTATTCACTCCGTTCAACTGAAACAAATCAAAACAAGCTCAACTATTTACGAATTATAGCTTTGATTCTTTAACAGCTTTAAACAATTCCAGTCAGAATATTGACTTGTTTGAGTTCTGCACCTACCTACTACTACAAAATAGACTGCTATTAACTTTTTAGTAAACAGATTAAAATTTATCTAGGCCAATGGTTTCTGAACTTACATTTACATTTCTCCATAATTTCAATTTGCACGATGTCACACAATTACTGCACTATGATAAGGATGGAAATCAACACCTTAATTTAAAAAAAGGTTTTTTAATTGTTGTTTTGTTTGATAAAGACTGCTGAAAAGTAGTCGAAATATCACTTTAAATAAAAATAAGAAATAACAGTAAAAAGTCTTATGATTTGTATTTGTAATGTGTAACCAAATCCCTGTCGTGAACGGACTAATCTAGTAAACGGTAGCAAGATGCTACAACATTATCAAGTTCACTCACATTCAGTCCGGTTGTAGGCTCTGTAAAGTTGCCATATTGTTCAATAATGCAAGCCGCCTTCTTTAAAGAACTTCTCCTTGGTCTCTGGATCCCACCAATCCATAAGGTTCCCGTCACTGTCCCACTGTCTACCCTACAACAATAAAATACATTTAAGCAACAATACGTTATTAATCGTAGTTTTAGTTTGGTCGGGTCGTCCAAGGACGTTTAGTTACTATTATTGTAGCATTCGCCTTAAATACCGTCATTAGCATTGCCCGACCAGCCAAATAAGTGTTGCGCGAACTATCCCCATAGGTACGTTAGTGAAACTTTGGTATTTTCATTATTTTTGTTTCGTTTAAAAATAATATTATTTGTTTACAAAAAAATATTCAGTAATATTAATCATAATATGCAGAGACTGCGCAATCGCTGATGATACAATATCAGTTCGTGGGGACTATCAACTCAATTTTCAGGTTCAACATTAAATTATTATTTACAGTTCACTGTTTGATAACTATTATTCTGGTTGCAGGCCAGGTAGGTGATGATGTGAACTAAACTTTGATTAATTATTTATGATGTTCTTCTCTGACTTTACCTCGTCATCAAATCCGTGCGTAATTTCGTGGCCGATGACAGATCCAATAGCTCCGTAGTTCATGTACTTCGGTATCTCGCTGCTGAAGAACACCCCTTGGAGAATACCAGCTGGGAACCCTGAAATAAAAGTCGATTAAATTATGAGAGGAATTGTTTTGTTCCATGATCAAAGTGTTAAATAACATTGCATACAACAACAAAAATTAATATACTTAAGGCTATTCGACCGTTTTTTCCCCCCAAAATATGCTACCAAGGCAAAATATAGTGAATGGCTTTGAAACCTGGCGAATTGTTTCGTTTGGCGGTACAAATCGGCAGAAAATTATGCCAAACAAAAAATTCACACGAAAGACATTTGTTTAAAAAAATCTTTTTTCTCTCAGTCAGCCTCTAGAAAACCAGTTGAAAATTAATGTCACAAAAACACAACACCCTACGTTGAATGGTGTGCCTTAGCGAATTGAAATTTGAAATTATTTTGAGGTGGCGATATTGGCCGTGTACCGGATCAGAAAAATTTGAAAATAGTAGTTTTGATTTTCTAAAAAAGATAGGTTTCAAAGCCATTGACTTTATTTTGACTTAGTAGAAGCATATTTTGGAAAATAGAAAAACGCGGTCGGAGAGCATTAACTAATAGTGTTTTTGATAAAGGAAAATAAGGGTTCTCCCATAACAAGCGTTGCCATTTATTTTCTTTTTCAACCAAAGACTCATTTTAAACAATGATGACGTCTTCTATTCAAGGCCCCTATTTATCTTTATTGTAACAGATATTTCACCAATAACTCTAGGTCTATTAGTTTGATATATAGAACATCATCACAGCTTTATTTTGTAGATTTGAAAATATTAAATTAAATAAATAAATAAAATAATGCCCTCACATGGCCATGGGAATATTTTAACAATCCAAATTTTTAACAACATAATTTATGTATAACTTAATATAACTAGTTTAAATTGATATTAAAAGTTACTTTATGCTAATTAAATTTACGTTTTTTAACATTATTATTGTAAGACGGTTAGCGTAAGCCATTGACTCTTAAAGCCAATGTCCTTTTTTTTTTTCTGATTTCTTTTAAGTGATTGATTTATGAAATTGCACTTACATATGCGTTCATGTAGGTCTCGAGTTGGTTATAAAAAATAAAAATATTAAATGAAGTTTCCGATCGTGTCTGTGATTTTCTCTTAGTCAACATTTTCTATATTTTAGTTTCGAAACTTTTTAACGGGGTTTAATGGGTCATACTTTCCATATACATCTTTACGTTGGTCAACTTCCAGAGGCCCTTTTGGGATTATGAGTCGAGGCATGACTAAAAACGCCCAAAACTTTTAAAGAGGGAAATTGGTGCCCTTACCAGACCATGCATACAGTATGCAGTTTTTCCTTATATCATTAAACATGGTCGAAAATTAGTGTTGTATTTATTTCCACTACGTTATTTTATTTCTTCTCAATTTCCTTTAAATTGCAAAGATAAAGGAATAACTTTAGTCCCCTATTATGCAATTTGTTTGTTGTTTTATTTTATTTTTTTTAAAATTTTATTGTTTGTTTTTTGCTTATGAAGACTCCAAATTTACACTCTGTTTTCCTTAACAAAGAGTAAGGAAATATGTTACTTTCATTGGTTTGGTCGATATCGAATATTTTAATTCATTTATACCTATAAACGCTATAAGTGGTGACGTAACGAAACTGGTTACCCTAAGCAACGACCAAAATTGACTCCAATTTAACTTAGGCGCCTGCAGTAACCAAATAAAACAATACTTCACAGACTCATAACTTGAACATAATAACAAAAAGGTCAGTCTTTGTTTAATATTATATTAGTATACCTATAATTTGAGAATAAAAAATACAAGAAGTTGTTTAAATATACTTATAAGACTTCGTCAAAAATGCTACCCATTGGTTTCTTATGGGAACGAAATGGTGTTTGGAGTCAAGACTGGCCGTTGCTGCAACACACGGTTTATTAGACGAGTGAGCTCTGCAAACGTGGTCTACAATTCAACTTATACGGCACTTCGGTCATTACATTCTGGTTGACCGGGTTTTGGTAAAAATCTTTAGAAATGTATTTTCCACTCGGTCGAGACAAGTGTCATCGGAAGCGTCGCGACGAGGCACGTCCGTAGAGTACCCACACGACTATGCGACTACCGCCCCCGCCCGGGCACGGCATATATAGTGTGCAAAAAATACTCCCCCAAAAACCACGTCATTCGCGGAACGTTGGCGAGCGCTGCGTGTCCACCAAGTACGCTACTCGGAACGCATTCCTACCGCTTTTCTCGGCACGTTATCGCCTATCATTAAAAGGACTTCTTCACGAACAAAACCATATAATATGGTTCGTACCTTTTCGGCGATAAGGTATTAATGATAGGGTTTTGAGTTTATTTGTTTTAAGGACACGTCAACTGTAAGGCCATAATGCTCCACTCTAGCCTATGATAGACTAGGGAGGAAAGACCAACGCTGTCTAGATCCAGTTTTAGGTATAGGGGGAGAACAAAAAAATGATACCCGGTACTCAACACATGGCTCACTCACTCGTCTAACAACGACTTTGGCGTTTTCCTATTGTACGTACTGCCTTGTAGTAGTCCTCTATCTTGTTGTCATCTAGAAGTTCTTCGGGGTAGGCAATGAAAGACTTCATTGAATTCACTTTCAATAAAGCCTTCCCCCTGAAACGTCAGCAATATCTTACAAACATATAAATGTAACCTAATTTGCAAGTCAAAGTTAAATGTTTCTCGGGCAAATAAACGGTATGGTATAATTAAAATTTTTCCTGTTCTTTCAAATGATTTAGTATTTAATTTTAGTTTATCTAAAGTTAACTATATCTTGGCTCGAGCGCTAAGGGCTCGAGCCTGATGCGGGGAGGTCCCGGGTTGAAATCCAGTCGAGATCGGCAATCCTGACTGAAGTTTTTCTGAGGTTTTCCTAATCGTAATGCGAATGTACGGGATTGAGTCCTCATAAACAGCCCTCAGACATCCCTTCACATTTGTCCCATCAGCTACACACCTAGTTGGAGACCCTGAAGAGGGGCATATTGCATCCTATAGCAGGATTAATTCCCGCAATAAAAATTTAAAACTGTACCGCATAAAACTCGTTGGGAATCTTGTTTCAAAAGACGTAACTGCTGAAATGACCGAACATTGCAGTTTACTCGTAATGTTCCCGGGCTCTTTGCAGGTTTAACAGTACAAGCTCTTTTATTTAGAAATCAATTAAAAACACTTTCATCTGTAAGGATTGTCAGTGACTAGTAATGAACATGAGGTAGGATTAACTCTACACTTCACTCTTTAACTCGGCAAGCAGAGCATCCACACTACCTTTGTGTCATGCTTGAACTTCTATTTATTTTAATTCATTCGACATAAAGCATTCAATTTTCGAATATCGCATGGTTATGTTAAAATGGGAATTGATCCTTATAAAATTAACAAAAACATCACTTATTAATTCTTATCAGATATATTTTGCAAACTTCCTTTTTTTTAAGCTGAACATTCAAATCTGAAATATTCCACCAGGCTTTTAACTCCACATTTAAATTGGTTTAACGTGCACCTCATCTACCTAACTAGCAGATAACTTAAATGTTTAACTCAAATGTTGAACTCTTGTGCATGTACATGAACAAAAATAGTCTTATAAATATACTTAATTAAGCGAGCGAAGCGAGCGTTTCCATTTGACTCTGCCGGAAAAATTAGTCACTGTTTTTTTTTTTTTTTTTTTTTTTTTTGTTTGTTTGTTTGTTTGTTTGTTTGTTTGTTTGTTTGTTTTTTTTTTTTTTGTATGTCTCGCGATAACGTTCGAACGGAGGCTCGGATCGAGTTGAAATTTTCACCATCCGCAAGCTTCGTACTAGATTGAATGCCATTAGTTTTGTGGCAAAATCGCCAAAAGTTAAAAAGTTACATTAAAGTTAATCGAAAGTTTTTTTTCAAAACTTAACGGCGTCAAAATCTGAGGTGGCCAAATCATTTAGAATGTCCGTCCAGTCACGATATGTTAATTTTATTTGATCCGACAAGTAGTGTAGATGGAAATTACATTATAACAAAGTACCGTTACCATGGCAACGGAAAGTCGCGCAGCTTTTTTGGCTCATGATAGCGGTCGAACGGAGGTTCGGATCGAGTTGCAAATTTTGACCATCCGCAAACTTCGATCTGGATTGAATGCCATTAGTTTTGTGGCAAAATCGTTCAAAAGTTATAAAGTACATTAAAGTTAAGCAAAAGTTTTTTTTAAAACTAAATTGCGACAAAATCTGAGGTTGCCAAATTATTTAGAATGTCCGTCCAGTCACGAATATATGTTAATTTTATTTTGATCCGATAAGTAGTGTACAGGGTATAGTAGTATCTATGGTAGTGTAGATGGAAATTACATAATTACAAAAGTATCGTTACCATGGCAACGAAAATTCGCACTATGCCACTGCCACCTAGAAGTAATCAAAATACTATCGAGGAAGAGTGTATTATTTGTAACCAAAGAGTTTAAATAGTTTTCCCAAGGAAATGATGTCAAGGTCTTCTAGATGGCGGTGAATTTTATCAATAAAGTAAAGTTAACCCACGGGTTTACCCAAATACCTTGGCAATAATAAATAATATTGGAAACATGGCCCAGTGGACAGCAAACTTCGCTAATTTTAAAATTTAAAAAAATGTGCAATGTGGGCACGTGCTCGCTTATCAACGCGTCTGAGCGTTTCCTAGTAGCTTATGAAGGAGGTGAAACCGGCCCTTATAAGGTGACCAAAACTGTAGCTTACTTTGTAGTTTCGTCCATCCAGTCCAGGTTTGTGAGGATATCTTTGAACGACACTTTGATATCTTCCACCATTTCAAGAGCAGCTCGTTTTGAATTTTCATTGAAGAATCTCTTCACGTACATGGAACTTATAGCGTGTGTAAACCTAGGAAAAGAAAAATATTTAATTTACAAATTTCCTTTAATACCCTTAGTTAATTGAAATCGTCCATATTGTACTCGTATTAAGAGGTGTCATGCACGCTTATTTAACCAAGTTTTAAATTTTACAACTAATTTCAGTCACATAATTATGTATGCTATTGAACATAGTTGTGTAAAAATGAAATATGTGGACACTTATAATAGCACTTTCCCAATAATTAACTAGATCAAGTAAATAAAGAAATAAAGTAAATATTTTTGTTTTTATAATCTGTCAAAACGGTCCTAAACATTCAAATAAGTCTCTGGCTGTTTTATGATAAATGTCGAAAATCTTATATGATAGTGGGTTATAGGGGTTCATAATATGTTTTTTATTAGCAATAATACGAAGTTTTATTTAGTTCAAATGCAAAATCAAAAGACATTTCTTCATAGTTTTTTAATAGAAATACAAGAACAAAACAATGCTAAGAAGAAATGATCTATGGCTACGCAGAAGAGACAAAATGTGCCCTACATCAAATCAGTCATGTGCAAACTTAAAACAGGTGATTTGGTAACAAAAGCGTCAGTTAAAGGTGTTCAAGGATGTGGATAAATCATTGTTTCACAACAATGACAGTAGCAATATGACATTCCAAATTTTGGTCAACTTGATGAAAGCTTACTTTTCATACACTGTGCTTGTGCATTTCTTCCACCTCGGTGTCTCAGTAAGAACTCCAGAAGATGCAGTAGAATATTTTAAAGAAGCCTTCGTCATTTCTTGTGTACTGCTCGATACCATGGACTCTGCAATTCGCCAGAATACGTAGTTAGCAACGATCCTGGGATAAAAATGATTCAATGTTAAAGTTATACAAAAACGTTATTTGATGTCATTCTTTACTAAAAAATAGGCCTTTACATATACAAAAAACAAACTCCAATTCATCATCATCATCTACATCATTATCATCAACAACAACAACAACAACAACAACAACAACAAAACTCGTCCCTGTAGTTCATAAAATCTACAATGAACTACCAAGCCAGCATTGAGTTGAGGAAGCAGTATGAAGTAATTGCACAGAGGAAAAGATGGCAGCCTCTTGCACAAACACACACAAGGAACACAAAGAAAGATGACCAGAAGCAAAAAGTGTATACGTGGCAGGTTTCTGGATAGACACTGGCCACGATTATCTCCAAGTCCACCACAAAATAGGAGTGGTTGATACAAGAACACGCACACCCTGAAAAAAGCATTCATGTGTGAAATCAGAAAGGGAACTTACCTGGAAGAAAATATGTGACAATGCTTTACTGGATGAGAAAGCATAAGTTACAACTCTAGATGTTCGAAAAAAGACTTAATTACTTAATAAGTATATACTACTCTACTGTTGCAGTTTTACCTTTTGTCTGTGCTCGCCAACAAGGCCTCGAGTTTAGTTATGTAGTCCGGGTCGGATACTATCACCACCTCACTCATATTGACTTGAACCGACTCTGGCATAATGGTGTTGATGTATTCCAGCCACTGAATGCTGGGATACTTGGTCTGCATCTCTTCAATTGACATCGGGTTGTAGAGCAGGGTAAAATCGCGTCTTTCCTCATTGGACATGGAGATCTGAAAATTACAACTGTGTTTTGTGAATACTATTGATTGAAAATTGTTTCGAAACAACAACTGAACATTATTTCTCTATTTATTACTATACTGTTACAATCGATTAAGATCTATAATGCACCAACCATCCAGATGTTTTAAAGTCAACCGTACGGTAAGCTCTGAATGAGAGAAAGCACCCGACCGTCATTTCGGAGAGCCGGGTTTCGATACCCGGCTCAGATGGGTTTGTTGGATTGATTTCTATAGAACATTATTTGTTGAACTTACATTCGCCAAGGCCATTTCAAAGTCAAGAGCTTCTCTCAGTTCCCTTGCAGCTTGATCCTGGTCAGCTCCTAGTATGACAGCAATGTCTGTTTGGTAAGTGTGGTAGGCAGCCACTTGATTGTCTTCAAAGCCCTTTATGAGATACTCACGCCTTAATCCGAGGGATGGCTGGTCGAACTAAAACCAAGGTTAACTTTCTTTATCTCTTATTTATCTCTATTTATCTCTTATCTTATTTATATCTTTATCTCTTTATCTCAGATGAACTTCGGATCACTAATATAATTTTCGTAAAAAGATTCTCACTTTAACCCATCAATATGATGTGTTTATTAAGACTGTTGGATGAGCTCGAGCAAACCAGGCTTGAACGCAGGACATTTTTCAAATAAAGCTTACTTTTTTCAGTAACGGACAGTTAATATACCACAAAACAAAACAAAACAATTTGAGAAAAATCTAAGCTTGTTGGAGACATTATTGGAAATGTTGATTTTATGTAAATCAATCGAGAAATTACAAAATCCATCCCAGCGGTGTATCGAACCCTGGTCTCCAATTGCCGGTTGAGTTCTTTACCCCTAAGCTATCGGTAATTTCATAACATCTGGATTGTTGGTGCATTGTAGATCTGATCTAATCTTTTCAAATCTACAATGCTCTAACAATCTAGATGTTAGCTGGTAGCTTCGGGGTAAAGCACTCGACCGGCAATCGGGAGACCGGAGTTCGATACCCGGCTGGAATGGATTTTTTAATTTCTGGATTGATTAACATAAAATCTATTACACCTACGGCCTACGAGAGTGTTCCTCGATCAATGAAATTGAGAAATGGAAATGTTGAATTGTGCTCTGCGCGCATCCTTTGTAAGCGATATACGAATTGGAGATCGAAAAGTTATCGAGAATATTTGTGAAATAAGCTGGAATTTCCAATCAAGCCAACATTCTAATAAAACATGTCCCGTGCTCAAACAACAGTCTTAGCTTAAAGTGTTATTATCTCTGTTTGGTATTTCTCTAAAATGAATTACAGCATAATGTTCTGTTTTACCCCTAGGGCTCTTGTAGTTGTGTTCTTGGCATCTGCTACAATTGAGAAACCAAGTAAGAAGTCTAATTGCAGTCCGAGATTCTTCAGTTTGTAGACTGTTTGCACCCAGTTAAAGTCTGTGTTGTTCCACTCTGTGCCCTCAAGTATCGGCCACCCTCCAAGCCCCTTTATAATGTTCTTGATCGGGTCCAAGCCGCGCTCTTCAAGCAATGCTGGAACAAGAGAACTAGGTGGTGGTTACACATTTTTAAACTACTTTTTCCGTATCAGTATTTCATTAACTAAAAGTCTCGTTTTCATTCCGCCGACCGAATAGGTTTTAGACCAATCAGAGAGCTTGGATACTGCCGTGAAAGTTTGATTTCTCCCTGATTTGCTGTTCCTGATTTTTGGCAAACCTCATATTCGTTTGAGTGGGATCGTCTACTAAATCAGTTTTTTCTTTTCGGTTTTCTTTTTAATGATTTTTTTCCTTTCTTTCTTTCTTTCTTTCTTTCTTTCTTTCTTTCTTTCTTTTTTTCCTTTCCTTTCCTTCTTCTTTCCCCCCTTTTTCCACCACTTTTTTATATTTAATTCATTAATTAATTGCATTTATTATTCCTTATGTTTGTAACCAAAATTGTTGTGCTTTAATGCATCGTTTGTTATCATAATACTATTTCAAATATTTACTTAACTGTAGTTCATTGTTGTGTCTGCATATATAAAAAAGATTTATTTAGTTGTCCTCTTTGGTAAATCAGTTTTTATAAAATATGAATAGGATAGACGTTAAATAAATAAAAATAAAAAAACGGCGCGACCAAAGTTGAGATCATTTTACCATGGTCGCTCGCGCAGACACGGTCACTTATGTCTCTCGACTGGTTTATCAATAAGTAAGGATTTCTTGAAGAGAGGTCTCACTTTGTATAATCGAGTTCTGAGGATAGCAGATAATTGCATTCAAGTTTAATGTTGTGTCATTAGCGAGAGAAGATATCAATGACAATATAAAGAAAGATGGAAACACTCAAGTGGAACCAGAGGAATGGACTTTTATTTACTTAAGTTGAGGCATGCGTTGTACAGTTTCTTAGCGAGTTTGACTGGTCTGATTTCTGTCTCGTTCATCGGTTCCTCGATAATTGTGCGTAGTTGTTCCGACACTAAATCCAGCACGGGTGAGATTGTGGTAACACTCGTCTTTTCATCTGGTATGTTGGTAGTACGCTGAAACTCGCCACAAGCGAAGGAGTAGAAGCCATCGCAAGGATTCACCGATCTGTCCATGTAGCTGAGAACACGAGAGGCTGGAGAAGACAGATATGTGAGTCTAGAGGTGATGGTATCAAACACAGCAATGTAGACTGACTGTGAAGGTTGGACATACCTGTGTGATTGCAAGCGGGTGTTAGGCAGATCTCATCGGTACTGTTTCTCTGCGGATCTGTTGAGTTGGTCTCATCTGGAAAGGCAGAAGAGGTGAAACTTATCTGCGTTTTGGAAGGGGCTCACGAATAAATTAAAATAGCAACAATAACACTAACAAGAAGTATCGATTATCATTTGAACTGTATCTAATTTCATTGTCCTTCCAGTGCATTACCAACAATTCATCTACATATGGATCTTATAAATTTTACGTACATATTAATCAGAACCTGCTGATCTTTTAAAGTTTTTTAAGTAGAAAAATTGATCTTTAGGTGTACTTGCAGTCTTGCAAATCAAATTTTGTACAATTGGAAAATGTATGTAAGTAAATATATTAACCCGTGTGCGCACACAGTTTATGCGGCAGAAGACGAACAATGAACATGGCGGTCGACATCAAGGAATCAACCAATAAAATGGGCCCCCATTTTTGAGTATAGTGTGGGACAGTATAGTAAGTCTTCCTCTCTGGTATCGTGCTGTTATATCTAACTATCTTCTTCTCATCGGAACGCTTTGTCTGTGAGTTGTAATGTAAATCTCGTCCTCTGATGGCCATAAAATACCGTTTGATGGGGGTGCCTGATGATGAGTGCGCAGAGTCGTGGATTTTTCCAGACTGTATGATTGGAAATAGGGTGTTAAATTTGGGGGATAGCGGATCATCCGCCAGATAATTTTACAGTGTGATGTGAGTGGGGGCAAAAATGAGTTTACAGTAGGAATGGTTTTGTTTATTCCTATCTCTTCTTGGCGGGCGGTGGAAGACCTCCTTGGAACAACGGGGGCCGCTTTCGGTTGAGATGACGAGGTGGCATGGTGAGAGGTGTTCTGAGTGCTGATATAGGTCTAATAAATATGTCGTTTGGGCTCGGAAGGAACTGTGTCTGCGCCTGGATGGTCGGATTTCTTCTGTCTGGTAGGTTGTTGTAGAATGTTCGGGAGATACCACGGAGATGCTCGGCTATTGATGCCATTTTTAGGTCTTCATGGAGAAGGTGGATGGGAGTTTTGAGCGGGGTGAAGGACACCATTCGCAAGATTCTATTTTGTAGTCGTTGTAGTGAATCAAGGTTGCTGAGTGTCACACCGAAACACACTGGGCATGCATAGGCGATGTCCGGTCAGATAAATCAATTTGCGGGGATGTAAGTAGAGGGCGTAGGGCTGCCGCTTTTCCAGTGACTTTGCGATGGATGTTTTGAATGTGGCTTAACCAGGTAAGGCGCGCATCCATCTCTTTACCAAGGTAGTTGGCCGAAGCTGACCAAGCGATTCTCTCCTGCTATCTCCAGATAGGGCAGTAGCGGCTTCCTTCGTTTTGTGAAATAAACTGCTTTCGTTTTGGATGGGTTGATCGAAGTTTGCCACTTGGCATACCAGGCTGCCATCTTGTTGAGACCTGCCTGGAGTAAAGTTACGGTCAGTGTAGGAGATCTTGCAGTAGTCTACCATGGGCATCATCGTCCACGAATAAATGAATATCCACATCAGGAGGAAGTTTAGGGAGGTCCGCTGACCATATTAAATAGGAGTGGACTTAACACAGATCCTTTCATTACACTCGCTTTGATTGGTCGTGTTGTAGAGACTGCTCCGAGCCAAGAAACTTTGAATGATCGATCTTTTAGGAATGATTTTATTATGTGCTGTAGGTGCAGCGGAAATTGAAGTTGTTTCAGCTTGAACAAGAGGCCGGCGTGCCAGACTGCATCAAAGGCTTTAGCCACATCAAGAAAGACGGCTGCCGTGCCATGTCCGGAGTTAAACCCATGGGTAATTTTGTTGGATAATCTTAGCAGTTGGTACACGGTTGAGGTTTGCTTTAAAAAGCCATAAAGAGATTCTGGTATGATAGCATTTTCGTCCACGTGGCGCTAGAGGCGAGTTCGAATGATCTTTTCGTAAACCTTGGCCTGGACATTGAGAAGACTAATAGGTCGGTAGCTTGCTAGATCTCTTGGCGGTTTTCCTGGTTTTGGTTTGGCGACAACTCGTGCTGTTTTCCATGGATCTGGGAAGTAACATGCTCGCAACATGTGTTTATTATGCTAAGTAGGCGGCAGTGAGCAACCACAGGAAGTTGATGAATAACGAATTTGTTAATCCCATCTGGGCCCAGGGCTTTCCTTGGTCGGAGATCTTGAAGAATTGACGTAAGTTCAGCAGAGGTGCACAAGTCGCTAGCAGGTAAAGGTGGTTTTATTGTTGTTGTATATAGTACTGTTCTATGGGTCCGTCTAGGTCAGGCGATGAGGCGACTGGAGCAACAGTCTGAAAAGCGTTCTTCATAACGTCTGCTAGGGCGTAAGCCTTTTCAGTGCTGCTGAGTGCTGGTCCAGATGATGTGTCCAGTGGTGGATTGGGAATACCACGTTAAGATAGTGGTTGACCCAGGGGCCAGATGGAGTGGTCGGTAAGTTTTTCATAATATAATTTTATAAAAATGGATCCCCAAGAAGCTTTACTTTGCATTGAAAGAAAATTCCTGGTTATACGTCGTAATTCCATGTCTGACCAGGTTTTCCTGGATTTCAGGAGTATCCCATTTAGGATTGTGTGGGAACATTTAGGAAAATAATGTTTAAGGAGGTTGTTTCGAACATATCCCCAAAGTATTGCTTAGTAACTTTAAATGTCCAGGTGAAACCCTATTTTTACTGGACTATAGCCGCTTACAATAAAAACTACGTGAACTCTTAGTTTATATTAAACTAAAAGCTGTTAAGGCTGTATATTATAATATCAGTATGAAAACAGTCGCTATGCGGCTGTTGGCATGTGGCAGTATTCTGCTAATGGATTGTATCCAAACTTACGGAATATGCGTTGTTGTCGCCGTTCGCCGCGAGCTCTGACTCGCTGTGGTATCGTGCTGTTATTGTTGTAAGCGACCGAAACTCCAGCCAAGAAAAGTGGAACAACTAGATAAATCCTCATGGCTCAGCTGTGGTTAAAACTACCTGGTTTCCTGTAAGCAAACTAACAGTCAATACACTCAGGTTGAGGTGGAAGACGTTTTTCCCAAAATTTGTTAGGGATAATTTAATGAATTGAAACAACTTCGCTGCCACACAAGTAAGCACTCGCTAAGGCATACACGTTATCGAATACAAGCAATCACGTTTATTATTTGTTTGTTATTATGAGCTCAAGTCGAGAGAACTCTATCTAAAATATCATTTTTTCATATTGAAACGGGAGTATCAATAATAACATACATAGTTAATTTTTATACTTTTTATCGATCCTTATATTAAAAAAGCATAAAAATTATAAAAATTGTTGATTCATAGCAATTATCGTATAAGTTTGCCCCAACTAGGTACGAATAATTTTAACTACAATTGCTATGAATCAACAACTATGTCCTTAGAGCGGGTTTATGCTCCAAAGCCTTTTTTCCGACATAAAAACATATTAATTTAACAATGGCAAAACAAAATAATGTTTAACACAGAAAATTCATTCAACTAAAAACTTTTTTCTTACCAAAGCAACTTTGAATAACGTTTGTGAAGCAGCCGAATGTTAACAACTCGTGAAGATATTTGCTGGAAAGTTGACCTTGGAATTTGTTTGCACCACATATTGAGATGCGATTAAAGAATGATGCATGCAAATATAATAGTGCATTGCATTTTTCCGTATTTGCTCATGATTTATTTGTCATTACTTGAGTTATTGTTTGTTCGCAATCTGTATAAATTGTTTAAATATGGTGGTGATACGTCGGTA
The DNA here is from genome assembly GCA_024449915.1 of Sweltsa coloradensis. Taxonomy (NCBI): domain Eukaryota; kingdom Metazoa; phylum Arthropoda; class Insecta; order Plecoptera; family Chloroperlidae; genus Sweltsa; species Sweltsa coloradensis. The sequence continues at coordinate 525,155 of JAMZAV010000970.1, forward strand.
ATAAATCGATAAACACCTATGATTTATAGGCCAGATATTAAACAGAGCATTCGATAAGACAGCAATAATCAAAATTATATTATGTCCATACATAAGATTTTAAGCAATAATCAATGTTGTTAATATTCCAGAGGAAATGAATAATGTAAGTTGTAAAGTGAGTAAATGATATATTTTCCACACAAAACGAAAGGCACGTATTGAACAGATGCCATGGACCGAAGTAACAATCAAAAATTTATGTTTAAAAGTCAAAAGACAGAAATCTCATCACTGCCTCCTAGTATGAACAAATGAAAATAAATAGCAAACATTTTCGAAAATACGTGTGGGCCAAACATTCCGCCCACCTTGAAACATACAATTTAACATAACACAATAACAATGAAGTTAGAAAGAACAAAGGTAAAGGAGTTAATTCCCATCAAAGGGTAAGCAGGATAGCTTAACAATAGGTCGTTGCAGAACTCCACTCGATGTCTTCACAGTGGCGGACCTCACCAAACCGTCAGAACCAGGGTGAGTATTCAAGACTCGGCCAAGTTTCCACTGAAGAGGAGGAAGCCTCTCGTCTTTGATGAGCACCATAACTCCAGGCTGGATATTGGCTTGCGTAGACCACCACTTGGGTCGTTGTTGAAGTCGAGAAAGGTACTCCGAGGACCAACGACGCCAGAAGTGCTGAGCTGTATGTTGGAGCAGCTTCCACCTTGAGAGCTGGTTAACCTTGAGGGACATCAAGTCAGGTTCGGGAACGGCTAACAGGAAGTCACCAGTTAGGAAATGGCCGGGTGTTAGAACTGATAGATCATTGGGAGCGTTGGAAGTGGCAGTCAAGGGACGAGAATTGAGGCAGGCTTCAACTTGTGACAGGATGGTGCACATCTCTTCAAAGTTGAGTGTGGTACTTCCTACAATTCTACGGAGATGGTATTTCATCGACTTGACTCCTGCTTCCCAAAGTCCTCCTTGGTGAGGAGCTGCAGGTGGATTAAAATGCCAAGTGATACCTTGATCTGCGAGATGTCCTCCCACTGCCCCTTGATGATCTTTAGTCTTAATGAGCTCGAGGAACTCTCGAAGTTCCCGAGCGGCTCCACAAAATTAGTTCCGCAATCGCTGTACATATCGAGCGGCTTGCCACGACGAGAGACAAAACGTTTTAAAGCTGCTATAAAAGCAGGTGTTGAAAGGTCGCTTACTAGCTCCAAGTGGATAGCCTTTGTGGAGAAGCAAATGAAAAGGGCGACATACCCCTTGTAGTTTATACGGCTTCTACCCTTCATATTCCGTAGAAGGAACGGGCCGGCGTAGTCCACACCACAATGTAGAAAAGGACGAGCTGGACGTACTCGTGCTGCTGGAAGTTGACCCATCAATTGATTGGAGTTGCATTCTTATGCCGATGACACGTTACACATTTTTTAATGTGATATCGAATGATGTCTCTACCACGAATGATCCAGAACCGTTGCTGAAGTATTGTCTGCACCAACTGAGGCCAGCATGAAGGTTTCTTAGGTGCTCGTGGATCACTATCATTCTGTGAGTCGGTGACGATGAGGGAGAAGGGCAGGGTGTTTTTGGTCTTCAGAAACTTGAGCATTTTGTAGACGGCCGCCCACCCTGAGTAAACCGTTGCCATCGAGAAATGGGTTCAAGGATAACAGGCGGCTCTTAGGCGGGTACGGTTTTCCTCCTTGCAAACACCGTATTTCTGTGTCGAATTCTTCCTTTTGTACAATAGTCACCCAACGAAACAGTGCGTTGTTTAGTTCAACTGCTGTGAGTGGTTGGAGTAATCGTTTTTGACGCTCAACTCTGCAATTATCAATGAAACGCATGCACCACGCTGTCACACGTTCAAGTGTAGAAAGAGAAGACCACTTGTCTAACAGTGAGGTATCAAGCTTAGTATGTGCACTCATCACGACTGTCTTCTCTTCGGTCTGCAGCGTCTGCTGGTCTACAGGTTTCTCCACTGGAGGTGGTAACACTGTGTCGTGGAGCCATAGAGGACCTGTCCACCATAATGATTGTTGAGCGAAAGCAGTAAGAGTCAAACCACGGGAGGCACAGTCAGCAGAGTTGTCACTGCTGATCACATGAAGCCAGTGTTTGGAAGGAACAAGTTCGTGGATCTCTGATACCCGATTAGCTACGAATGTCTTCCAACGTTTGGATGCGATGCTAACCAGGCCAGCACAATAGTGGAGTCTGTCCACAACAGGATTTTATCGCGGTTAATGCAAAGGGCACTTTGAACTAGAACAACAAGTCTAGCAAGTAATACCGCGCCACAAAGTTCCAACCGAGGAATGGAGACCTGTCGTATCGGTGACACCTTTGTTTTACCAGCCACTAGTTGAACCATGACAGTACCATCTGAGTACATAGTGCGCAGGTAGACTACAGCAGCATATGCAGCTTCAGAGGCATCACAGAAGCCTACCAGTTCTGACATTGTTGGCTGGGGTGCTTGAATGCATCGATTAATTCTGATGTCTTGTATGAGGGGAAGATCTTCGCAATATTGTCTCCACGCATTGTAGATGTTTTCTGGAAGCTCATCGTCCCATCCAACGTCCAATCTCCACAATGATTGAAACAATAGCTTGGCATTAATGGTCACTGGTGAAAGCCATCCCAGGGGATCAAACACATTGGCAAGGTCAGATAGTAATTTGCGTTTGGTGATAACACTCTGGCTAGGGGGTTGGTTTACAGTAAATGAGAACTGATCAGCTGCTGGATGCCACTGAAGTCCCAATGTTTTTACCGATTTATCTTCATCGATGATCAAAGGCATGTTAAGTTCTCGCATTGGTTCCGGAACTGCTTCGATAACTTCTTGGGTATTCGATAACCATTTGCGGAGCTCGAAACCACCCTTGTTCGTTAGTTGAATAAGTTCATCCTGAAGCTGACGAGCCTCGTCAATGGTATCAGCACCCGTCATCAAGTCGTCGACGTAGAAGTCCCTTATCACAAACAGGTGCTGCCTTTGGAAATAACCTTTCTTCATCCCTGCCAGTTGTTGAAGGCATTTCGTGCAAGATAAGAAGAACAACCTTCACCATAAGTAACTGTTACAGTCTGAAGTCTTGTATTGGTTCACCTGGCTTCGTTCTCCACACTATTCTTTGATAATCGACATGTGAGTGATCAACCCGAATTTGTCGATACATTTGGCGATATCGGCTACTAGAGGAATGATGTATTTTCGGAACCGAATCAGTATAGGAACGATATCGTCTTGCAGCTTAGGTCCAACCATTAGTTTGTCAATTCAAGGAGCACCCGAAGAAGACTTCGCTGAAGCGTCAAATACAACCCTCAACTTTGTGGTTGTACTGCTCTCCTTCATGACTGGATGGTGAGGAATGTAATACACTTCACTCAAGGCTTGGTTAGTTGACTTTGAGGAACAAGCTCCATGTGACCCAGTGACAAGTATTCAGACATGAACTCATCATATGCTGCCTTTTATCAGGTTGGTATTTCAACCGACGCTCAGGGAAGCGAGTCGATGGACCGCTGATTGCGGGATAGCCCAAGCCTCGGGCTGTCTTTCCGAAATGGAAGTTCAACTATAAATCTAACCAGAATCGTCTCTCCGGTGAACCTTTTCAAAATGCTTTTCACACAGCTTCTCTTCTGGAGTCAGTAAGTTTGCAGAAGGTATTTCTTCTAATTCCCAGAATCTACGCAAAGTATTGTCCATGTCACACTGAATATGCAGTGTTGCTATTGGTGACTTAGGACCAGGTGCATTAATGGGACCCGAAAGTACCCATCCAAGTGCTGTTTCCAGTGCGTATGGGTGAACCAATGTTTCCTGAACAACGACCAGAGCGGCAAAATCAATGGGTAAACATCTGCTCCGAGAAGAACACGATACTTCCTGGAATGTTGAATGATGGGTCTGCCAAACTTAAGCCATTAGATGTGACCAATTTCCCTCAATATTGACTTGATTTCTCGGAGAGTTCCTGTAACCTTGGGCAAACTAAAGCCTCGACGGCAAGGACTCTTCATTATTGAATGTTGAAGTAAAATTCAATTGTATACGCCACGACACTTGCCTACGCTAGTGGAGGCCAAACCTGAGACACACACCTGAGTCGACTGTGCTCGCAATCCAAGCTTTTGAACACAGTTTTCTGTAACAAAACTAGCCTCAGATGCTGAATCTAACAACGCTCGTAAGGTCTGCTTACACCATGTATATCCCGCACATTGATTATGGCTGTTGAAAGCAACACCATTGACGAAATCGATTCCGTGAGAAATGGGAGGAGACGGCAGTAGACTCGTAGACTTGACCTCATCTTGTTGTTCCCCTGACTGTTTCATTGAAATGCAGCAATGTGTGGTGCAGTTTTTGGCACATGCGGCAACTACCGGAAGTACAGTCTCATAGCAGTATTTTTGCCCGTAAACAATTGAAACATAATGATTTGCTCTTTACCAAATGAATGACGGTCGTGTACGTTGTCGTTAAGAAAGTGACGACACTTGTGAAGGAAATGACTTCCTGCGCACTTGACGCATGATGGAATCCCCTGTTGTCTGAGACACACTGAGATGTGAAGTCGTCTGCTTCGGGTAAGTTGACTTTGTACTACTGGGTGAAGGACCCTTGTGATTAAGGGTGGGCCTACCCGAGCAGCGAGTGCTCGAGCACGGTGCTCAATGAAGTCAGTTAACTGTTTGAAAGTTGTCGGCTCCTTAGTTTGTGATGACAGCTCCCATTGACGCCGAGATTCACTGTCCATCTTACCAGTGTGTGTGGAACACAAGCACAGCGTCCCAGTGTTCGACAGGTTGACCAAGAACTGCCAAGGACCTGGTACATTCCAAAGTTGTGTCTAACAACTTGCGTAATGCAACAGCTGATCCTGTTGTAGGACAGACTGTGAGACATACGCATTAGAACTCTGTCTACGATTTCCCGCGTATTTTGGTATCGTGACGTCAACAATTCCCACGCTCGCTGTAATTAGCGCTGGTCACAGAATAGACTGGAGTAAAGCAGCAGCCTCACCTTGTAGGGAACACTTAAGATATTGCAGTTTCTCAGCTCCAGACAATTGACTGTTGTTGTGTACTGCCGCCTCGAAGAGATCTCTGAATGATAGCCAACACTGTAGGCTGCCATCAAACGTCGGCAGCTGAAGCTTAGTAACCTTACTTCACTGGGTCTAGGCCTAGCTTCGGTGGACGTGTTGTCACAGCGCCGACGTGATCGTTCCTAGGTCCAATAATCTAATCCTAATGGCCACCAACCTTTCAAAAACGTCGTTAATATCAGTCTCATACTGCTCGAATTCGGCATCATCTTCGACGCAGCACTGACGGCGTGCAGTAGGCTGTCGCTTTCTGTAGAAAGTTGATGCACTCGTTCTTTATGTACCTTGATTGATGATATTGATAACTCACCGGTCTGCACGTTGTGATGGTTTTTCAAGACGAGTCACATTACACTTGAGAACACGTTTTCCTTGCTAGGAGTTGATCCATTGCAGCATAGGGAAAATGGCGTAAACCGCTTCACAAACTTCACTTTAACTCACACTTTTTCCCGTGGGCGTTAACAATTACCAATAATCCGGATAAACGATATTATCCGGCTTTCCGGAGGACCAATAAATGTTGTTAAATATTCAGAGGAAATGAATAATGTAAGTTGTAAAGTGAGTAAATGATCATATTTTCACCAAAACGAAAGGCACGTATTGAACAGATGCCATGGACCGAAGTAACAATCAAAAATTTATGTTTAAAAGTCAAAAGACAGAAATCTCATCACTGCCTCCTAGTATGAAGAAATGAAAATAAATAGCAAACAATTTCGAAAATACGTGTAGGCCAAACAATCAATGTAACATGTATGAAACTGCACACTTCTTAATTTGAAGGAAGGATACCGTAATAATCTTCCTCCATGTTTGCATTGCTCTTTTTTTTTCTATCATTTTGCATCCGAGTATTAATTTCAGTTACGACATAAGACATTTATGCCCAAAAAATCGTGGTCACCACTAGGTTTCAAATGGACTGTAGGATGAACGAAATTAAAACAATTTCCACAGCTTAGGTTTACACCCCCAACAGCTTTTTTGTCACTAGAAATGTTTGAAAAAATAAAAATGGTAAGGATAGCACGTTTTATTGCGGTTTTGTTATTGGGTTGGCGGCTCTTAAGTGCCCACGAAAGGGAATTATAGCAATCGCTGGTGACTTCTCGCAGTACTTGAAAAAGGTAAAGTGGGTGACCGCTCTGCCCTGAAACTCACGTATACGGTATACCGCTGGTTAGGGCAGATGTAAAATTCGAGAGCTAGTGCAACGACTTCGTTCCCCTCGACGTCTGCTCGGCAATCTGGGCTAGTGGAGGAACCTATATGACTTTCAACGTTACACCGTCCTTTCGGATCGGACGTTTAGCCGTTGGTCCTCTTGGTACATTTCGAAAGGAGTAGGCAACGTTCCGGTACTGGGTTTCCCCTCCTCCCTTCTGTTCATACTGCATCCTCATATATCACCACTTATCGTCTCGAATGGCCTCAGTGCATTAATATGGTACTTTAAACCCAATCAATCAATTAATCAATCCTATTAAATAGACTTAATGAAGGTTTTGGGATATAAAAAGGTATGTCGTCGGTAAGCCTTGCCTGGCCTCGCGGTATCAGATTGAAGTATACCATTTCATGCCCTTCAAAACTATAGGATATGTGTTGTTAATCTCTGATCACTTTACATCGCTGATTCGATATCTACTTACACGTTGTCCTGCAGCTAGAATCAGATGTGTCATTTAACCCCGCCACAACAAGTAGACTCGTAGATGGGTGAAGCTTGCAGTGATTGCACGAGCAAAGATGATCGGCGCGCGCATCATGCTGGCAAGAGTTAAGTCAACATCTCGAACACACTTCTTTGTTATCGTTGTTAGATAATGGTACTTATTTCTATTACCTCTTCGTGTGTTTTGTGTTTTGAAGGATATTGTTAATTTAGCCAATGCAGTAAGCCTTTCTCATTTTTTGTTTTCTACTTTTGTAGACCGTCAAGTTTGACTTTTCACGCTCTAGGGTGGGTGTATGTATTTTAAATTTTATGTGATTTAAGTTTGGATAGGCATGGCCCAAGCAATGTGATGTTATGTGACAGTTTATCTACCATTTGACAGACAGTTTACAGCGACATGGGCGGTAAATTAAGAAAACGGGGGAGGCACCTACAGGAGTCATCTACAGCTCCACATCAAGTAGAAAGAGCCAACGCCATGAACCTTTATAATGAGTTTTTAAATCGCAGATATCGTTAATTTCCGCAACGGAACTAGAAATTGTTATCCTGGATGACCAAACGTCGAAACCGTATCACGACCTCTCGAGACGGCGTCCTACCAGATAATTACTGGCACAACACAAATATTTTTCTGTCGAAGAGCTTTACCTGCCTCAACCTCATAGGTTTATTGTAATATTCACTCGTGTTTTGCTAATATGTGTTTAGTTGTTGATTCAACCCTACCCAACTAATTGTTGATATCAGTACGGAATATAAAGGGTGGTTTTTTTCTGATAGTTGAAGGGATCATAGGTATTGACAACCTAAAGTAGTGGTTGCACGAACAACGAACTGAAATAACATTGGGAAAACCGGTTTTAAACAGCCAAACTCGTTCGTTATCCGAGCGATCACTACTGTTGATGGCCAAGCATTTTGGAAAGGTTATATTTGACACTTGTCTCGGTAGTTTCCTCATTCCTATGTTCATTGACTGGAGCATTTGAACTAAAGCTAACATCAATTGTGCTTACATCGATTGTGGAAATAAGTATTGAAGAAATTATGCTCTAATGCTTTTAGACACAAGCAATAAACATAAATAAAGGGATGCTTTTGCTTTTTTTTAGACAACATTGTGGTTCCTTCATTTTTGACCTCGATAAACGTAGTAGAATACGACATTTGGGAATAGAAGTGAAAATGTTATTATGCATGGCATTGTTCTATACCTCTCTAGATATTAAATGTAGCTCCTGAGAAGGAAGTAGTAAGTCCTGCATAATGTCTCTATTGGCACCCATAGAAAAACGCCAAATGTCGTTGCAGACGAGCGATCTAGCCCTGTTTCATTCTGCATCGGGCCGATTGATATTTTAAGTTTTAACTGTAGGGAGTTTCCCGCAACTCTCAATGAGATACACAGTCTTATATTGTTATTTGAGTAACACCGTAGTACATCATATGTCAATGTTCACAATATAGAATGGAAACCACAGCCCGTTCCCGTTCTTTGCAATTATTGCATGGTCTGCTGTATATCCCTGGGAACTTTTGGGGAACCTTACTTTTGGAAATTCACTTGGTAGAATTGGCGATCGCCTTACAAAGTTGTCTGTTATTTGAAACAAGATTTTATGTTGGTTTTTTATTCAAGGCAAACTATGTCATCAGGCGTTAGGCCTACCTAAAAATATTTTTCTTTAATGTCATTAGTGGTCCTATAGGTTTGGATCTTGACGCATTTGGATGTTGATGGAGGGTGGTTTAAAATTTCAGGGAAATAGGTTAATATAATACATAAATAAAAATACACTATTAAATATATTGGCTTCAAACAATTATTTCGTTGCATCAATTAACTGAAATATGGACCTACATTACATTAATATGACTTTAAAATATATAATGTTGTCTTGAAAATAAATTGTATGCTTTATTTTATTTTATTATTTTTATTATCGTTCAACAATGTGTTCAGTTCAGTTGAATTCAGTTGAATGTCTTGATGAAAACTTTTGAAGTTAGAAGTAAAAATACCAAGATATATATTTGGCCACACGTTAATTGAGTGAGGACACATCCTCTTGTTATGATGTGATTGAACGTCTCAGTGTCACCGAGTCCTGTCCACATCTTCCTCAGTCTTCACCAGACCTTGCACCTCTGCACAGGGTTCATCTTGGAGCCGACCGGACAGTGAGTCCGCCGAACTCTCGGCGTTTAGAGAAGGGCCCATCTACTCGGAAAACTATTTGGGCGAATGAACCCCAGTCGTGATGAATTGGCTCATGCTCGCCACCCTAGACTTGTCGCACCACATCTGCGCTCCGGCCACCCACAGCATCTGCCTTGGAGTCAGCCACTCTGTATAACAAAATTATTTTATGTTGTGACGGAAACATATGTGTATATGTATTGCAATCATGGATTAAGGGTGTTGTATCTAACACATTAATATTTTTGTAGTTATATTTTGAAAAAAAGAGGAAGCTAAGTCCGCGTCACATCAGAAGGCCTCCTCTGAAGAGCGACTTATTTTATGCTCTCTTGTGCAACGTTGTAAGCGTCAAATATGTTGTGGAAATCCTCCTAATGGGGAGAAGTTGATCCATCGCTTCAATACAAAGTGACCTCAATACGACGTCAGCTTGTCTGCCCATTCGCGCTCGCGCCACCTGGTGAATGGTTATTATGTTTATTTCCAAAGAAAAACCAACACAAAGCAAAAAAGTCATGATTTTGGTGTGACCGGTACAACAAGGTGTTGTAAGTGAAGACATGATTGACAGTTTTGGTCTCCAACAATACCACTATTTCCTTTGAGTTGATTTTAGTTGTTTAGAGGTATGATAGAACAAGTATAGGTAGGGTAAACTCCTTCGATATAAATTATATTTTGTTCCTGCACTGACTTATGAAGCTATGACGTGGTCAGTCGGAGTCAAAAAGTAAATGCAAATTCAAGCAGCAGAAATGAAGTTTTTGAGAGAGGTAGTAGGAGTGACGAAGTTGTACAAGATACGGAGCCCGAAGATCAGGTAGGAACTGGGAAGAGAGAGGCTGCGGTGGTTTGTTGGTCTCATGATGAGGATGAGGAGGACAGGATTCCGAAGATACATTTTCAACATAAGTAGGAGATAACAAGAGAAAACAAGGGAGACCCAGACTTCCGGGCGAAGAGACGACGGCAGGAAGATAGGAAAACACGGCAAGAACTGGTGAGAATACGTAGAAAGAAATACGTGAAAAAGAGAAGGAAGAACCAGAAATTATGGGTGAAGCGTCAAGTATGGCTAGCCGGCTTCGATAGTCCCGTAGGCCCAAGAATTTTGTAGTATCCCCCTATATCTTCATTGTATGATTAAGGGTAGGATTTGTTGTGTGTAATTTAGATCGATGGCAATATTGATGGTCAAATAACACACCTAGCCCGGGTAACTCGTTGTTCAGGGAGCTCCTGTCGCTTGCTCCATCTCCGGTAACCGTCGTAGGTCTCTTTGATTCCTCCGTTGTCCGCTATGTTCTCGCCCTGCGTCTTCACTCCGTTCAACTGATACAAAACAAAACAAGCTCAGGTATACATTTTATGAATACACCTTTATTTAAGTAAATTAATGTACAGGTTTAATCAATTTCACTTAGCCTTTTCCTTGTTTGATTCTGGTAATCTGACCTATCATAAACCTACCACATGCCTACCACTAACAAAATAGTCTGTTGTTAATTGTTTGGGAAACAATATACCAATATTTATCCATGGTCTCTGAACTAACATTTTATATTTCTTCATACTTTGATATCTTAATTTGCACGATGTCACACCATTGAAGACATACTATGATTAGGATGGAATTCAAAACCTTATTCTTGTTCTTAGGCCTCACGTCAATGAAGTGACTAATGTAATAGCATAAAACGGTAGCAAGATGCTACGACATTATCAAGTTCACTCACATTCAGTCCGGTTGTAGGCTCTGTAAAGTTGCCATATTGTTCAATAATGCAAGCCGCCTTCTTTAAGAACTTCTGTTTGGTCTCTGGATTCCACCATTCCGCCAGGTTCCCGTCACTGTCCGACTGGCGGCCCTACAACAATAAAATGTATTAAACTTACAAAATGTTATTAACATAGTTATCGTTTGGTCGGATCGTCCATAGAGGTTTTTATAAAAGTAATCCTATAGATGTACCAAGACCACTGTGGCCCGCGCCATTACGTGCGCGCGCCTCCGGGCCAAGTTCATTCTCGGTTTTAGGGGAGTTCCGTAGATACGGGCGCCGTACGGCTCAGTTCTAGCCGGCAGCCGTGAGGAACACATCTCCTTACGGCTTACGGCGGGAGCGATAGACCTCGCCGCCCCAGCACCTCCGCCGATCACTCGCGGTTACGCGCACATGCGCTCATCGCCTGCGTTCAAGACAACTTGGACTCGTCCGTTTTGGCCAGGGCTTTTGAGGTGTTGGTAGATCTATAACATTCGCTGACGTATTAGGATTCCCTTTTGTAAAGTATACCATCTCACAGATAACGGTATTGAATGACGGCTTCCCTAGTCTATCCCCATTCGTTTATTACCATACAAACTCGGGTGCAAATCGTTTATTTAATTTATAATTATAATTTTATGATTTAGTGCACAGTTTCTTGCGTTTTAATACCAAAATAATGTCATTCCATCGTCATGAATAAATAATTTCAGTCGTATTTACTACATATTGACCGCACTATGTTATAATATCGGTTTTTGTTTGTTCCAGATTGAACATTGGAATTGTTATTTTCAATTATATGTTCGATAAAGATCACTGTTTTTTACATTGATCCAATCCAGCAATACCCTCCATCGTATAATGCTGGCTCATATTTCCAAGATTATCTTTGCAAATAAGTAGGCCAGGGAGCTCATAATGTTAACAAAATTTTGATTAATTTGATTTACCTTATCATCAAATCCGTGCGTAATTTCGTGGCCGATGACATATCCAATAGCTCCGTAGTTCATGTACTTCGGTATCTCGCTGCTGAAGAACGCCCCTTGGAGAATACCAGCTGGGAACTCTGTATGGAGGAATAGGTTTGTTTCATTGACTATAAATGAATATAATTAATCAATTTTTAACGATGACGGAAAATGAGGGTTGCTTCCATGGGCTCGTTGCCATTTATTTACCCTTTCAATCCTTAACTCAATTGGCGTCTTCTTTTCAAAGTCCTATTCATGCCTTTATTCTAATTGATCTATTGCCAATAACTCTTGGTCTTCTTGTCTAATAAAATATAACATCGGCACAGTTGTTTTGTATTTATTTAGTAAAACAGTTGAATGATTAAACTTTCATATGGCTACGGGAATATTTCAACATCCCTAATTTTTTAACCAGATCATTAATGTTACTTTAAATATTAAACTGGAACTTAAAGTTGCCACCAGCAATGTGCTTGTATTACTGTAATTCAATCATGTTGAAAATAAATAATAATAAATATCTGGATAGTTTGGAAGCGATTTCTTTCAGGACAACAGCCTATCTCTTCTTTATCCTATAGCTATTATTAATATTCTGACGAACTGCACTTACGAATGCTGTTCTCGCTCGCCCTGTAGAAAGCATTGACGTCTACAGCTTTGCTGTGTGACTTCCAGTCGGTCTTGTTGACCTCTTCTCGTAGTCGAGACAGCACGTATTCAGTTCCGAACTTGCTGACGTTTAGCATGCTTTCCAGGAACATTCCTTCATCGACCTCCAACTGAAATAAAGGTATGATAAAATAGCCAAGATCTCAATAAGAAAGTGGTTACATACACCATGCATATTATATGAAGTTTTATAACGTTGCAAATTAAAATGTGAAATATTGGTATTGTTTTACTTAACCCATTAATTCATTCCATTTATTTAGATGGACTTACTTCATGTTATTTTGAGTATTGTTTTATTAAAATATTTTGCATATAAGAAGGTTCCAAATTCTCTTTTGAATTATATATTGTGTATACAGAGTAAGTAAATGTTTTACTTTAATTTGTTTCTTAGACATCGAATATTTTTTATCATTACCCTAGCTCTAGAAAGTTTGCTTTTTCCCAAATTAAAAATGTCAAAACAACAATTAACGTTCAAATAGTTCATATGTACGTACTGCCTTGTAGAAGTCCTCTATCTTGTTGTCATCCAGCAGTTCGTCGGGGTAGGCAATGAAAGACGTAATTGATTTGGCTTTCAATAAAGCCTTTTCTCTGAAACATAAACAATATTGAAAACATTGTCTAAAAGTAAAAAAAAAAAAAACAATACCCGTGTCAAAATTAAATGTTACACGGGAAAATAAACGATAATATGTTAGTAAAATCTCTCAACTAAAAAAAGTCCTAAAGGAAGTAACCAAGGTTAGGCCTTTAGTTCAGTTGAGTGATTTTATTAATAGTTTCCGGGTTAATGAGTTGTTTAGATTTTCAACCGGTATGTTATTATAATCATTTATGCCGTTTTTTAAAATGATGTATTTAATTTCCGGTTTTAAAGTTTATGCTATCGCATGAAACTCGTGGGGCAACCTGTTCCAGGCGACCTAACTGCTGCAATGACACAACACCCGCTACAGACCAAGCGTTTGCTTGTAATGTTCCCGGGTTCTTCATCTTCACAGGGTTTTCTCTCACAATCCTTATGATAACGAAAATCAATTGTAAACACTTCCAGTAAGGTTTAACAGTGACAAGTATTGAACATGAGCTCATCCAAGTAAGGGTTAACACTACACTCACTGTCCTGTTGACATTTATGTTTGTTTTCATTCAGTCGACATAAAGCATTGTATTGTGTAAAGCATTGTTCAGGATATAAAGTCCAGATTAAAGTTGTTTTAAAACTCATCTCCTTACTGGCAGATAACTAAAGCTTATAATTTAGTAACCCATTATAAGGTGACCAACACGGTTGCTTACTTTGTAGTTTCATCCATCCAGTCAAGCTTGGTGAGGATATCTTTGAACGATACTTGGATATCTTCCACCATTTCAAGAGCAGCTCGTTTTGAAGTTTCGTCGAAGAATCTCTTCACGTACATTGAACTTATAGCCAGTATAAACCTGTGGAAAGAAATTTAACCAAATTCTTCATTTTCTACTAACATTTTATTGAAATCGTTCATATTGTACCAAAAAACTAAAACTGCTCAAACTATTGTAAGTAAAACTAGTCAATTGGGTGCACAAGCTTAAATGAAAAGGTGATCAAAGATGTGGATAAATCTTTGTGTTTCCAAAGGCAAACGATGACAGTAACAATAATAAGTTCCACAAATTGGTAACTGTTATAGCATACTTGATGAAAACTTACGCATCAGACACTGTGTTCGTGCATTTCTTCCACCTCGGAGTCTCAGTAAGAACTCCAGAAGATGCAGTAGAATATTTTAAAGAAGCCTTCGTCATTTCTTGTGTACTGCTCGATACCAAGGACTTTGCAATTCGCCAGAATACGTAGTTAACAACGATCCTGGAATGAAAATGATTCAATGTTAAAGTTATACAATAATCTTAGTTGATGGCATCCTCAACTCTAACAAATTGGTCTATACACATAAAAGAAACAAACTTCAACTCATTTAAACATCAACATCTCAACAGCATTAAATCCAACTCCAAACTGTGGTCTAGCTATGGTAACTGAATTAATAGACCAAATGGCAAAAATATATACTTATCAATTTTACTTTATAAAGAAAATGTAATGTCACTGCAGTCCATAAAATCCACAATCAACTACCAAGACAGAATTGTGTTGAGAAAGTAGTACGATGCAATTGCGCAGAGGAAAAGATGGCAGCCTCTGGCAAGGGAAGGAGAGAAAGAACACAATGAAAGATGACAAGGAAGAAATAAGTGTGTATGTGACAAATTTCCGGATGGATACTGGCCACGATTATATCCAAGTCCACCTTCACAAAATAGGTGTGGTTGACATACGAACATGTCTTCTCTGCAAAGAACAAGACCAGGATGCAGTCCATCTAGGAAAAAGACTGTGTTTCCGTGAAAACAGGAAGGGTACTTACGGGGACGAAAATTACGGGCAAGAGGAAATATGTGCAAGCATTTATTGGGCAACTAGGCAGAGAATGGCATAAGTTCCTGTTCTGGGTGTTCGGAAGAGAAGAAGAAGAAGAAGAAGAAGAAGAAGAAGAAGAAGAAGAAGAAGAAGAAGAAGAAGAAGAAGAAGAAGAAGAAGAAGAAGGAGAAGAAGAAGAAGTATACTACCCTACTAATGCAGTTTTACCTTTTATCTGTGCTAGCCAACAAGGCCTCGAGTTGTGTTATGTAGTTCGGGTTATAGACCATAACAACCTCACTGGTATTGACTTGAACCGACTCTGGCATAATGGTGTTGATGTATTCCAGCCACTGAATGCTGGGATACTTGGTCTGCATCTCCTCAATTGACATCGGGTTGTAAAGCAATGTTCTATTTCGTCTTTCCTCATTCGACATGGAGATCTGAAAGTTACAACTGTTTTGTGAATACTACTACTGACTAGAATTGTTTTAAAATGACATCAGAACGTCATTTCTCAATTTATGACAGTACTGTTTCAATTTATTCAGGTCTATTATTTTTCCCCAACAATCCAGATGTTATGAAGTTAACCGTCTCGACAGCTCAGGGGTAAAGCACCTGACCGGCAATTGGGAGACCCGGGTTTGATATCCAGCTTATGTGTATTTGGAATTTTTGATTTCTATTTGTTGAACTTACATTTGCCAAGGCCATTTCAAAGTCAAGGGCTTCTCTCAGTTCCCTTGCAGCTTGATCCCGGTCAGCTCCTAGTATGACAGCTATGTCTGTTTGGTAAGTATGATAGGCAGCCACTCGCTTGTCTCCAAAGCCCTTTATGAAATACTCACGGCTTAATCCGAGGGATGCCTGGTCGAACTGAAACCAAGGTTAACTTTATATCAAGGAATATCTCAGATGAACTTCAAATCACAACCACACACAAAAAAAAGTGGCAAACATTTTGACACTTAAGCTCTGGCCAACTAAATCTAGCCAATTTCACATTCATTCTGGATCACTTTTCGACCTCCAATTTCGACCCAAGAATTGAAATATTTAGAATATATTGTTTATAAAGGATGAGCGCAATGCGCAATCAGAGCACATTTCAAGATTCTAAATTATTGTCTTCAACATAAGATTGGGAAATAAATACAAATTACTCTATGGTGGCACACTTATTACTATCCGTTACTGAAAAAGGTAAGCACTTTTAAGAAAATGTGCTCTGATCACGCAATACACACATTCTTACTCAACATTTTGGTGTAAACTACAACCCGATAGGACAAACGATGTAGCTTCCAAGTGATCCAGACAACACCTCTGCGTTCTGCGTCAAAGTTTGTTTTGTTCGAGCTCATTCAACATTCTTAACATACAAGTTTTATCTCTGTTTGATAGAAAATGTTCTTTATTACCGCTAGAGTTCTTGTGGTTGTGTTCTTGGCATCTGATCCAATCGAAAAACCAAGTAAAAAGTTGATTCCCAGTCCGAGATTCTTCAGTTTGTAGACTGTTTGCACCCAGTTAAAGTCTGTGTTGTTCCACTCTGTGCGCTCCAGTAGCGGCCATCCTCCAAGCCCTTTTATAATGTTCTTGATCGGGTCCAAGCCGCGCTCTTCAAGCAATGCTGGAGTAAAAGAACTAGATAGTATTTACACATTTAAGTCTACTTTTTCTGTATCAGTATTTCATTAACTTAGTCTCTCTTAAGGTTTAACAATAAGTCAGGATTGATGGAGGGAGGGTCCACTTTGTATGTGGAAGAGAGAGAGGGAGAGAGAGGGGGGGACCAATGTGTTTTAAAATGGAAACACAATGAAAACACACACAAGATGAAAAACTCAAGTGGAACCAGAGGAATGGACTTTTACTTACTTAAGTTGAGGCATGCGTTGTACAGTTTCTTAGCGAGTTTGACTGGTCTGATTTCTGTCTCGTTCATCGGTTCCTCGATGATTGTGCGTAGTTGTTCCGACACTAAATCCCTGACCAATGAGAATGTGTTTACACTCGTCTTTTCATCTGGTATGTTGGTAGTGCGCACAAACTCTCCACAAGCGAAGGAGTAGAAGCCATCGCAAGGATTCACCGATCTGTCCATGTATCTCAGAACGCGAGAGGCTGAAGAAGACAGACATGTGATTTAGAGGTGATGGTATCAAGCACAGCAATGTAGACTGACGGTGGAGGTTGGACATACCTGTGTGGATGCAAGCAGGTGTCAGGCAGATCTCATCGGTACAGTATCTCTGGGGATCCGTTGAGTTGTCGCTTTCTGGAGTTAGATTGCTTCTTCCTTTGAGGGCAGAAGAGGTGAAACTGATTTGTGTTTTGGAAGGAGCTCATGGATAAATTAGCACATCAACGACAACCAAGAAGTGTGGATTGTGATCTGCATATGCAATTAATACCCGTGTCCTCTCAGTTCATTGCGAGTCACCAAAAATTCATCATCATCATCTCATGGATCTGATAAACTAGATAGGCTCCTTGGATCCTACTCGATCAAAATTTGTTAAAGAAATATTAGAAAAATTTAAGTTCTTGAGTTTACTTGCATTGTTGTTCAGAGCATAATGTACACTCTAAAATGCGTTTAATGTTTGAGATTTATCTAATATCCTCCTATCAAAATAGTTGCCTGAAAATTCAAACTCGAAAATGTAACCCTTGCGAAACTATTTACTCTATAGTATGCATATTCTTTCTAAATCAGTTGAATTTGATAAACATCAGACACGTAGTTTGTCAACCACTTCGTCAATGTCGACATCGTGTTTTGCTATCAGTTCTGTCAACTATGAGTTACGTTACGACTCTTATCCGCTAAGTTGTTCATAATGCTTCTGTGCCGGGAAAATGTCTGCAATGTTAGGAGTTTAGCTTTGTCGTGGATATTACTAAGTCGTGTTAGCTCGACAAGTATTGTGTCGAAGGAGATTCTGTATTAAGATTGTTGATGTATTTATCGCTTGAAATGGAGCAGAAGATATTTGGAATAGTTTTGTTGGTATCTTTCCCTGCACTAATCTAGTATATAACATTTTGCGAGCTGGACGATGATAAATACACGTACAACGTAAACGCGTATAAACAAATAGCCAACCCAAAGCACCAAAATAATCTTAAATAATTTTTAAAATAATAATTTGTTTCAGTGCTTACATTATAACAATGTTTTAACTGCCATGTATAACACTCACTAATTGTTTGCATTTTATCTTTTAGTCAAATTTTCCGACATCTGTGACTGGACTCAGTCATCACAGTTACTGTTACTCGAATGGATGTCTAGAAAATATTTTTTTAATGACGCCAAACAACAAAAATCATCATCATCATCATCATCGTCATCATCACGGGAGTTGACTTTACTTGGCTTCGAGTTTCTCTTGGCTAGGTTTTGATTTAGTTTCTTCACCGCATCAGTACCCCGCTCGAGTGCGCGTGTTGCCTTGTCAGTTAGATGATGGACAGCTCACGTTCGACATTAATCTTCCTCAGTGAGACAATACTTGGATGTTCAACATTTTATTGCATTTTACCGGTTGTCATACATCTTATCTAGTTATGCTTGCACAACGTATCGATTGCGTGAGAATAGTGAGCGATGAGCGTAGTAAATGTAGGTAAGTCGTCAATTTCATTACCCTGATTCGAGAGTTTTTATATGTCTTGTCTTGTTCGATTTCTAATGGACAAACGGCTACTTAATTTTTAATAAAATTTTCGGGGTCCTTCGAAATCTCCAAACTTTGAACTGCCACGCTTGTAGGGTACAGGCGCGTTGGAACGTTTTGAAAGTTGGGTGATGTGGGGGGGGGGGGCAACTTTATTAGCAGATTTTGTGGGCGGAAGCTGGGGTCTGGTGCGAAGCCCCAGCCGCCGGAGGCCCTTTCGCATAAGGCGAAAAATCTTTTTACCATTGCACAGTTATTTCGACATGTTTTAACTGCACTCGGACTCTATAAACGATGTTTTATAGCAACTATCTGCGATCTAAAAACTAAAAAAATTAACGTGAAGTGGTCCATTTTAGTAAATTTCAACCTAATTTTTTATGTAATGACGAAGCATACCATGCAAAACATATTAGTTTACCAAGGTGACTGCTGAATTGTATAAGTGTGTGTGCATATTTATTACGGAAATTCTGCGATTAAGATATTTTAACTCACTTAAGTTTCGCCCCCCCCCCCAACCCTGTTCCCCGGTTCCTACGCCATTGGAAGGTACAATCGTTAAAATGTTAGTCATACAAATCGTACTCTTACAAATTGTTTCGGTTCTTATTACAAAATTGTTTGTGTGATTGTTCACTCTGTCCCGGATAATTATCTATTCGGATAATGATGAAATTTTCAGGGGACCTTCGAAACCTTAGAACTGACATATTATTAGAATTTGGCTACAATCAAAGACAAGTTTCTCATGAAAATCGCACTATTACGTTTTTTTTTTTAAATGCAGGAATACATGATATAGGTCATATGCTGCTATAAGGAGCGCTCGCAAAAGGATGGCGGTTATCAGCAAGTCAGTCATATGCACACATAGGCCTACACGTGTCCGTAGCCTACAATGTTAAAACATCTCATTTGGCATGCGAATACAAGGAATGAGTGCGCACTTTTACATTCGATGATTTGACTAAGTTATTACTGGTGTTTAAGAAACAGAGTATGAAGGTCAACATTGTTTTCACGAAACTTTAGGCTTATAATCATGTGGACTGTAGACGGTGCATAATTAAGATTGACGGCAATACATTGATCACTTTCCTTGATTTGGTTAGTAGGGAAACACTCCCGTATAGGTAGATAATTGATAGACTAATATAATCCAGATTGTTTTTTAACCCTACTCGACCATCTATCCATCCTTAAGATTGCACCAACAAACATGCACCATCAATCACTTGCACAATGCACCATGCACCACGCAGGTTATGTATGCAAATTTACACAGTGGCGTTCCTGAATCCCGAATGGACATAAGTTGCCTATATTTTGATACTTTAACTACACTTATTTTCAAATTAATTATCCTGACAGCACGTTCTCAAATTTAATTTAAATTTCATTACATAATATTTTTCTTTTACATCAATTTTCAATTTTTCTTTTAATAATTTTGACAAATATTGTTGTTTCGGCGATTTTACCTATACCGGTTGGATCTATACCCCATAAATACTACTATTCTTGAACTCTCTTATGCAATGTTCGGAATTCGGATGATCTACTTCTCAAAGGTGGAATCTGTAAAGTTACGTCACTGTAGCTATGTGACTGAGTGCATGCCGTAGACTCTAAATACAAATTTATTTATTTAGTTAAACTAATAGTAGAGTACTCACGTGTTGTTCCATTGTTGTTGTTATTGTGGTTGTTGTGGTTGTTGTTTGTGGTGGTTGTGGTGGTTGTGGTTGTCGAGGTGGAGGTGCTGGTTGCAGATACTCCGACCAAGAGAATTGTAACCACAAGACAAGTCCTCATGACAGAGCTCGGGAAAACACGACTGGACTCCCTGCAAGGAAACAAGTGTCAATACTCTACCAGCTGAACTTGAAGATCTATTTCTAGACTCTTATAATGCATTTATCAAATTACAGAAACTGCGCTATCCACTTCTTATTTCACAGTGAGGCGAGCGCGGAGTCAGGTTCTCAAGTGGTCACGTTTCTGAGTTTTGTAAATAACCGCCTATTAGCATGAATCATTTAATTGTTGAATGTTAAATCGTATAAGTTGAGCGAATGTTTAGTGTAACAGGGCCAATATAACGTCTCAGTCACTTTAGATCAAACGTTATTGACGTACACGTGTCGACTATAAATATAAGTACTTGGAAGTCAGTAACTCAGTGCATTGTGTACACATGATTCATCACACACATCGCTGAACTTCAATTAAAGAAGTTAAACCCAATATAATTATTTACTATCTTCTATCGTTGAAGTATTATCAAATGGATGAGTTTGCTGCGGTATAGTTAAATCACCCTCCTTAAGTTCCATATCAGATATAAATATAAGTACTTGGAAGTCAGTAACTCAGTGCATTGTGTACACATGATTCATTACGCACATCGCTGAACTTCAATTAAAGAAGTTAAACCCAATATAATTATTTACTATCTTCTATCGTTGAAGTATTATCAAATGGATGAGTTTGCTGCGGTATAGTTAAATCACCCTCCTTAAGTTCCATATCAGATGTTAAAAAAGTCGTCTACTTAAACGTTTGAAGCGGGATTCGAACCAGGGACCATGTGAGTTGGAAACAGGGACATATTCTGGTCACTGACAATCTCGGCTGAATCTATATCTAAGGTTTTTATCAGTAAAAATGAGAATGCGGGGATGAGTTCTATACAATATTTTTATGGAGATACCATTCGATTCATATCAAGGTATCTTATAACCAGCTCCATGTCTGCAGAGAGGGGAAGTTTCACACGAAATAAAATTAAAATTACATTTAAAATTGGATGAGCGTAGCTACCGAAGCAAGTGAAGGGAAGACTCAATTTGCTAAACTAGTTCCATATTGGTCCTAGTTATTTCCAACTTGGATTTTTATATATACCGAAATAATTAAATAATATATAAGGGCATCTTTATAATGATTCGCAAACACGACTATCGAAGTCGTGTTCAACTTTGAAACGTCAGGGATAATTGTATATGTTTTTACAGCGATATACCCTCTATATCTGGCCTAACTTTAGATATATTCAAACACTAATGCAATATTGAAGATGTATTATCTGCAGCGGGTCGACAGAGAAATGTAAAATCCGAAATCGTGCGATTTTCACGAGAGGCTCTTCCCGAATTCGATGCAAATCAAAGCTTAGAGGTTTCAAATGTGTCTAGAAGATGTAAGTAGCCGATTGACCGGTATAGAGTTAACAGACTCACAAATTAAGATTATGACTAACAATATCGGTGATTTTTTCTCGTCGTCCGCTTTACACAGAGTAAGCTAGTTGGCAGCCCGTTTCTTATGCCATCCCGGGCCTAATGGTTTTCTAGTCTCTAACTTATAGCTTGTCTGGTTTCGGCTTATTTAAACAACATTTCTTAACCTTGATTGTTTGTTTACTCAGTACAGGCTAGTTGTGCGGAATCTCACTAGCCCTGGTTGATGATAGTAAACCTCAATGGTATAAAATAAAAAGGATCATTATTATTATAAGGGGTCTTGGTCACTATCGTAAAAGGTTTAAAATGGATGAGTGATTAGATTGCGCTATTCTTAGTAGCGAGCACGTTCCTCGAGTATGAACAGTCGTTTGCTGATGAGAAAAGGTCAAGGTGAATAAAAATTACTAGGAAAACGCTTAAGTCCCGCCGCGTTGTTGGATGAGCGTAATTGGTGCATTGAGCTGCCATGTGTTACGCGGATTTTCTGTTGTTCTGTGAAAAATCATTACTTAGTCGAAGATTTTTTTTAAATTAAATTAAATTAAATAAAAAAATAACTTAATTTTTTTAATTAATCGTAATTTTTAACAAAGAAAAAAATCGTAAAATTGCAATTTTCATAAGAAATAAATATTCGATTGCGCTCAAATTTAACACGAATATATTAATTCATGAAATTAAGGTTCTGTGAAAAAATAATTACAATAGGAAAAAGCATGTAGGTGTAATAAGTCAAAGAATTGTTTTAAAAAAGAAAAAACCCGTAAAATTTCGATTTTCATGAGAAATAATTTTTCGATTACGCTCAAATTTCGCAAGAATATCTTAATTCATAAAAAGGTTCTGTGAAAAAATCATTACAATTGGTTAAAGCATGTAGGTGTTATAAGTCGAAGAAAGTTTTTAAAAATCGAAAAAAAATTGTAAAATTGCGTTTTTTATGAGAAAAAATTTCCCGATTGCGCTCAAAACGTGGCAGTTCTAAGTTCAGAGATTTCGAAGGCCTCCATGAAATTTCATGGCAATTGGAGTATCGGTTTAGCCGGAATCGTGTTAACAGACAGACAAAAATACAGAAAGAAAAAAAACAAAAAAAACAAAACATTCCGGATTTTTTTCTCCAGTGTAGTGAAATGGAAACTTCGCTTCGCTCGCTACGCTCATCCAAATATATAAATCAGCGATAATAAATCAAAAGTCTTTGCTTCACTCGCCTTACTCATTAAACTAGAATTGTAATACAAATCTTTACATCTTGACCCTTTGAACACGTATCCAAACGTTTTTCATCCGGACTAAGACATATTTTGATCGAGAGTTGATTTTATATGTATGAATATTACTAGAGTGTATGTATATTGTTTGAATGTTACATGGTGTTTGCGAACAATTATTTAACCGTACTGACGTATTGAGAACAACATCGTGACGTTTTCCAGCAGCATGCAATCTCTCAATAATAAGTAATTTATTCTTCGAAAATGTGTTTTAAATATTGCAACTGATAATTAAACCTTGGAATCCTCCAAATACACATAACTTTATTAACTTTCTGGTTGTGTACTTATTGTAGTAGCACGCGAAACTTTGATTTAGGATGTTATTGGTCGATACTAAGCCATCAGCAATCCCTGCTGAAATTTTACTGGTGGGTTTTCTCAGTCAGAAGGCGAATGTCGGTATATTGAGCCAAACTAATAGCCATTTGACATTCCTTCTTAGCTATATTAAAGTACCCTTATTACCTAGTTAGTTGATTGTACAACCAATTAGCTCAAAAAGTTAGAAATGCATAACATGTAAAAGAATTTAAAGATTGCTGCCTTACTTTTGTGAAATTATGTGCTCGATTTTGTATGTTTTGAAAAATTGCAAATTTTGCAAATTTGGTTATTTGGTGAATTTGTTAATTTTGTAAATTTGGCATTTTCTAAATTTGTAAATTTGACATTTTGCAAATTTGTATTTTGGTTGTTATATTATTTGTATTAAAATAGCTATATTTAAAAAGATAATTAAATATAAAAGAATAATAACATTATTTTAATTACCTAAGGCCGGGTATCTGTATAATATATTTGCACCTATATTTGTATCATGTACAGATCATATAGTGAATACCTTACCTTATCTTATCTTATCTTATCTTATCTTATCTTATCCTATCTTATCTTATCTTATCTTATCTTATAGCACTTGTTTAAGAATGTTAAGCTGATCCAAATTATTGTTTCTCTGATTGCAGCAGTCATTATTAATACATTGTATTTTCGTGGTCCTCCTGTTACACCACGATAAACAATGTTAACTGTTGCTGATTTGTGATTGACATGGGGTTAACAAGACGTAGAAACTGGGGTTATATATTAGCGAGAGTTAAAAGATAATTGTAGAGGAATCCTGGCCCTGGTAAACTGGTATGTACACCATCGACCATAAGTAAATCAAGGGGTATAGTTGTATCTACTACACCCAGTCATTGATTTACTTCTGGTCGAGGGTGTAGGGCCTACCTGACAGTCAACATTACCATGAATATTTTAAAATGATTTTCTTGTATTCTTAATTATTTCTCGATTTAGTTAGTCGGGATACACTCTCGTAGGTGGAATTGCAAATATTTAATACAATTCAGAAGTTAAAAAATCTATCCCGATCGGGGTTCGAACCAGAGTATCCCAAATTCCAGGTGTTGGTGTTGGCTAAGTTGGCTAAGGCGCCAACCTGGAATGTGGGAGACTCGGGTTCCAACCCCGATCAGGATGGATATTTTACTTCTGAATAATTGTATTAAATCTTAATTATTAACAAAACAATTATTCCACTAATTCTTTAGGCACTATGGCAATGTTTCTTTGGACTTACAGGGTGAGGATGTACTTTCAAACTGGAACACATAAGAATGTTGTAAATATAAATGCTTAGCAGCTTATAACACGTGGCCAACGTGTCAGGATGACCATGGTATTGCCAAGAAGGTCAAAGAGAACGAGATCACACAGTCATTGCCCCCGAAATGTGAATAAACTTAACAAGTCATCATAATAATAATTGTCCAAGGAAGATGTTAGTGTGATGTTCACTTACATGTTGTTGTCCAGCAGCTCGACACAGACGCTTCATTAAGCCCCACCACGAAGAAAGTCGCCGCGCAGAGGAGTGGATGGACTAGCGGTGGTTTGACGGGCGAAGATGAAGTGCGCGCGCATCTTGCTGGTAAAAGTTACTGACCGCTGATCCATTAGATCGATGTTATTGCCCGAACATGTTTGGCCCTAACTGGATCAGGAAGAAGAAGAAGGCGTCAAGTTCCCACACGGTAGTTAGTCGTCAAGACTACTAGTGTTGTACTCGTTCATTTCTAAACTTTACCAACACATTTCAACACACCAGGAAGTTTGCATGGACTTAATATTTAATTTACACTCTATTTAAAATGTGCTGATTTTGTATTTCTCATTCATTTGGTGTCTACATTTATTTCAAAATTGATATCGTAGCTTGAAATTCCACAGTTTTGACCGTCTGCGAATCGCGCTGTTGTTGGCCATTCTATCATGACGTAATTGGCCATGACTTGCATCAAATCTGGGAGAATGTCGGTATGTCAAATATTGTTTCGTTCGATGGCTATACAAATGAAATTGTTTGCTACTTACTGCACAGTGTAAGAAAGAAGGCCTTGGCTAATGTGCAAGACTGCGGTACGTTTCAGTTATCGTGATGTATAAACGTAGTTTTATTAAATAAAAAACATAAAGAGTAATATTTTGTTTTGAATCTTGTTATTGTGATACAATCATTAAATCTTCATAGAAAATATAGGTAACTTATTTTGAAAAATTCATGCATACTGCCTATTATATTCGTTTGACCAGTGAGTGCTGTAATGAAATTGAGTTTACAACTAAATAAAATTACACTGTTTATACGCAGAAGTGACAGAGATTAATAAAAAATAAAATTGTATTTAGAGTCTACCTACTCAGTCACATGACTGATTTTCAGTGGGGGACAGTAAATGAATGAGATTTTATTCTTTTATATTAACACGTCAATTGTACATAGGAGTCAGTTAACAGAAAATATCTCATCCTCAATACATTGTGGGCTTAACCTTTGGGTTTAGAATGGGTTGAACTTTAATTAAAGAATTTGAGCTTGGCTTAAAATTTGACCCAGAGCATTCCTCTTCTGATCGTTAATGGCGAGGAAATATACATAGTCCACCACGCAAACATCAGCTCGTGGAATATTTCATTGAATTGTAAGGCGAGCACTAGCAGTCGTCGTCTTCGTCGTTGTCGTCGTCGTCGGGGACCCCTTTCTGTCCCCTTGACGACCACCGCGACGACGACAACTATGATATACTGACGCCATGACCACCTTCTTATTAACCCTTGCCTGTGTCTAGATCTGTCCAGCACGGCTTGTCCTCCCCACATCCCGAGGCCAGAGCGGCGCATTATGACCTAACGATTGACAACCTGAATTAGTAATCAGTAATGAGCTGCTGAGCGTGAGTGTAAATGTTTGACCGTCAAGACAGGAATGTGACACTCAATGAAATGAGATATACATCAAGGATGTGACTTTGAACTTGGAATTAAAAGCAATTAATGTCTCACTATTAAAGCAACTCGCTTCGCATGCATGTCAACGTTACGTCAACGTGCTCGTAAACACTCTGCAATTAATACGCTATAAACAACGAACAACGAGTTGCCCAATAATAATACGAACCTTTTATTTAAACCGAATGAAGATATCGACATCATTTCAAACGAATTTACGTGACTATTAATTCAATTGAGCGTATACACGCAATCATAATAATATGTCAATATATTTTGATTTATTGTAATGCTCCAAAACTAGGTTATGATTATATTCACATATTGTATTCAAATTTTTGCAAATTTAGTTTTATGTTTTCATTTATGCATGATAAATGTTCAAAAAGTAAATTGAGCTCTGCGTTTTGTTGCATTGTTCTACTTTGTTTGAGCCCTAGGGCCTTATTATGGCTATCTCCACGACCCAGAGCTGCAGTTGAATTAATTGGTGTAAAGTGATGCACTATAGTGTGCATAGTGCACTATAGTGTGCACTAGTACACTAGATCAATGTCTTTATTTATTTACCTCAAGCAAAATAATACACTTTATTTTTACTCTATAAAAGCAAAGTGGTAAAATGATCAATAATAATGTCTACTGGATTTGATGATGTGGTACAACATTTTTTATTATAATTTTGTGTAGTGATATTAATTTAAATATACTTGTTATACAATTTCTTTACAGATATGTATTCTCATTGTAATGCAAATATAATAATGTTTAAAGGCAGACAATGGCAAACACGTCTTTAACCCGCGTAAATATAATTTATACACTCCCAATACCCTTCCTATATCTTCACTACATAGAGATAGTAGTAGTAGTAGTAGTAGTAGTAGTAGTAGTGGTAGTGGTAGTGGTAGTGGTAGTGGTAGTGGTAGTGGTAGTGGTAGTGGTAGTGGTAGTGGTAGTGGTAGTGGTAGTAGTAGTAGTAGTAGTAGTAGTAGTAGTAGTAGTACTAACAGTATGGTATCTCTATGCTTCACTACCCCTTCATAGGCTGTGTTACCAAAGACTCGGTCGCGCGTGTGAAACATCAGAAGTAAACATAACATTACTGCTTTAACAAAGAAGCAATGCTATTATTCTATACGACTGTTACTCAAAAGGTTAACGAGTAGTAAATACCAAGGATACGGCAAATCATTCGCGTATACGCAACTGCATTTTTGCTTCGAGATTAATTTGCGTAAACAACAATATAAATAGTATATTTAAAGTAGCTATTGCACAAGTGAATAATTATCCAACATGAACATGAACATGTTATATTCCAACTGTTCTGGTCTTATGCTGACAATATTTACCAATTTATCATGTATTTGGTTGTACAACATTTATCTAAAAAAATTAATAAAAAAATAAACAGCATTGTTTATATTAAGCCAATTGAGTGTACACGGTTTCTTTAAAATATCAATAAATACATTTTACCTCTCTGAAATCAAAGTGAAACCATGTCCCACGTCTGTGTTGCCGCTACTAACAGAATATAACTCATGCAACGATGTATCCCAGTGACAGAGGAGGCTTAGAACGTAACTGAACAATAGACTGTTAACTGCGGCTATTAGTGCACGTGCACAAAGAGTAATGTACGTTTGGCCACTGAGAGTGAGCGTAATTTTATTATTCATTCGGTTTCCGAGATTATTATTTTAACAAAAGACAACCACAATAAAAATTTCAGATATAATTATCGTGATATTTTAACGACCATGAGACAAGTCTTTAATTTTATGTGTAGCTAATTTCCTTGATTAGGATAATCTGACGTAGCAGAAGTTAAATTAGTACATTGTACTTTATGACGCTAGTCAATTTTGCAATGTAATAAGCTTAATGATATTCACGTTTCCAATCAAAGCTTTTAAGCACATGCCTGTATTTTACGTGACTTTCAAGTACAAATAGATACAATTTCACTCTGTTTTGTAAACATTTTAGTATAGGCCTACATCAGGCAATCATTAGGACTAAAAAGCTCATGGGTCTTAATAGTTCGACGGCTATTATATACTGACAGTGACAGCTACATGGTACAAGAATGTTTTTCCCGACTAAACAAACAAGAAACTATAAGGTAATATTTAACTACGCATTACAGATATACAGTTTTATGACACGATGTTGTAAAGGGCTTTTTCATATTGATACTATGCTCTAGTATATATGTGGAACAAGAAGTAAGCAGGTTAAAGCTGATTTAAGAAATTCTCCAAAATGCCCATTTTCGAAAATTTAGAGATTTTTTTTTAAATCGTGTAAAATCACAGTTACAAGATATAATATTTATTTTAGTGTAGTATTATGCTCTAGAATCTATTTCATTCTCCCAAGAAACTGCCAAGCGTCGTGTAATGGGGAACTCATGCGGATTGGTAAATAACAGTTAGGTTAGATGGTTTTAACGACTTAATGGTTTCAGTGATTGTTCAGAGTCAGTTCATGTGTTGAGAATATTTATCTGTTCCCAGTTTAGACTTATTAATCAGCCCAGTGTAATGACATTACAGTTAGTGAGCTAGACACATATTTGATAGGTTTAGTCACGCCGAATATTTATAATACTCTTGACCGATCGAACCATGCGTGGACTATCACCGAGAAACACACTTATAATCAACAAAGCCCAGTTAAAACCACCTAACAAGAGCAATTACCATGCTTAAAAGTCCAGGCCTAATATGAAGTGACAATTTATTAATTTGTGTATTTATTTAAAGTTTATTCTATTTAGTTTAACAAATGATTTACAAAGGAGGACAACTAAATAAATCTATTTACATAAATGCAGACAAAATAATGAACTAGAAAAGTTTGAAAACCAATTCAAAATTTATACTAAATGTTATTAACTTATGAACCAAATATAAAAAATTGAAAAAAATAAATGAAAAGAAAGAAAAAAGACAGAAAATAAGACAGAAAATAGACAAAAAGTAAAAAATGGTAAAACACATAAAATAATAAAATCGAAAATAATGATTTATTAGACTTTCCCACTCAAACGAACGCGAGGTTAAAAAAAATCAGGAACTGAATATCTTAGTCAACAACATCTTAGTCGACGTTTTATTCTGAATGTTGTCCAACTTAGACCAAATCCGAGATCCGATTGAGAAAACGATGAACGTAGATAAACACGTAGATCATAATCAAATCTGGACAGAATTAATAATAAATAAAATAATAATATAATAAAATGTGTATGATAGAAAGCACGATTATTTGATAATATTGTTTAATGAGAATTATTTTGTAGATGCATATAATACATAAATAAGTAGTGAGAAAATAATATTTGATGCAATGCACAATATCTTCTCAATACAAATAAACTGTTACTGTAGCGATGTCCTCTGACAATCTGAACTCCAGTTAACCCAGAGAATAACGAGTGTTATAAACACACGCAGTTTGTTACAATAATCTACATTTAATTGACGGTGAAGTGTTTACTAAATTGCACCCACAGCCGAAATAAGTGGCCTTGTATCGTAGCTGATCTTTTCTTATTAACGTTATTTACTTAATTCTTACGAGTTCAGTTAGAAAACGGTTACGAGATTAGATACTGGTGTGAAGCGTGTAGTTTCCTTCTCGACACCGGGACAAAAGTAGTTTGTGAATTTATATTAGTAGGCTTTAAAGAAATAGCCTTAATTTATCATAGAAACTTGGACAATATTGAAAGAAAAATAATACAACTATTAAAAAAAGTTGGTACTGCCTGTCTTGAAGTGACGAGCTAGGTATATGTGGTGTGAAGACTAAAAAATGACCTAAAAGGGGATCTATTATATAGGATCAAAATACCAGAATTAATATTTTCGTTTCGTAAAAACTGTGATATATGAAGATTTAAACCCCCACTGACAAATATCAATCTCTAGGAGGATTAAAAGATAAAGATAGAATTATAATCCTCCTGTATTACCAACTAATAATATTAAACACATGAATATGACTTTACTCTTTTTTTTTTAAAAGTCAAACATGAAATCATTTCTTATGTCCAAAAGTTTCTACTCGCTCCATGAATACCTCTCCTCATAATAATGTAATGTGAATTACCTATTTATCAATCAATTTATTAATCAATTTATCATGTTAAAAGTTATTAAACTAGAAATTAAAGTCCCTATATTATGGGACATTACATCATGTTTATTTACTGCCCTACGTACAAAACTATTTTATATCATATCATTATTATTTTTTTATCGGCACTGTTCTCTTTCTCTCCATCTAGGTGCCCGTTAGGGCGCCGCAGCCAAGCCGTGGCGCGCTACACACTCCAGCTCCAGCACCTTATACAGCAAGCAGAGTTGGGGTGATTTCGAGGTGTTACCCAGCCGTCATGTAACGTGATGTGGACTTCAAAACTATCAAAGTTGAGAGGATTTAGGTACCTGACTACACATGCCAAATTTTATTGGGGTACGACCATTCCTTCTTGGTGAAAAAATGGCTTGAAACATGCTCAAAATCACTTAAAGGATGTTAGCTACTACTGCTACTACTGCTACTACTACTATCTAATTCGTCAGTTTCAATCGGCCCGCGATTCTGACCAGACGGGTGGGGCTACAATGTTCATATTTTACATGGACATTAAGGTTATAGTAATATAGTCTCTTTTGAAAGAAAAAGTTGAAAAAGTTTGCTGAAAGGCTTCCAAATAAAGGTTTTAAAATAAGCCTTATACACTGGGCATACAATCAACAAGTTACTATAGTTACTTGACACTTGTTGACGGTATAAGCAGAGTTACCGTAGGCGGGAAAGTGCGATACGTAAACAAATGGCGGACATTTTAAATTTTGCTTCTATGTGTGAAACGAGAAAAGTTGTCATTATACTCTCATAAAACAAATCAGAAACCGTCCCTGGCCTAGGCCCAGATGTAGAAAATTATTTATAATACAACAGTGTAGGTCTAAAGTTCCATTAGGCTATAGGACTAGATAAAATTAATACTTACATTACATGTTTGACAAGCCTAGCCAACCCTATAGGCCAGCACAACCTTGTTCTGACACACTTCCCGCACAAATAACTAGTTTTGAATTTGATTACTAAAAGCCTAATGCAGATAAACAATAGTATGATTGTCCACCTAGGCTATACAAAAATGTACGAAAATAATACACCTATTCTTTTTTTTCAATGATCTCACGCAAAACTCCTGTCACTATATAAAAACGAAAACAAAAAATTGTGCAAATTTTCAATGTTCTTTTGATAATCTGTTGATTTACATGGCTGTGGATGCAGTGAAAGGTGTAAAATAACATTAGTTGTGCGCTTGTTGTAGTATGGGAAAGTTTTAATTGGATGTGAGTTGGCTAGACTTAACCAGTCCTTATACCGTCGTTATACCATGGTTATACCACCTATACCCAGGATGTACATGAATCTGGGTCTAGATATTTTACATCCTATTGTTATTTAATCCTGTCAAATAAGATCGTATATTGACGCTTGGAGGAAAAAATTGCGATGTCGCTGAATTTTTGCAGAGACCTTCCTTATATAATACTAAACAACATACTTAAACTCCCCTACAATCGGACTGGAGCTTCGGCCGCCATATTGGAAAATGGCGGCCAAAAGGTGTTTGTTATCGAATATCTCCAAATTGGTTTGAGATAGACAAAATATCTCAACGGTAAAAATAATCCCCATTAAATTCCCTACAAAACAGATGTCTTCTATAGTTTTGGTAGGGGCAACGGTTACGTCACAAATTCGTGGTTTAAATGTTGCTCATTGGAGTACCAGCTTATTTACAAATTTTCACGCCCAGCATCAAACAATGCCCAGTAAATCCGTAAGAAATCGATTTAAATACAAAAGGACTTTTGTACGGGGTTCATGAAAGCTTCCATTAGTATTTTAAAAAATCAGTTCTGCGAAATCGGATTTTGCATTTACCCGGAATTTGGGTTTTTCCATTGTTGGCATTTCCTAAAAAATGCCATATTTTACTGTCCATTATTAAGCACTAAATAGCATTGTAGGAAAAATTATTTCTACGCACATTGAAATGACTCAAATAATGATCCGATTACAACCAAAGTTTAAATCCAATATGGCTGCTAATTCCTAATATCCACAACATCAAAGTGAATTATGTAACAAAAAGAGTGTAAAAACAGCACGAAAACAGTATTCATATTGTGAATATTAGGAATTAGCAGCCATATTGGATTTAAACTTTGGTTGTAATCGGATCATTATTTAAGTCATTTCAATGTGCGTAGAAAGAATTTTTCCTCCAATGCTATTTAGTGCTTAATAATGGACAGTAAAATATGGCATTTTTTAGGAAATGCCAACAATGGAAAAACCCAAATTCCGGGTAAATGCAAAATCCGATTTCGCAGAACTGATTTTTTAAAATACTAATGGAAGCTTTCATGAACCCCGTACAAAAGTCCTTTTGTATTTAAATCGATTTCTTACGGATTTACCGGGCATTATTTGATGCTGGGCGTGAAAATTTGGAAATAAGCTGGTACTCCAATAAGCAACATATAAACCACGATTTTGTGACGTAACCGTTGCCCCTACCAAAATTATAGAAGACCCCTGTTTTGTAGGGAAATAAATGGGGAATATTTCTGCCATTGAGATATTTTGTCTATCTCAAACAAATTTGGAGATATTCGATAACAAACACTTTTTGGCCGCCATTTTCCAATATGGCGGCCGAAGCTCCAGTTTAATTGTAGGGGAGTTTTAGTATGTTGATAAGTATCATTTAAGGAAGGTCTCTGCAAAAATTCAGCGACATCGCAATTTTTTCCTCCAAAAATTCTTATTTGACAGGATTAATTGCTAATACCATAGAAATTAAATCAACTTTGATAAAATTATTATATTTCAACAAATAATTTTGCAATGGAACTTGAAAAAGTAATGAGATCACACACATAACAAAAACTTGTAGAAATACAGCCAAACCATACACACTCAAAAGAAATGAGATCTAAAAAAAAGGGCCAAGCTCATCTACCCTTCCACATTTGCGCATTCTTAATTCATAAACGTACAGTGTCCCATAACAGTATCCTCGAAAAGCTTGGCAAAATAAAATTTGCATGTTATTACGTTTAAATTAATTAGAAAAAAGAACTTGGATGAACTATTACGTTTAAATTAATAATCGCAAATTCTATTTTGCCAAGCTTTTCGAGGATGCTGTTATGGGACACTGTACGTTTATGAATTAAGAATGCGCAAATGTTGAAGGGTAGATGAGCTTGGCCCTTTTTTTAGATCTCATTTCTTTTGAGTGTGTAAGGTTTGGCTGTATTTCTACAAGTTTTTGTTATGTGTGTGTAAAAGAGTTACATCTATATATATATATATATATACACCGCCGTAGCCAGGGGTTGGTAACCTGGGTATTTACCCGGGAAAAAATCTGGAGTAGACCATTTTGAATTGATAATACTACTGTTCATGTTATTAACCACAAAAAAATGCACTAAGATTTATTTGTTTTCGCTACGCACGCCGACGAATGTGTACAATAATATCAAATGTTTGAGTTATACCCTATTGGCCAGCAAACACGATTTCATCTCGAATTCCAAGAAGTAGTCAATCCATTTGGTGACGAGATGGCAACATTTTGTGTTCTACGAGTACAATACAACCCATAACCCTGTCTTTCCGTTCATGCAAGTTCAGTGTGGTTCTGACTTCTGAACGTAGAAGAGTGAGAGCAGTGCAGTGAGTGATCGAGTTATTGTTGTTTACTAATGTGTTGTGTTTGGCATTGTTTTCGAGTTTTGTGATAGAATGACGACAATAGTTTTACAACATTTTACTTCTGATTTCTTTAACGTTTTTCTCTGTGCAAGTATGTACAATTCACAAAATCTCACTAGTCACTAGCAAGGAAATGTTATAAAAAAAACATGCTTAAAAACTCGTTAAAACACTCCAATCACACTCTAAGAATCGAAATATTTTCCGGGGCTGTGCGCCCCGGACCCGCATTGGCTGGGGGGCATCCCCCCCAGACCCCCCATTGTATTTTATCCAATCATACCCGGGTAATTTTTATACCCTAGCTACGGCCCTGTATATATACATACATATACATATATATATATGTCAAAGAGAATAAAGCAATATCATCATGAAACGTCTCCAGCCAGGTACCACGTGTCACCAGTTGTGTTGCCACACAGCACACGTCCTCGTGTCTAGCTGTAAAGTAAAGAGATGCACATAATATGCTGGAGGTTGCTTGAACAATACTCCTGGCCTCACTCACGTGCGACGCCTGACAAAGCTGCCTAGCTCTCATAATTACAGACGGTAGCTAGCCTTGACACATCCATCGCACTGTCACATGGGTCTAGGACGTCTCTCTTTACTGTGACAGATTGCCAGAATTTTCTTGTAGCAAAAAATTAAAAGGCATTTTTCTTTTTTTAAGTCCGGAAGTTCGGATTATAATATTAGGGAGCCTCATTGTTCGCGAGCAAAGGTGGCCAATGACCGGTAATTTGATTGCGGAAACAGCACAAATTACTGTTTATGCTCATCCTTCAACATAAATTATATCACTTGGAAATATTAGTGCTTTGTATTTATATTACAGTTCACGTTAGTACAGGGTCCGTGCTAGCAAAGTAGTCGAGTGAGGTCATTTGATGTATTACCAACTTTAAAGGCTTGGACATAGCGCGTACTTGTCCATATTATACCTTCCTTGCCTTTTTAAATTCGGTAGTGCATAAAGTCCAAGGGACACAATTGCTTGGCCATTGACTTTTTAGAGTTCTCGTAATGAACCAAATTCAATGACCAAACAATTTTTTTTTTGATTTTGAGTTTAAAATTTTTACTTTTTTACCACGAAAATTGTTGGCTTGGCGCTCGTCAACAGGCGAAATGATCTTACTTCTTTTCAATGCGGGACTAGGGAGAAAGAATGAAAAGCTTCGCTGAACTTCTATATCTCACAGTATTCACAGCCGAAGACTTTTGAAGGAGAGCTTGTCTGCCGTTATTTTTACTAATCTTTGTATTTGTGAGGGATTTTATATCTACGACTACGATGCAGACACAGAACTGTAGCCCGCCTGGTAAGACTTGCACTTGGCGGGCTAACTTCTCATGGTCACTGGATATCGTGGTCTCTTCAACATCGATACTGGCAAAGTGCATAATATGAGCTATAACGTATGATTAAGTTGCACTATGGATGACCACATGAAATTAATTTCTTATGTCTTAGCTCATGTAATCGTGCGATCGTGTTGGTAAACAAAAGCAATTGAGTTCTAACAAAAGTGCATTCGATGCTTTGTTGTGATTATTATTTTTATTTATTTTCATTAAAAAATTATATATGAGAATAACCTTGAAAATAATATTTTGAATCATTTTTAATTTGGCTTAGATTCTTATTCAAATTTCTGGAACTGCCAATCTTTTCACTGCCTATATTCACTGCCAATAAAATTTAATATTGAATAGAATAGAAATAACTTATACAACTTGAAGTGCACATGGTACATGTATAACAGTAACTCCTGAAGGAGAAGGTGAATAGACAGGTAACATAAAAAAGTATTAAGAAACAAGAAGTATAAGAAATATATTACTACTCAACATGGTTTGCCTACTATAAGGTCTAGGCATATTTATTTCGAATACCTTACTAAAAAGTTTGTTTGATGTTATAAACAAATATTTTGATTTTGTGGGGTAAATAAAAAATGTAGGCAATGTATGATATTTGATGTCCGTTGTTTAAAAAATTCCAATGCACAATTAGCCTACATAATTTTTTTCAGGCGTGTTTTGGATATTTTCATACATTTGTCTGAAAAGCAAAGATCGGCCACTTTTAAGTAATAAGTAGTTGCATACATGTGCGGTAAAGATGAAATTCAGACATCGTGGTTGAGTTGGTATTTATAACTACCACCTCTGCAGTTACAATACCCCACTTATCTGTCCTGGCGAAGTGAAGCCGCGCGTACGTACTTCCCCGTGCGAGTCGTGCTCAGAGGAAGGTCGTGAAGGCGATCAGGCGACCTTCACCTGCCCTTGAACGTGATCATAAGAATTATTAGATGGATCAGTAGAAATCATGCCAGGGTTACTCTATCGCATAGGCCATTGACTCCTCGAATAATAATTATTTATTTATTGCCACCAACAACGGAGTTACCTCCACAAGTGCGATATCTTTTATACATGAAATTAATAAAATACTAAAGTTCTTAAATAAAAATGATATCAAAAAATCAAACATCTAAATAAGTCAACTCAGTATATACGAGATACATTTGATTGACATTGAAATACTGGTCATAACCTAAATAAACTAAAGGTCTTCACTTAAAAAACGTAAAGCCTGTAGGAGGTTAAATAATAAAAATAAAAAATAAATTCGTATTTAGAGTCTGCCCACTCAGTCACATTAAGAACGAGTCCAAGAACGAAGTCCAAAACAGATGTTTAAAAAGCTTCTTCCTATAGCGGGGAGTCGAATCCTGGACCTTCTGCATTGGAAGCAGAGCCTCTAAACCCAAGACCAACGAACCACACGAGGTTCATTGTTCAAATCGTATTATATATTATAACTTTTATAGGCGAGACTGTTTTAACTTAAGATATTATTAAGTAGTTAAAAGCAGGAGACTTAGATGCAAGAGAAGAAAGCTGGGGAGATGGAGACGACTGCGGGAGGATAGGAGGAAATGAAATAATTCGGTTGCAAGATCTGACCCTGCTGGAAGCAGGAAACAGCGATGGATAATGAACACTTTAACAGTTGCGTTGATGGATGAGCGTTTTGGTCCACTGAGCCACATTTTAGTTTCTTTTCAACCTAAAATAGAGAAAACGTGATTTTCATGACAAGTAATTTTTCGATTGCATTCTACAACCAGGTCGTCGTTAGAGATATCAACAGTGTCCAGAAAGTTTTATTCAGATCGGACTAACCGTTTGATCGCTAGGGTAGAGAGCGAACAAACAGAAAAAGTTAAATAAATCCCCCGAGTAGTCAAATTGAGTCTTCGCATCACTCGCTACCTTCATCCAACTACAAAACGGTATTTTAAAATTCTGTCCTTCATTAATAAACAGTTTATAAAAGTTCAAGTTCTTTTATCCGTAGATTTATACAGGGATAAATATGGATTGCGTAATTTCCTAATACTAAATATAAAAGTTTACATTAGGATTGTAATAACAAATATAAATATATATATATTTCTTACAACTGCTTCAAACATAAGTCGGGTCAGGGGGTGGCTAACCACCAGATTTTCTAGGGCACACAGAGTTATGAACACCGGCTTTCCGGGCTTGTCATGTCCTCTACTCCTTCAATTTCTTCGTCTTCCATTTCAAACTTTCCCGTAAATATCGTCCTCTTCTTTCTTGCTTCTCATACCACCAGCTCAAGCCATTTCCTTCTGTCCTCCCATAGTCGTTCTGCTTCTACTTCTTGATACAAATATACATGAAAATTAAATGAAAGTAGATAATACATAGATGTACCAGTTGTACCCACAAAGAAAGTTACCCGTACATACAGAAGTTGGCTTTATAGTACTTGAATTTACAATATTTACAGACAAGCTGTGATAATAATAGAAGTTATTTATAACTACAAGTCGGTGGGTACAACGTTCTTCGTAAATAATACATAGATATATTTATTCCTTCCTCGACATTTTATTTGTTCGCTTTATTTTCTCGTTTCAGCCGTTATCGAGACCCATGAGCCAAAACCAAAACACCTGCCTACCTGGCCAGTAATCGACGGACCTTCCGGCGACCACAGAAATATGTTTGTATAACCCACGTGGCGTGGGACTGAATTGCACCTCCATTGAGTAACGAATTCAGTTTCCCCTCCAATAAATCAGACTACGCAGCATTTCAACAGACACTTTGCTTCCTGTTTATTCTGATCGTAGCTAAGTAGCGAAAACTGCGTCGGAATCGAATCACCACACATAGAAAACAATCGTTACCCTGTCAAATCAATTCTAGATGGAACACAAGGTCAAGGTCGCGCATGTTAGGGCACCGAAGTCAAGGTCAAATTTTACAACAGTGAAGATCCTATACTCTATGCATTGCTTCCGGTTTAATTATGCGTCTGACGTCACTTCCCGTCTAGGTTGAATAAAATATCGAGACAGGTTTGGTTTATGGACGTCAAGTTTTGATGAACGGCTGAATAGAGGTTATGGTTGGCCATGCATGGAAGATAATTTTGCATATGAAATAATGCATTCATTCAAATCTAGCTGTCAAGGTGAAAATATGCTAACGATTGTGTTTCAAAATTCCATGTGATCGTATTGATGTTTTGAAATTTCTCCCGCAACCGAATTCAAGACACCTACAGCATATTATTATTAATCATTGAGACCGAAAATGACATCAGCCACATGAAACTTCACTTATTTACAGGAGCTGTTAATACCAGTTTACAAAATAACACTTCTAATAATAATAATCACTCTTTATTACATTTTCATTAATTTTGTTTTTATATAACTTTAGTTTTTTTATTGTTTCCTATTTTGCATTGTTTCTAATGTATCAAGCTTGGATTTTAAGTAATTTTCTTGTTATATTTACACTTTTGTTATTCAAGGAGGTTACAATTATTGTATTGATCCTATTTTTTCTTATTTTATAATACTGTTCGTGCATCAAATGATTTGTACAACGTATTTGTATTGTCTCAATTATTGTGATTTATGTATATTTTTAATTGTTCAGATTTAGCTACCTAACACTTGTGGGTGGATAAACCTGTTGTTAGAGACAAATAAATCTAATATAATACAACATTTAGTGATTGTGTTAACATTTAGTGGTTGACATTGCGTCATGGACGAGATTCATAACTTGAAGGTCATGGGCTCGATACAACCGGCAATTCTGAGACTTTAAGCATGGAGTGTTATAAAACAGTCCTCGTATAATTCCTTTGAATGACGTCGCACAAGTTAGTCTGGTCTCCTTGATGATTCAATATATATAAGATATGTGCCGATTAATTAAAAATGCAATAAAAACTAGGGAAACGCTAAAGTCGTTGATAGACGAGTGGAGTGACACAAGTGTTGAGTACCCGGGAACATCCCCTTTCCTCACCTATACCTAAGGCTGGATCTAGCCCAGTATGGGGAATGATACCGGGTATTCAACACATGGCTCACTCACTCGTCTATCAACGACTTTGGCGATTCCGTAGTCTAGTTTGGCTAAGGCCCCCTTATACCCGGAATGTGGGAGACGTGGGTTAATCCCCTGTCGGATAAGATTTTGTAGTTTATGGATCGTATTTAAAAAAACATATTAAACTTGTTTTGAAATGCATATAACGCAGTTAAGTCTACATCAACTGTAACAATAATATTGAAAACATAGCCAGTACGAAATTCGAGTAAAGATTGCAAGGTTTACTCAATCTCCCAGCGGAATTGGGGGTACCTTGAACATGCAAGTTTTGATAGACCTATAGTTTGTCACTGCATAACGCATTACAAATATTTTTTTCACGGCCTCCATCGCAACCGAGTAACATCCAAGAGGCAGTGATTTTTTTCAAAGTGATACCATTGTCGTTAAAAGAATTCCTACACAGGTTAGGCCTATTTTTCAGTTTATTATTTCTAATAGGTTTAAATCGAAATGGATTTTGCTCATTTTGTTAGCAGTTCTAAGTTACCTGGCCACGGTTTCTGTTTTAAAATTTCAGCTCACATCTATTTGGCCGTTCGGCCGTATGAGCCCGGACAAACAAACGGACAAGACATTTAACATATACAGACAATAGTCACTACCAAGGCCCGATCGAGTAGCGTTATAGACTTCGTTTCGTCTGCGCTCACTCGTTATAATAAAATAACACTAACTAGGAAAACGCTTAAGAGTGCTGTTTTAACCCGTGGGAATTTACGTAGAGAGAGAGAGAGCATGCTTCACCGGACTCGAAAGGCAGGACTAGCGATATTCCAATCATGATTTTTGAGCCAATAACAGCGCAGGCGAGCTATATGATTCACAGTCACCCGAGATACGTGTTACGCTGTGCACTCGCTGACTGACTGAGCGGGTCCCACTGCGCATAGACCCCGCACGAAGTTACATGATGAATTGTAGCTTGTTATTTCAAAACACTATCACTTCGCGATTGTCTACGGTTTTTTTATTATACTGCACGTCTTTAATCTCTCATTCCAATAGAATATGATTATTTTATTACACATATTATTAGGACACTATTATTCGTTATTCTGAAAATACGAGTAGGCAATTAATAAAACAACGAATAAAACTAAAAAAAATGTAACCTGGTACTGCGTTTGTCTTGAGCGACTTATTGTGAATTACGAATGAAGGAAACGTGGAGACAAAAGTGGAATGGTGGCATCCATGTCAAGGTGAAGATAAGCAGTGCTAGGAACTATCGAATTCAATTCATTTTGCAATCATAAGATATGTTTTGTTTCCTGCTTCTTACATTGTGGTTAATAATTTTATTATTAGTAGTATTTTCTTGTTTTTTTTTTTTTTTCAGAAAATGGGGGAAACAATTAACGTTCTGTTCAAAACGTTGCAAACATTATACAATTATCTAACTTCTCCCGAAATTGCATAATTTTACCTTACCTTACCAAACTCAAAACAGTAGGTGAAGATAATAAACAAGTGCACAGTCATTTAATCGTATCAGTCAATAAACGTAGCTGATATGCCAAAGAGACCAAGTACTCGATCATAGATATAGAATAATATATGCGCCACCGGTCGGAGGCAGAATCGCATTTTTCAACCGCTTGCAGACCTTCAGTGCTCCCATGATAATATCGAAATTACTGGCCCGAAAATTATGCAATTTTGGGAGAAGTTAGATAATCGTATAGTGTTTGCAACATATTGAACAGAATGCTAATTTTTTATACAGTTTTCCACCAAAAAAATCAAGAAATACGACAAGTTATAAATTTTAAGTATTTTTAACGTATTTTTTTTCTTTTTTTTTGCAGAAAATGGGGGAACAATTAACGTTCTGTTCAAAACGTTGCAAACATTTTACAATTATCTAACTTCTCCCAAAATGACATATTTTTCGGACCAGTCATTTCGATGTTATCATGGGAGCGCGGAACCATTACGTTTTGGTCAAACTTTAACCTGAAAAGAAACATCGGAAATAAGTAGATTTGAATAGATTTAAATAAATTCCCGTGTTCAATACCACATCGATACTTAAACATTAGCCCACTCAACGCTTAAACCGTTGAGTGACTACGATACGATACTTATTGGACGAGCGAAGCGAAGACTTCAATTTCACTGACCCCCCAAAAATTTAGCTCGTTTTTTTTCTTTCTGTTTGTTCGCTCTCTACCGGGCAAACGGCATATCCGATTTGATGAAAATTTGACGGGACCATGGAAATCTCTGAACATAGAGCTGTTTGGTTTTTGGGTACAATCGAAGAAATATTTCTCATGAATATCGTACTTTTACGATTTTTTCGATTTTTTATGCGATATTTTCGTGCCATTTGGGCCAATTCTGACCAAACGGGTGGGGGTACAACGTTCATATTATACATGGACATTAAGGTTATGGT
Source organism: Sweltsa coloradensis (assembly GCA_024449915.1). Taxonomy (NCBI): domain Eukaryota; kingdom Metazoa; phylum Arthropoda; class Insecta; order Plecoptera; family Chloroperlidae; genus Sweltsa; species Sweltsa coloradensis. Next base: position 567,231 of record JAMZAV010000970.1, read on the forward strand.
AATGTAGTACATTTTGAAAGAAAAAGTTGAAAAAGTTAACCAGAATCCATAGAAATAAAGCTTTTAATATAAGTTTTTTACGGTAAATAATACCAATTGACAAGAAACAATAGGAACTTGACAACAATCACCTACAATGCGTAGGCAGCAAAACAAAGCACTTGCAAAAGTAAAGATATCCCACGCAAATTTAAAAAACTTTAAAAAGCTCATCCATCAACGCGGCGGGACTTTAGCGTTTTCCTAGTTATATACATCGTGAAAATTCCACAACAGGCGTTTGTCCGGTAGAGAGCAAACGACACATAAATACACATACTATTGTACAAAATATAAACAAAACACGAGCTATTTTCTCAAGATTGTCATATTGGAGTCTTCATTACGCAATTCCAATCATAATAATTATTTAATTATTACTCGATGAACGTAACTAGGGAAAGAAACACATCAATAATTGTTGCAAAATACAGCTGCTTTTTTGAATGGATTTGCTTTCGAATCGAAACATAGCCAATTTCCATATTGCAATTCCATGATCATGGCCTGTTGGCGGACATTTGTATCATACCATATCCGATATTGGAATAAAGATGGCACTTTTATGGAAATCAATACAAAAATTAAAAAAATATAAATCCACCATTTTCTACATCTGCTTCATTGTAGAATCGAAATGATGGATTAGGAGAGAAACAAAATGACGACATAATTAAGCAATATGACAATATTTTGACTTATGAGACTGATTGAAGGAAGGTCATCAATAAAATCATAACATATGCAATTTCTATTAACTTAAAAAATTTAAATTTAAAAAATCATATCATGGCCAAGGTTGAAAACGGAAAAATGGAAATAACACAATTTTGACAGCAACAGGCAAGTTATGATCATGATGTTTTTGGACTATACACTACTCAAAATAAAACAATGATTATGATATTTCAAAGGTTAATCAACCTCCTTCATCAGGTCTTTTAATGATTTAAAATTAAAACAAATAAACATCATGATCTTAAACCAGACCTACTCTAAAATGTTTCACCTTTGTAAGGCAAGTTATCTCAAGAATGTGTGTAGGACGTCAGTGCGACGGTTGCGACTGTGTGATTCACTTATTGGTGCGACCCAAAGTATTACATTACTACGCGGGAAACGGTTATCTGTGTGGCCTCGCACAACACTCATTCAAGGTCAAATGCAAGTGCGTGTATTGAGTTCGACTCCCGCTACCAAAAAACATCACTCCGACGTCGTCATTGTAATAATATTCGGAGTTCGGACATAAGTTGAATAATTAGAATGAAAATGTCAATATCCTCATTCACCTTCCGTCAAAAAGTTCACATACTTGGTGATCCTGAGAAGGAAGGAAAACTGAACACTACACTTAGTGACCTCGAATTTTTGGTATGAGAGGGTATTTCATGTATGCATGTATTGGGTTTCTTCGGGCTTATAACAATACTATGAATATTATAATAATCAATAGATAATACGCACTATAGACATGCACGATTGATTATAAGATGCCATGTTATTGTTAATAAAAAAATACTTCGAATTTCGTTTACATAATATCACACTCCCATTAATCGAGATAAATTACAAATTTAAAACCTGACAATAAGTTTGCCACAGTTACAAGATAACTATAACTGTCTTGATCGAGACCATATCATTGAATGCTATACGTCTCACAAATGTATCTCAAGTGAGTGGCTCGTTATCTACTGGAGAATAGATGGTTGTTGATGTTTGCGAGAGTGATACGCGGAGTGTGAGGGGAACTGGTTGTTTGACGATAAACAGAGCATCCCACATGTCTTCATTTATTTATTCTCAATATTCTTGTTAGCATCAAAGGCGCCAAGGATTTCCCCACATATTTTATTTTCACCTTCACCACCACCACCACTCGTCGTCAACATAGTCTCCCACCGACATAAATTTATAATGCCAAAGCAAGCGCAAGGTGAAGAAAAAAATCAATATTTTCTAACTGTTAATGAACTCAGTTTAATATACCAAACATGAAACATATCCAGTTCGTACACCGTCTTATGAGGTAGATGTTTGTGGTTCTAAATAGATGATCCAATGCAACTCAAGACGATGAGTGGATGGGGGTGGAATGGAGAGAAGGCCTACGTTAGATTATTACTTATAATGGCATCGAACCCGCGTCCCTTTGGTGCCATAATATGCTTACCATACCTGCGCACTATGTGTGAAAACCCCCGTGAATGGCATCTTATATTATAAATGAAATAAAATGCATGTAAAATTGCAAATAAAATTACTTCCTAAATTATCAAGGCTGTCCGCGGCTGCGACACAGATCCGAAGCGCACGACTCCTATAAATAATACCGGTAATTAGATCGAATCCTAAATAAGATATGGAAATTTTGAATTGTTATGATCTTGATAAATCATGATCATGTCCAATACATTCAAAGAGACAGTAAGCATCTAGCTCAACTCCAAAAGTACCAAGAAATCATAATAATCTAATAGTATTAAAATTACTCGTTTAATCCTTTACAATATGACACTGACTGTACAATAATGGCCTCTCGGCATGAGGATTTTTTTAAAACACGCCCTAGACCCGACTTGAAACATAAAACTGCAGAGAGCGCCACCGGTCGGAGGTGGAATCACATTTTTCAACCGCTTGCAGACCTTCCGTGCTCCCATGATAGCATCGAAATGGCTGAACCGAAAATTATGCAATTTTGGGAGAAGTTAGATAATTGTATAATGTTTGCAACGTATTGATCAGAATTTACTTTTATTCCCCAATTTTCCACCAAAAAAAATCAAGAAGTACGTCAAATTTTCCAAATTTCACGTATTTTCTTGATTTTTTGGGCAGAAATGGGTGAAAAAAAGTACATTCTGATCAATACGTTGCAAACATTATTCAATTATCTAACTTTTCCCAAAATTGCATAATTTTCGGTCCAGCCATTTCGATGTTATCACGGGAGCACGAAACCATTACATTTTGGTCAAATTTTAGCTTGAAAGAGACACCTTAAGTCCCGCCGCGTTGATGGATGAGCTTTTTTTGTAAGTTTTTAGTTTGCGTAGGACAACTTTTCCTTTGCAAGTGCTTTTTGAATGCATTGTAGGTGATTGTTGTCAAGTTTCTATTGTTACTTGATAATTGTTATTATAACCCAAAAAAAAAAACTCATATTAAAACTTTATTCTATGGATTCGGGCTAACTCTTTCAACTTTTTCTTTCAGAAAGCAATACATCACCATAACCGTAATGTCCATGTAAAATACGAACGTTGTAGCCCCACCCGTTTGGTCAGAATCGGCCCAAATGACACGAAAATATCGCACTAAAAATCAGAAAAAAATCGTAAAAGTACGATATTCATGAGAAATATTTCTTCGATTGTACCCAAAAACAATACACCTCTAAGTTTAGAGATTTCGAAGGTCCCCTCCAATGTTCATGAAGATCGGATATGCCGTTTGCCAGGTAGAGAGTTAACTAACAGACAGAAAATCAAACAAACAAAAAAAAACACCCAAACTAAATTTTTTGGGGGTCAGTGAAATTGAAGTTTTCGCTTCGCTCATCCAATTAATAACTCATTTTGTCCTATGATATTGTGTAAAAGAAGTCAAAAGGAGGACGAAGTTGCTTTAAGAGGTGAAGGGTGTTTGTCTCTTCTTCTTGGTGTTCTGTTTGGTTGACTCTAAAGCATCGGTCCCCCTCGGTTACTGAAGACCGGCCGGTCGTATATATGCTACGCTCAGGATCCACGGTGCGAAGAGACTGGCAACTATTTGAACGGTTTAAACAATTTGCAACTAAACATCATTAAGTAGTTCACTTTCTGAGTAGGTTTGTCTAAAATTACTCCATACGGATGTGATTTCAAAATTAATTGCCGATTTAAATGTATATTTTAGGTTTCTTTGACGTTTGCCACAAAAAATGTGCAAGGACATTTTAGTGAAAATCTGTGCGTTTAAAGCATCACATTGAGTCATTGACCAATTTTGTATCTACTAAAATCCAAAAGTTTTTCTCTTTCAAGGTTATTTTGGTGAAAATCTGAGCGTTTTAAAGCACTAGGGAAACGCCAAAGTCGTTTGTTAGACGAGTGAGTGAGCCATGTGTTGAGTACCCGGTAACATAACTTTTCTTCCCCCTACCTTAGGCCTCCCTAGCCTATCATTGGCTAGAGTGGCCGCGTTCTTATGCCAATTATACGAATATAATTATCAAACTTAAATGCAAATGTTACCGGGTACTCAACACATGATTCGCTCACTCGTCTAATAACAACTTTAGCGTTTCCCTAGTCTAGTTGGCTAAGGCTTCCTTATAGCCGAAATGTGGGAGACGTGGGTTCAATCCCCTGGTCGGGAAAGATTTTGTAATTTCTGGATTTTTTTTTTTTTTTTAATTATTAAACATTGTGTAAGGAAATAAACTTTGGATTTACCGCCTAGCCTAAAGAAGGCGGTGATGTTAGTATTGTTGGGATTAGGGAAAAGACAGACGAAGATGGTGGCTGATTTTCGAAGTGTAATGATTGTAAAACGTTTAATCTAAATCTACTTTAATAAATAGAATATGATTTAAAATAGTGAAATCGTTGTTTGCATTTGATTTTCCGTGACGAAATACAGATACCAAATAAGGAAATGAACTTTGAATTTACCGCCTAGCCTAAAGAAGGCGGTGATGTTAGTATTGTTTGGATTAGGGAAAAGACCAATGACGTACATAAGCTTTGCGTAGCAAAGCGCTAGACGCTCAGTCTCCTATCCTTCCAACAGAGCGCTAGCGTAACAATTTGAAGCCTCTCGAGTAGGGAAAAATCACTTCACTGCAACAAAGATACTTCATCTAGTTGAATGAATGAAGATGCAGTGGATTATTTGAACGTCGCGGGGATAAAAAAAATACGAAAACAAATGGCGGACATTTTAAATTTTGCTTCTATTGGTGAAACGAGGAAAATTGTCATTACTTTCATAAAACAAACCGAAACCGTCCCGGCCTGGGCCCAGATAAAGAAAAATTATTTAATAATACAACAGAGTAAGCCTTTAGTTCCAAATTAGGCTATAGGACTTCATTAAATTAATGCTAACATTACACGTTTGACAAGCCCTAGGCCTCTCCTAGGCACCCTAGACCTGCACGACCTTGTTCAGACACATATTCCGCACAAATAATAGTTTTGATTACTAAAAGCCTAATGCAGAAAAGACAATAGTATGATAGTCCCCCAATTTTGAATTGCTTTGTTCGGAAACTCGGAGTAACTGAGAGATTTGAGGAAGAAAGACTGTTTTTCTTCAATAATAACGAGAAATCGCCATCTTGCGGTTTTGATTTTACACCGCTTGTTACACCCCAAAAGGGTTTTAAATTTAAGGGTACGATACATTTAGACGGCGGTGGGTTTTTTCCCTACTCAAGACAGGTTTTAAATTGTTATGCTCCCCACGGCTATACCACAGTAGGTATAACCAGAGTCGATAAAGAAGTTTCCCCGTTGGGAGGTCCTCCAACTCCCTTTTACCGCCCTGGGTTAAATAAAAAGTCGGTTTTTGGCGTTTGGAATCTAACGTTCCGCGCGACTCTGTGTGACGATTGATGGAACTACTTCAAAAAAACTACGTCACTTTTCTACTAGTAGTAAACAGTCGATGACGAAAAATGGCGGAAACGTCAAAATATTAAATACGATCGAATGTTGGCGAATGTTTTGGCAGAAAGCAAACTCTCTTTATTAATGAGGATATTTTCTGATGGAGTAAGACCTAAGCTTAGGACCTAGGCCGACAATATGTATTGTTCAAGATTTCGATTTGAGTGTCTAGGGCGTACTTACGTCTGAAAACTGTATTGTGGCCGTGGGCCTAGGCTACACACTACGTCCGTAGGCTTAAACAACCCATATCTCAATTAATTTCGTACGAAAATGTCAGTGACGCCTGCGCAACACTTTATAGTACAATAATAAATCAAAGTAGATCGTTTTAAAAGGCTAGGCCCTGGGCTAATATGATTGAAAAAAATTAAAGTTTGACGTTTCGTCTGTTGTTTTGTTGATTGCATTGTCACTGCATATCGATAATCTACTGACCCTATTTAGCGTGCAGTGCTTTTATTAGTTTTACATTTGAGCCGCCCTCAGCGCGCAGAACGTTAGATTCCGTTTTGACTTGGGAGTTGGGGGACCTCCCCAAAGGGGAAACTTCTTTATCGACTCTGGTATAACCCATCTCTTACAGTAACGAGACTTGATAGCGAAACACGCTCATAAACCATCACGCGCGCCCCTAGCGAACAAGCGAGTCAACTAACGATGACTGTGCCACCTAGACTTGCTAAATCAGTCTCAGAGTTGAGTTGAGCACTGAGCTGGATATAAGTTTTGTCTGACGTTATTGTTATTATTTTATTCTGATAATATGTATGTCGTTTTCAAAGAAAGACTACGGCCTAGCCTAGCCTAGGGGCTAGAGCCTAGGTAGGGCCTACCAAGTGTTAGTATTGTAGGTTATAATGGAAAATAATAATGGTTGATAGGCTTACATAATATTAAAATTACCACCATTATTACTTGCAGTTGTTTTGCCTGCAATTTAAATAGCTTAGGCTAGGCCTAGCCCTTGCAAAATGCCAAAATATGATTAGCTTGACATTCATCGGCATTCGTCAATTGTTTGTTGTTTACATTTTTGAAGTCGGAGGCTTTTAGTTGAGTCGCTGTTTCGCCATGCGCGCTAGTGTCGTGGCAAGAAGCTCTATCTATACAGTTCGTTACGTAGGTTCATGCGTAGGTCACCTACACGGAGAGTGGTAGAGATAGCGCTTTCCACCGCCATCTACAATTTGTATCTTGTAAAGCACTGACTTTTAGACGGCGGAGGCTTTTAGTTGAGTCTCGGTTTCGCCATGCGCGCTAGTGTAGCGGCGGTACGCGCAGCCGACCACGACAGCAAATCACTCTGCAGGCAGTGCATTGAAGTTTCTCTACTGTAAGAGATGGGTTTATACTGTGGCTATACTGTGTGTCTAGCGCTTAGCTTATTATTATGTCATTGGAAAAGACAGACGAAGATGGTGGCTTGTTTAAGGAAGTGTAATGATTGTAAATGTTTAATCTAAATCTACTTTAATAAATAGAAACTGATGTTAAAAGGTGAAATCGTTTTGTTTGTATTGTTCTACGCACGCAATACAGATACCCTAATAATACACGTCCTTCTCTTCCGAGCATGGTCCTAGCAAATTGGGGGGGGGGGGCGACACCTGCACGTATTGATAGACCATACACTCCTCTCTTCCGAGCTGGTCTAGCATTGCGACCCCTGCACGTATTGATGACATCTGCAAGCACTAATTGACAGATAACATTTTTACTTTGGTTGTTTGTCCACTTTCGTTTTGTATGACTGCAATCTTTGCTAAATGTGAGAATGCAATTTAAACATTAATTGGTGCAAATATTTGTGTAGTGAGTAATAAACACGCTCTAACGGAGATCAGTGGTTTTGACACGTGTCACTAATGCGTTTTACGAATTGAGTCCGTTAAAATAGCAATTTTACTTGTCCCCTATTAATTAACATAGTCGTAATTGATTTTTTCAACTAAGCTTATCTATACGAATTCATAACGCCTTGTCACAAGCATACTGGGTCTGGCGAAAATCCCCGTCCAACGGTAATCCTGACTTAAGTTTTAACGAAGTTATCTTCAGTCGTTTATGCGGAATGCAAGTCCCTCTAAAAAACAGCCCCCAAAAAAATTTGACTTAAAAAACGGTTTTAAAACATTATGTATCCCTGATATTGTAGCAACAGTTGAACACAATCCGTGCTGTAATGTCAACATATTGTAGAGTCCCTTTATTTGTTACGTTATAGAGCACCGTGTAATTATACTGGCAAAATGTTATTACTCTTGATTATTGGCATAACGTCATTTTCTTATTTTCACATTTTTTACTATACAGTTGTTTTGTTGACCGCTAATTTTTGCAAGCTAGTAATAATACTTGATATCACCAAGGATTATTGTTAAGGAAGGCGTTCCTTCGTAAGAAATGCAGCAAGCCAAACCTCATTGTAGATCTGTTAAGATCTGAGGCGGTCGTCCCCATTTGAGTGAAGCTAGTTTGAAATGTTGCTACAAGTTAGAAATTAGTTTCTACTTTGGGGGAGACCTCTGATGGACAGGTTAAATATTTTAAAGCAAACAGTTAGATAGTCCTTGTGCTTCTTTCCTCATTGCTCAAACAAAGTTGATCGAGGATTTACAGCCCCGAAGTATTCGAACTGTCTTAAATGTGTCCTATAATCAAATAATGTACGTTGATGTTTCAGTAAAAATCTTACAGAATAAAGACTTTTCCACATATTTTTTGTTCTAACATAAATAAATAAGTGGCTGACGTCCTTGATTAAATATGTTGCACGTTTTGAGTCATACTGTTAAATTATTGTTAACCTGTCTTCAAAAATTTAATAGGCGGTATGATAATGTTTGTATCTTTGATTTTAACATTCTGGTTGAGGTGACCGATTAAACTCCCAAATAAAATTGATATAGGCTAGTAGTCTAGATTAAAACATAAAGAACATTCCATTTTCATTTTTTTTAATAAGGCCCTTCTCATATATTTTACAACCATCTGAAATCATAAATATATTGTGTCAACAATTCTTATTGCAAGATGCGTTTTTATACATGGCCGCCACGAAAATCTTTAAACCTAATGTTTTAGGGTTTTATTTTAGGGTAGACTTACTGAAAATTGGTTATTATGCGACCACAAATTACGAGAACATTTATGGTAATAACCATTCGAGACCCACACGAATTGACATAACCATGGCATCTTAAAGTCTGCCTACATCCTGGAACACGAATAAATTTCCTCTACAATTAAAACGCGTTTTGAAAACCTTGGATTATAACTATAAATAGTAAGCTTGACGCATCTCGACAACGAGGTAAGTTCAAACACCGGTGAATCCTCTTGTGTTGTTTGAATGTGAAAACAGTGTTAAGTAAGGTCGCTGAGGATGACGCGACTAAAGACTCGCTGCTCAGGTGGTGATGAGTTTGTCACCTGAACGTTTGCTCGTTTTGGTCTTGTGGTTATCGTCTCTGCTTCCAATGCGAAGATCAGGATTCGATTCTCGCTATAGATTTTTAACTTCTGATTTGAACATAATCCATCAGTTATTGTCCTTAGGAATTATGTAAACGGTGACTTTGGGAGCCGCCGTAGCAACGAGGCTAGCTTAAACATTCAGGAGTTGTTTCTGAATCGGGCCATTGTTGATTCCTGGCGTTTGATCCGCGGTGGTTCGCACTGTCCATACCACTGATTGTATATTTTTCTATTAAAAAATATCGGGGATGGGATCTTTGATTGGTTATCGCTCACTCGTCGAGTTGGGGGGCGTCGGGGCCTACAGGGTTGGCTATGTCCGGCCTTTTTGATTTAATGTCCCCCCACTGGTGGAAATCTAGTTTATGACTGAGTGGGTCGACTCTTAATATGAATTTATTTATTTTTTATTTATTTATTTATTTATTTATTTATTTTATTTCTTCCATTTATTTATTTATTTTATTTATTTATTTATTTATATTTATTTATTTATTAATAATAATAATTTTATTTATTTATTCATTTAGTTATATCAACACCAATTTTCCTGAAGGTATAAAATTCCTTTTTATTGAATATTTAGCCCTTGCAAGCAAAGAATATGTCTAAAAAATCATGCAATACTAAGTCGAAAGGAGAAAAAAGTCCAAAACATGGGTTTCAATACAGGAATTCTCCATTAATCCGTTTTATCTTACAACTAACGCGAGGCGTTCACATTGATTTAACGTTTTGAGATCTACTATGGCAAATTGCGTAACAAAATCTGTTAATACTTTGAAAATAATTCCCAGTTTTATTAAAATTGAGTAAATTTATGGAGATTTCACAATTTTTTATTCCACATCGATTGTATTGTTAATTGACGAATACGCGTACTGGATCTCATGTATGCAAGGTTCGTTAATGTTATCCACAGTTTACCCTGTAAACCATAAACTGCCCGCTTAAACTCTAGTCTGCGCTTGTCTTAGTTACTCCTCTAAGATGTTGACTGGGCATATAGAAAACTGTCCTTGGCTTGTCATACTCATGGGCAGCCCTTTTTTTTGAGGAAGATGCTCTTGTCTGTAGCTCTGCCTCAGTATTATACTGGTTTGTACATCTAGCATTAACTCTGCTGGTTTGTTATTATTTCCACGCTACTGTGATTGATTCTCATTATAAGAGTGTAATATTGAGTCCGAAGCATTTCAGTTTCATACTAGATTGGCAACATAACCACAGTTTGCGTGTTAATCATGTTTATAAAGATATTTTTTTAGAAGTGTTCTTAGGCTTATACAGAGACTAAAGAAAATTGATTGTAATGGTTTTGCTTCAATATTAAATATGACACATAAAGCACAGAACTGGTTTCTTTTGACAGTACAGAATTTTATGGTTCCTATATATGATGGCGAAATTTGTAAGTTTCAAACTTTTTATCTAATTTGAAATGGTTTATTTTCCTGCGAACTGAAACTCACTACATTTTGCGTCCATTTTACATTCTTATGGGCCAATTATTTGTTTTTTTCAATTCTCTCCCAAATGTTGTTTGTTTTATTAGTTTCAATTTAAAGATACTATTCGAAAACTACAATGTCTCTAGTTTCAAGCTGCCCATATAATAATATATATAACGACTCACGTTTGAAAATTAATAGAGGGTTATCTGATTGATTTACTTTTTAGAAGAAACAAACCAGTAGCCCCTATTGTTTTGGCACAAATTTACTGTTTGTTTTCATTTTGAAACTAAAGAAGAAGTTTGGGAATTGAATGTAAAAATTGTAATCGTTTTGATTTGATGCTTACTTGTAGCAATTGTTTTTTATCCCCTTATTTGCCTATGCCTGAAATGTATGTACGGTTGTTTGCGATGAACGGCGGTGCTTATAACGTGTTTACGATGACGGCGAATACTTCACATGTCATTATAGAACCGTGCTAACAATTGCAATAGTGGGGGTCAACGATTTAAAGTTGTGCATTTGACCCAGTGATGCAGTTTGAGTTCCTTCAGCGAATCTTTGACATGAAGCCGGTTTGAACTCTCTGTGAAAGTAGGCACATGGATGTATTAAATAAATGAAGCCTTTTCTTTTATCTGGATTGATGGGCCCAAAGTTTTAGAATGTGGGAAGAGTAGCCTACATTGGAAGGTTAAGTTTCGTGGGTGACGCAGCTAGAAATGTGACCACGACATTTTGATACCTGTTTATTAATTATTATTTTATTTTTATTTATATATACAAACTAATAGTTCTATTACAGTTAAAAATGTAAACAAGGGAGGACACTACATAAATCTCATTACATAGATGCGAGACACAACAATGAACTGCAGTTAGTAAATAATTTAAATACTTATATATATCACAACAATGCATTCAAACACAAAATATTTGTTTCGTTGTTGATTCGTAAAGGTTGGAGTAGAGAATCCACAGGGGAGACGAAAAAGCTCAAAATATATTTGATATCCGAAATCAAAAGGAAAAAATTACGACTTTATGCATGACGAAAATTCATTAGTCAAAGTTATTATTTTATTCGAGCATTATCTTGTATAAGAAAATAATTGCAAGAAATATCAATAACGCTTTTGTTTTTGTTGTTTTTTATCTCATGTACAATGTACAACACTGTAAACTGTTTCCTACTGTTAATCATTACACCACCACCACACATATACGTTGTAACATGAACTAATCAAACTTTAAAATTGTTTGTTTAACCAAAGACGCAACTTAAAATTCATAGAAATTTTCTAACCAGCTGTGCGCCCCCGAGTGTTTGGGCAGCGTAGTGGGCGCAGAAGACGGACCTTCTGACTTGGAAACCCCATTACAATTTAAAACATAAATATTTTCTCGCAGTATCCAAGAACCGTTCTGATTCGGGAGGTACCGGGCTCAAATCCGTCGGAGACCGGCAATTCCTGACTGTGGGCTTTTCCTAATTCTTTATGCGAATGCAATGGATTGCGTCCTGCAGGATTGAGTCCTCTAACCTTCCTTGGCCTCCCTTCACAATACCTATCCGCAACATACCATAGTGATGCAAGCCTGAAGAGGGGCATTAATTGCACCGGCTGGGCAGGCTTTCCCACAACAGTATTTAATTAAAACTTCTTGCATTACACTCAAAAATAATTAATATGTTGTACAACATATTTTAATATTTTAGTATCCACAAATGGCAAAGTTGATACGAAACATTACAATACACGTTTTGCTAAATATGTTTCCAATCAACCCATCGTACCACCATACTATTCAAGCTGCCATAATCGCGCTAATAACGCACAGGTACATGGGAAATACCCCATTTTATAGTCAATTTATAGTTTACGAAACAAAAAGTAAAATTACTTTGTTGTTACTAAACATCCCCTAGAACCGAAGTGGTGCATAAGATTGGGCAGTGCTGGAGTCCAGCAAGATCAGTTTAGCGACCAGGGCAGCAGAGATAAACCCGAGCTCTATGTTCCTGGTTATACCCGAGGAGACTTCCTCGCTACATCACTTGGGCGGAGAGGTGCGACGCGTGACGACTGACGAGGGACCGCCGTGTTATTTGGCGGTAACAACATCTGATTAGGCTAGGAAACTCCGGTGAATTCAGGCGCGATCTCCTTGTGGAATTGCCAGATCTGCTGCAGCTCGCGTTTTCACTTCCCTGCATGCACAAGGTTTTACTGGCGCAAGTTGAAGCCTCGTTACACATTTTGGACTTTCGCAAATTCATATGTTGAATCATAGGACTATAAAAACCGTATGCACAAAAATGGTTGCGTTGTAAGAAATAAAAGAAAGAAAAAAATCAACTAAATTTTGTACCAACATTCAGTAACCAGGCAAGAAACGTGAAATATTGAGTAAAAAATTACGAAATGTTTCACATAAAATCGAGTGAGAAACCGCGACCCTCAGCATAGAACCGTCGTAACCGCTTCCTCCAAAAGTGGACGGTAATTTGCGACTTTTTACCATTATATACGTTGCAGGTTGCCAAACACAAATTTAATAATGATTGGGTGTTTTTCTATCTTGAATAATATGCTCCTTTTTAGTGCTATAATAAGTTATTCTAGCCATTTTGGGACTGTGTTTTGCTAGCTTTTCGTTTCATTGATCTCCAAAACCGTCCGCGCATCTTTGGCATCTTTGCATTTGCGCGCAACTTTACCGACGCAAGTCTTTGGTGCATGAGGGGTATGAAAGAAAATATTAATACGATTTACAGAAATGAAACATAAAATGGAAAAAAGACGATCGAGTCGAAAATTCAAACTTATAATCTTATTCAGGGAATAACAGGATTTTTATTTTACATACACTCATAATCACTACGACGAATATACGCTCCTAATGGGTGAGTGGCTTCAAGCACTCATGGACACGGGATTGTTGGGAGAATACCTATATTGTGGGAGCATTTCAGTCCCCCGTGGTCCGATACGAGATATCCGAAGGCAAATTCACAGCACCCGGCCTCGATTCCTGGTCGGAAGTAGGTTTTTCAACGTTAAAATAAAACAAAACATAAAGTTTTTGGCATTGGTTTCAGCTTTTACAACGGAGCAAAAGGAGGACGTGGGTTCTAATTCGAAGGCACGGATTGCTTTAATTTTTTTGATTGTCAAGATTGCAACTGTGGTGGCGGTCTATAAGAACGATTGACCATCCGAAATTAGTTTTATTGCGCGTAACATATTACTACCTTTCTCACCGACAGTGTTGGCTCGAGCGTTTAAGCGCGCGACTCTGAGTCGGGAGGTCCGGGTTCAAAATCCCGTCGAGACCGGGGCAGTCCTGACCTCAAATTTTTTCCGAGGGTTTCTTCAGTTCGTTTTAATACGATGCAAGGGATTGATTCCCTTAACAGCCCTCGGCCTCGGCTTCCCATATCCTATCCGCAACATACCTAGTTTGGACACCTGAGAGGGCCATGGATTGCACCCTGGGCAGGCCTTCCCACAGATTATTTTAATTTTAAGGGGCTACCTTTCTCCCTGTCATAACTACACTAATATTCTGAGTGACATTATCACGTCCATCAGGACCACAGGAACGAAACACAAAATCTCTTGCAAGGGTTTGTGGGTTTGATGTCCAAGATCCTAGTGCAATGGTCAATATGGCAGCATGGAAGAGAATAAGGCACAAAGCACTTGGCTTACTGCGTGCACGGCGAGAAGGTCCCACTGGCTGATGTAACTTTCCATTATGACCCGGGGGTAATTTTCATTTGTATCGAGGTGCAAGAGTCTGCGGAGCACTTTAAACTTCCTCAACTGAAGCGCATTACATTTGAATACATTTACATCCTAGCTTCACTCTCTATTAAAAAGGATCTCGGCAAGCGTAAGGAGCGTAGATAAGCTCAAACGGCAGTATCATGAAGTTGTCTAACCATTTGCAATTATTTTTCATCCATATAGCTCTGGTTATGTGTTTTGTCATTTGTTTGTATTTTGTACAAAATATCGCCAGTCAAGAAGTGATATTTTTGAAATATTGATTTCATTTATAAAAATTGTTTTCCCCACATGGAGCCGTGTTAAGTTCAATTAATTCAGCGAGCGAAGCGAGCGTTTCCATTTGACTCTGCCGGAAAAATTAGTCACTGGTTTTGTTTTGTTTTGTTTTTTTTTTGTTTGTTTGTTTGTTTGTTTGTATGTCTCGCCCATAACGTTCGAACGGAGGCTCGGATCGAGTTTGAAATTTTGACCATGCCGCAAGCTTCGTTCTCGATTGAATGCCATTAGTTTTGTGGCAAAATCGTTCAAAAGTTAAAAAGTTACATTAAAGTTAATCGAAAGTTTTTTTTCAAACTAACCG
This sequence comes from Sweltsa coloradensis, assembly GCA_024449915.1. Classification (NCBI taxonomy): domain Eukaryota; kingdom Metazoa; phylum Arthropoda; class Insecta; order Plecoptera; family Chloroperlidae; genus Sweltsa; species Sweltsa coloradensis. The sequence goes on from JAMZAV010000970.1 coordinate 582,244, forward strand.
GCGACAAAATCTGAGATAGCCAAATCATTTAGAATGTCCGTCCGGTCACGAATATGTTTAATTTTAGTTTGATCCGATAAGTAGTGTAGATGGAAATTACATTATAACAAAAGTAACGTTGCATGGCAACGAAAAGACGCGCGAAGTTTCTAATGCACTGCCACCTCGAAGTAATCAAAATACTTTTCGAGGAAGCAGTCTATTATTTGTCACCAAAGAGTTTAAATAGTTTCTTCCCAAGGAGTCAAGGTCCTCTAGATGGCGGTGGATTTTAAAGTAAAGATTTACACACGGTTTCACCCAAATACCTTGGCAATAATAAATAATATTGGAAAACATGGCCCTGTGGACAGCCAACCTCGCAAATTTTAAAATTAAAAAAAAAATGTGCAATGTGGGTCTAGCTATAGCACGTACTCGCTTATCAACGCGTCCAACTGAGCGTTTCCTAGTTGTTAAAACACTTAACTGTTCTATTAAAGTTTATTTAAAAAACATGTCTCAGTGGTAATCTTTCCTTTTCCAAGATCAATTCTGCAGGATATATACGGAACAGCAGATAGCTTTAGCATTTAAAAAAATCGAACTTCTCGATAGTTCATGCGAAAAATGATAAACTTCATCGTCTCATCATATTGTAATTAAATTATGAATATCATGTTTTCTCAATAGTTTTCACAAGTTTTATTCAAGTTTTTTTGTATCACATTTAAATTTGTATAGATTTTTCTGTGTCAAATTGTATGATTTTATTTAATTTGCCATACTGGCTCGAATTCGAACCCAGGATTTTAAACAAAAGACAACATAAGACTAAAGAAAAAAATCAAATTAATAATATTGTTGGTTGTGGTTCGTACGTGCGAACATTGTGTAGCCTGTTATCTAGGTGCCCGTTAGGGCGCCGCAGCCAAGCCGCGGTGCGCTACACACTCAAGCACCTTATACACCAAGCAGAGTTGGGGTGATTTCGAGGTGTTACCCAGCCGTCATGTAACGTACGATGTGAACTTGAAACTATCACAATCGAGGGGATTTAGGTACCTGACAACACTTAATTTGGTTGGTGTACGAATTCCTTCTTGGTGAAAAAATGACTTGAAAAATGCTCAAAAACACTTTAAGGATGTTGGCTACTGCTACTGCTACTGCTACTGCTACTACTACTAACATCTAATACGTCGGCCCGCGATTCTGACCAGACGGGTGGGGCTACAATGTTCATATTTTACATGGACATTAAGGTTATAGTAATAAAGTCTCTGTTTAAAAAAAAAGTTGAAAAAGTTTGCTGGAAGGCTTCCAAATAAAGGTTTTAAATAAGCCTTAAACACTAGGCATACAATCAACAAGTAACCATAGTTACTTGACACTTGTTGACGGTATAAGCAGAGTTAGGCGGGAAAGTGCGATACGTAAACAAATGGAGGACATTTTAAATTTTGCTTCTATGTGTGAAATGAGCAAAGTTGTCATTATACTCTCATAAAACAAATCAGAAACCGTCCCTGACCTAGGCCCAGATGTAGAAAATATTTATAATACAACAGTGTAGGTCTAAAGTTCCATTAGGCTATAGGACTAGATAAAATTATTACTTACATTACATGTTTGACAAGCCTAGCAACCCTAGCCAGCACAACATTGTTCTGACCATAGATACTAGTATGTTCTGACACACTTTCCCGCACAAATAACTAGTTTTGATTACTAAAAGCCTAATGCAGATAAACAATAGTATGATTGTCCACCAAGGCTATACAAAAATGTTCGGAAATAATACACATATTCTTTTCTTTTTAGCCATGTTGAGCCATGATCAAGTAAGCTTGCTACTACACACAATGTCGAAGCAAGGTGTCGAATATGAGCGTGATCATCTGTTTGTTTACATAATTGCAACAATCAAATCATTTCATGCAACTCGTCTTTCGATTGGCCCGCGTTTATGAAGGCACTGCCATCTAGAATAAATATAGAACGTTTTCGAGCTCTTGTCTGGATTTCGTGAACCTCACCCCACGTAAATAACAGCAATACTCTTTCAACTCACAACCCATGACGTTTTCCACGATACCGTTCAAGAATACCAATTCCTTCGAAAACGAAAACGACTTCGTTTTCATAATTGCGTTTTCAACTCATCTCCCACGAAACTCAAGAATTTGGGGTCCATCCTTATACCGTCGTTATACCATGGCTATACCACCTATACCCAGGATGTACATGATCCGGGTCTAGATATTTTACATCCTTTTGTTATTGCTAAATACCATAAATTAAATCAACTTTTGATAAAATTTAATTTTTTAAAAACAAAAAATTTTTTAAAATTTGGAACTTAAAAAAAGTAATGAGATCCACAGTAAAAAAAACCTTGTAAAATTTACGCCAAACCTTACACACTAAAAGGGAAAATGGGGTTCAAAAAAAAGGGCCAACCCTCATCTCCCCTTTCCCCACTTTTGGGCGCTTTTTAATTCATAAACGTACTTTTCCCCCTTTAACACACCCCCTCAAAAAAGCTTGGCAAAAAAAATTTTGGCATGTTATTAATTTTTTAAAAATTAATTAGAAAAAAAAATTTGGTTAAACTTTTAAATTTTTTAAATTTTAAAAATTCCAAATTCTTTTTTTGGGGCCAAGCTTTTGAGGATGCTTTTTTAGGGGGACAACTGTACGTTTTTTTAATTTTAAAGAATGCGCAATGGGGAAGGGGTTTAAAATAAAGTTTGGGCCCCTTTTTTTTTAGACTCATTTTTTTTTGATGTGAAAGGGTTTTTGGCGGGAATTTCTAAAAGTTTTTTTTTATCTGTTATACTACTTACTGAGACAAACTTAACACCGGGGAGCTTTTTTGAGCCGGAAATGGTAGAAAAAAAAGGTGATCAATTTTTTTCCTTTGGCAGTCAAATATTTTAAATTTTTTCCCTTATTTTTTTCTTTTCCCCGACCGGGCCCCTTCCCGAAAATTTTTCCCGGGAAAACTTTGGGGCCCCACTTTATCTGAAATCAAAATAAAATTTTTTCCCGGTTTAAAGCAGAAGATTGATGCAAAATGTGATTAGATAAATTTGGGAAAATTTAAAACTTTTCCCCACTCTTTTCATTTAATACAGTCTTTTTAAAAAATGACGACTAAGCAAATTTAAATGGAAAATACCGGGGGGTAAATGATAATGGCAATCTTCAGCAAACCTTTTTGGGTAAAAATTAGGGCCATTATTCCCATTAGTGGGAAAGGGTTAAAAAATGTTGAAATAATGGCTAAAAGCTACAAGGGGGCGGGGTTATATTTCCTTGAAGAGTACATACAAGAACTAGAGAAAAATTCCCAGGAATTTTTAAATTTTTTTGGGTATTTTTATTACTAATTCTTGCGAATACCTTTTTGATTTATGCATTCGTTGTGATTTTTTAAATTTTTAAATTTTTTCAACCACAAGAAAAATATTCCGCCCGTCATTTCCCTGATATTATTGTAAAATTGTATAAATGTTTCTAATCAAAAATGTCTTAAATGTACAAAATTCCCCGTATTTTGAAGGTCACGAAAAAATTAAAAATTAAAAAAATTGAAAGATCACTTTAATAATTTTGGCTTTTTCATAAAAACAACTTAATTGAAAAGTGAAATTAATTTCTTCGTGGGTATAGGGTACGGGAAAGGGAAAAGAAAATTTCCCCTTGAAAAAAAGATAAAAACCTATATTTTATCAAGAAACGTATCAAAATGGTGAAAAAATTATCTTACTTATCTATACCGAAAGTAGCGGGTTATGAGCGAGAGTACCGGGGGTGATTCACATGGCTAGGATTTTTGGAGCCCTTTGGTTCGATTCTGTCACCGGCATTCCTCTAACTGTAGTGGACTAACCTTAAAGATACAGCGAGCGCCATCTGTCCCAACATCAAGAACCGAAACAGTTTTGAAGCTAACCCATTACCATTAAAAATAATAAATATGTTACTTGAAATGTTTCTTAAAAAATTACTGAATTTTTAAAAACAGTTCGTTTAAAGAGGGAAATATTCATGGGTTTTAATAATTTTTTTCACGTTGTTGGGGTTTTTTGAGTTGCGGGAAGGATACTGTCCCCTAAATTTTATGAATTTTTTTTCCTTTTAGGTTTTTCACGTTACCAATAGCTGCAAATTTCCCCAAATTTAGCAGTGGTGCAGGAAATAGCCATCTTTTCCAACCCAAAAATTTGATGACGTCAAACTTTTCCCCTTTTGTAATTTTAATTTGTTCATTTTTGGTTTTCCCCCAAAATTATCGTAAAACTTGGGGGTTTTTGTTTTTAAATTTTTAAACCGAATTTTTTTTAGGGCTTTCCCTTTTCCGGGAAACTTTTTCCATAAAAACCCCAGAAGACTTTGCAAAGGAGACCCGAAAAGTTTCAGTAAAACCAATAACTTTATTCATAGTAAAAATTTTTTAATTTGGGGCAATCAATTGATAAGGGCCAAAAATCAACTACTATTTGGAATTTTTTAAATTGTTACAATTGACCTTTTCAAATGTTTCACTGATCGGGAAAATGTTATCACCCCCCGGCATCTTTCCTTTTTCCAATTTACTTTTTGCCAATGTATCATTTGACCAAATTATTCAAAAAATTATTATAACTTGCCCATAAACTCATTTTCATTGCCTGATCAATTTTGTTTTAAAATTTGGGGAAATTATTTTGTGTTTCCCAAAATGCTAGGTTGATATTACTTGAAATTCAATTGTTTATAAATAAAAATTTTTATTTGGGGGATTAAATGCGTGTGAGGAATCTTCATTCAGTCGGATTCCCAAAATGTGACTAAACCCTTATCTCATTCGTCTCGTGTTAGAGGGGTTTAAGCCTAAATCTAATAACAATCTGTTTAAAACTATCCCTAATCTGCATATCGTGACACACGAATTGGGCCTTTGTTTAATACTAAAGGCCGACAAACTTGTCTGTATTAGATTGTATCATTTCTTTAAATTAACCCTTCTGTCATACCAAAAGCAAAACCCCCTAGGGGTTCCGTTTCCATCCGAATAAAGGACCCGGTTTTTCATCTGACTCAGGGGTTTCCCTTTTAAATCGTGTGTAACACTAACCCTAATTTGTGCACGATCATTTCTATAGCTTTTTAATCTATCCCCCACCTCGGTGCATGTCTTTTATGATTTGGGAAAACATAAAACCATGGAGTATAAATAGCCGTGCGGGCTTTCTATTTTTCCAAAAAGAGAACACGCATTTCAATGTTGTAGCACACTTTAGGGGCCCGTTGTAATTAAAGTTATTGATGGTTAAATATTTTTTTAATTTTTGTGTCTTTGTAAAATGATGCTTTCAAGAAAAATTTTAAAAACGGAGTTTGAAAACTTCCTATATTTTTTTTTGAAGATGTATGGGGGGAAAACCCTTTTTCCCCGAGCTAGTTTTTATTTAAAATTTGGGACAATAAAAAAGTACAGGGACATTTAATTTGTATTATAAGATAAAGATAAATACACAAAACCCTCCGAAAATTTTTAAATTTTTAAAAGCAAAATCTTTTCCCAATAAATGTTGACTTTTTTTTAATGTTTCTCGCTTTTCTGAAATTTTTAAATTATCAATTTTTTTCTTTTTGTTTTTTTTTTTTTTTTTTTTTTTTTTAAAAAACATTCTGGATTTTATAAAAATAAATTTCATGGTTTTTAAAAATTTAACCCCTTTTCAAAAGGGGGACAAAAAATAAAAATAAGGGTTTTTTTTAAATTTTTAGGGAATTTTTTTAGTAATTTTCAATGAAAGGGAGAAAAAACCTTCTCCCTAAGGAAATTTGCTTTGGTTTTAAGGACCCCCAGCCCTTCCAACCCATTTTCCCTAAAAAAATACAAAAAAAAACCCAAATGTAACCTTTTAAAAACCCATATTTTTTTAAAATTTTTTTCCCCCGAATACGCATGTACCTTTAAAACACATTAAAATTGTAAAAATACAAGGGGTTTAAATTTGTTTTGTTTTCCCCTATTTATACAATCTCTAACATCCACATTTTTAAATTTTTGAAACCCTTATAAACGTCACAATCCAATTAAAAACACGAAAACCCCCACACAATGTTTTTTTTTTACTGTAGTAGTGACCTTTATTTTAAAATTTAAAATTTTAAAATTATCCCGTAGGGGGTCACGTTTTTGCCTTTGAAGAACGGGCACCAAAAACTATGACGTATGTTTTAATTAAAATACCTCATACCAAATGTTTAAATGAAATTTTTTTGATTGTTTAGCTAAGTTTTTTTAAGAAGATTGAAAAAAATGGGCGGGGAAAATTAAAAAGCTAAATCGAAACCGCCTGAAAGGGGCCGTCGGGGAAAACAATCTTTCTGTTCAATTTTTTTTCTCTATTGAAAAGGGGGTTGTCACTCCTAACAACCCTGGGAAGGGTTTTTTCCATAAATTTTTAAAAAAATGCTCGAAAACGTACTATTTTTTAAATTTTTATAATAGATTGAATGTTTTTTCCTACGTATAACTGAGTTTTTAAATTTTCTATTGTTTTTCCAAAAGGGAAAAACCTTTTAAATTTTTATTCAAAGGTTTTGATAATAATTTTGGAAAAAGTTTTTTCCTACTGGATAACTGAGTTATTTAAATTGGGTAAATTTTTTTTCAAGGAAATCCCATAATTTCTAATTTTAAAAAGCCCCCCCGGGTTTGGAATACTAGAGTTTTCTGAGAACCTTGCAAGTGATGACACGAGATCACGAAAGGGTTTTTTCCTGGCACGTTTCTTTTATTTTTAAAATTTCGGGGTGCTCCTGGTTTTTTTTTCAAAAAGGTTTTTAAAAACATGCGTTTTTATCATTTCCCGGGTTTTTTAAAATCTAGATTTTTTTAGTGTTAACTAATATTACTGATCGGAAAGTTTTGCAAAACCCTTTCCGAACCCTTCTGACTTTTTTAGATAACACCGCACAGATATAGAATTAGTAAATCTAAAATCTGTTTACCAAAATTTTGGCGGAGCTAAACATTTTTTTTTTTCTTGAAAATTACTATGTAGAAATTTTGGCGATATTTAAATTTCTACCAATCGTAGTCGTAAACAAAAAATATGATGATTAAAATTTTTTTTCAAATTTTTTTTATCCAAATCCCATACCTCCAAAAAACTTTTCTGAAAACCCTTTTTCCCCGTGGGGGGTCCCCAAAATCTTCACGTGGGGTTTAAAGTGTACCTCTTACAATTTTCCCCTTAAATAAATACAAATTGGGATTAAATTTGAGTTACTTACTTTATTTAAAAAACTGATTTTTAGTGGGGGAAAAGTAAATAAAACGACCAAGGGCCAAACCCCGAGGGCCCCCAGGGAAAACGACGAGCGAGGGGATAAACAAAACCAACCAACATTATAACATTGTTTTTCGGGACTCCCACTCTATATTGGGGAGGTTTTGAGTTCCAATTCCCCACATAGAAAAACAAACTTATTTTTAAAAGTGTTCTTTTTTTTGTCCCAAAAGCAAATTTTTGGGTTTTATTGGCTTTCCCAAATTTAAAAGCTTTTGGGGCATTTTCCCTTCCCATTGCGTTTCCTACCCTTTGGGGTTTTAATGGCAGGCTATTTGAAATATGTGTACTATCTCTATGTTATTTCTTTACTATTTTCTTGTTACAATACTTTGTTTTTGTTTCTCATAAACTCACTAAAATGATTTTTCACATTTTAAAACAAAAAAAGTACGAATTTGGGGTCACACAGGGGCTCCTAGAATTTCTGTTTTCCCAAACTCGGTTTCTTTTATGTAGAAGAAGCTAAATTTCCCCGCGTGAAAAATTTTGATTTGATCAGAAACAAAATTATTTATTTTTACCCAAAAAAGCTGCACACCATTTTCGGAATACGTTGTTTTTATCTAGAGGGGGAAAAAACCTGGTTTTTTGGAAAATATCTTTTTAGATACGACCTTTTTTCCCATTGAAAATATCACCCTGAAAATGTTATGTTTTCAAAAATGTTTTTTTTCCCCATTCCCCCGTAAAACCCCAGGGCTGGGGCCGGGGGAAAAGTTTGGGGCCCCAGGGATGGCTCTTTTTAATCTTTAGAAGGGAAAATACCTCTTATTATGACCTAACGGTTGCCGGGGCCCCCCCAATCCAAAAAACTTTAAAAACTCATTCCCCCCGAAGCACATTGAAGAGTGTAAAGGGTTTTTAAGTGCTATTTTAAACCCTTTACATAACATAACCCCCGGGCCAAATTTTTATGAATGCGTGAAGTTTTTGGGAAAGCAATCTATTATAAAATTTCCAATTAAAAGTGTTTTGTGAAAATGTTTTGTCCGTGGGTCGTTGTCCTGAAAAGGCCCTTTTAGTGGGAAATGTTTTTTTTTGGTTTTGACATAAAAATCCCTGCACTTGCTTTCAAAACCCTGACGACCCTGTAATGAATTCACCAACAAAAAATTTTACCAAAATTTGTTATACTATTTTTAGGTCCTTCCAAAAGACACCCAAAAAACCTTTTTTTTCGTTTTTTTGGTGGTGGGATTTCCCAAAAACACTTTTTATATACAGTTTAAAATTCGTATTAACCGAACCCTTTTCACTGTTCTTTTAAATTTCGAGGGAAAAAAGTTAAAATTAAAGCTATATTTTGGAAGATTTCCCCTTCCTTCCGGGTAATGTCGGGGGTTTTACTTTTTTTTAAACGTTAATATTACAAAAAAAACCATCAAAAGTCAAAACCCAAAAAAATTATATGGAAAAAACCCCAAAACGTGATGACGTTTTTCCCTTTTTTTTTCCTAATGCGTCCCCTGGCCCTTTCCCCTTTCTCTTATCTCTGACGCAGGTATTTCCAAAACTCCTACGTAAAATACTCCACTGAAACGTGATTCCCCGACATGATTTGTTTGTTTACGCATTGTAAAACGCAGTTAGTTTTTGTGGGTAGCACCTACTTTTTAACCGGTTTTGATGGGGTCGATACCTTCTCTGGTCCTTTGTTGATGTCGTAAAAACTTTTGATCGGGCCCTTTTTGATTCGTTTTTCCCTTGGGCCCCTTTCCAAAACAGGGCCCAATCCAGTGCAAGGGCTGCTATGTTTTAACGTGACGTGCCACATGGGCTTTGATTGACTGACTTTGCGCTTTACAAATTAAATTTGTTGAAAAGCTTTTCCCTTTTTTTTTTAATTTTAAAACCCTTTTTTGATGGTTTTAGTGTATGGCATAGTAATACTCATGGCCCAAAGGATTTAAAATTTTTTTTTAACCTCCTGTAGGACCATTTTCAGACTAATAGCGAAATCTTATTGAAAATAAGTTTTGTAAGGTCCCGATGTTAAAGGTAAAACATCATTTTCCCCCATTGGGCCCTTTTTTATGTGACTAAATTAGTTTTAATTGGTTTTTTAAAGTTAACAGGGGGGACCAAAAGGGGGCCCATAAGTGAATTCAATCCAGAAAAATTGAAAACCCGTATTTTTAGTTAAAAGGGTTTAATTTTTAAAAACTTTGCAAGCGGGAAAAAGGGACAGACCCCCTGCCTCCTAGATGTTCCCTCGAGGAGCCCCGACAACATCTAGGAGGCAGTGGGACAGACTCCCGCAAACATCAGAAAAATATTTTACTTTTTCCTAATCTAAAGGCGACTCTGGCCGGCAACGTAAGAATCATTTTCCCCCCCCTTTTCCCCCCCCCCTTGCCCCCTCAAATTTCCCACCCGGGGGGTTTTTCCCCCTTTCCCCCCTTTATAAAAGGGTTTACCCTTTTTAAAAACCCAATTAACTCCTTTTTTATTTTTCACCCAAAAAAGCAGTGTTGTCTGTTTTATAATTTTAAATGGAAACGCCCAAATTTGGGCCCCGTTGAAAAACGAACCCGGGGGATAGCTAGACCCACATTGCCATTTTTTAAATTTAAAATTTGCGACGTTCGCTGTCCACAGGGCCATGTTTCCGATATTATTTATTATTGCCAAGGTATTTGGGAAACCCGTATGTAAATCTTTACTTTGTGGATAAAATCCACCGCCATCTAGAGGACCTTGACTCATTGGGAAAAATATTTAAACTCTTTGGTGACAAATATAGACTGCTTCCTCGAAAGTATTTTGATTACTTCTAGGAGGCAGTGCATTAGAAACTTCACACGTCTTTTCGTTGCCATGGCAACGTTACTTTTGTTATAATGTAATTTCCATCTACACTACTTATCGGATCAAACTAAAATTTACATATTCGTGACCGGACGGACATTCTAAATGATTTGGCTATCTCAGAGTTTGTCGCCGGTTAGTTTGAAAAAAAAAAACTTTCGGTTAACTTTAATGTAACTTTTTAACTTTTTGAACGATTTTGCCACAAAAACTAATGGCATTCAATCGAGAACAAAGCTTGCGGATGGTCAAAATTTCAACTCGATCCGAGCCTCCGTTCGAACGTTATGGCGAGACATACAAAAAAAAAAAAAAAAACGAGTGACAAATTTTTCCGGCAGAGTCAAATGGAAATGCTCGCTTCTCTCGCTTAATAACGTATTCAATTCAAAACAATCCATTACACATAGGATTCGTTTCATAATATGAAAGATATCAGTAGGCTTTTCAACGAGATGAAATTGAGTCGCCATTTCGTTGCAATAATGATTGGTTATTGCATAATATAAACAAAATAGTTCAACTTAAATTCTATCTGAATCAGGTTTTCTGGGCGGGAAACTGTAAACAATCAGAACAAGATCACAAACTGATGCAACAAGGTGAAGTATTATCACATTGACAACGGCATGGAGAGTTTGTTTACAACCAGTTCTTCTACACTAAAGTCAAGTGCATCTGCGATAATACTACGCAAGTATCTTCGATCTTTCGTCAGCATTTACTATGTGAGATGCATACAATCCAGGGCGGGGCTGATTGAAGATTTCAAGTCGAACCTCGCGTTTCAACAATGGTTCTCGTAGACGAGATGACGTCGTCGCGTGGACGATCTGATGAAATGACGCACGCGATTTCGCGAGAAAACTGGACGAACAACATGTTTGTGATAAAACTGCGGCGTGGTACCGGGTACGTGCGTGGTACCGATCACAGATGAGACGCATTTTATTGTTGTGCGGAGTATCTTTAACTTCTTTTTCAAATTCAATATTTTTTAGGCAAAGCATGGGAAGAATCCATATACTTTAAAAATATTACATTTGAATGTAATCAGGATTTCGAGGAACTTTTTATGAGATGACTCATTAAAAAGGATTTTAATTTGCACGTTATCCATTTGTCATGAAAATATTAAAATTCATGTTTGGTTGTTGTTTGTTGTAATTTGTATGCATAGATGTATTATAATATGAAATAGTTACAATATAATTGAAATATTATGTTTAGTGAAGAATGTGATGACTCCAGGCAATGAGGTTATGATCATTCGTAACTGTTTTAATACCAGCTCGTTTGGTTCGTGGTTGTCCTAGATCCTTGCGTTCATCTCTCCCGCATGGCTATAACTTATACCCATGTTCACAGTCGTCTCATCAGTAATTCCTTAATTAAATACAATTGTATATATTCAATGATAAAACACACGTGCTACACACTGATTTTCACATGGGAGAAATGATACAATTTAGTATTTGCTTTGTTGAAACCTGCTGCTATTTATATAATCAATATTATTGTCACATCGAATTATTGCATTAATATCAATACTAGAAGTTTTAACCCCTAGCCCGTCCGGAAATCGAATTCCTACATGCACCATATCTAAGATAAACATTTTAACTTTTTCTAATGCCAGCAGTATTGAACACATCAGTTTACAACGAAATTGGTAAGTCGGTGTGTATAATCAAAATCACCTACAATCAGTTAAAATAATTTTGAAGGGGCAATATTTTTCGCATGTCTGATCATAAAAAATAAAAATATAGACTAGGTTTCTATTTAATTCACTATATTTTTACTTTGTAGCAGAATATTTGAGAAAATTGAGAAACTGGGTGGTAGCGTCTATATCGGAATCTAAAAGTAGGTTATAATGCCCTCGGTGTACTAGTGTCATGTATTGCATCCAGCAGGAGCAGGATACGGAAGGAAAGGTTACACCGAGTCCTAACGGGACTCGGAGTAGAGTAGAGTACACTAGAGTGACTTGTGACAATGGTCGGCTACGCCCCCTGGTAACCTGGATACAGTCTGCATCTCACCCAGCTGCACCTGCATTCTATACAAGCCTTTATCACCAACCTCGTTTTCATTTTTAGGCCTAGCATTAGCCTACAATGTTCATTAGGTGAATAACCAGTTTACAATCTAGGGATGTCAAAGGATTATTCAACATTGATAGATATTGTATTTATAGCCTAACCTATGGTATTATCAAGGCATTATCATCACGTATCATGTAGTTAATTATTGGATGAGCGTAGCGAGCGTAGCGAGCGAAGCGAAGATTCCATTTCACTACACTGGAGAAAAAAATCCGGAATGTTTTTTTTTTTTTTTTTTTTTTTCTTTTTTTTTGTATTTTTGTGTGTCTGTGAACACGATTCCGGCTAAACCAATACTCCAATTGCGATGAAATTTTATGGAGGTCTATGAAATCTCTGAACGAAGAACTGCACGGAGGGAAAAATCGATCAAAAAATTATTTCTCATGAAATTCGCAATTTTAACGATTTTTAAAAAAATTCTTCGACTTATAACATCTACATGCTTTATCCGATTGTAACGATTTTTTCACAGAACTTTAATTTTATGAATTAATATATTCGTGTGAAATTTGAGCGTAATCGAAAAATTATCTATTAAAAAAATCGCAACTTTACGCTTTTTTCGTTTAAAAAAAAATTACGCTCATCCATCAACGCGGCGGGACTTAAGCGATTTCCTAGTTAATTTGAATAGATTAAAAAGGTGGAAAACGGAAAAAGCTATTTACCCCCTTCCCCCCCCTTTCCTATAGCTGGATCAGTCCTCCTCGCATCTCCAAGCCTAGAGTAATGCTTTACGACCTACCGGTTGACGCGCCCTAATTTATCATGGTCGGAATGTCCCTATTATCTTATATCTGTATCGAGTGCTGTCTTGTGGCAGTGATTAGTAAAGACTTAGTTTCTTCCTTGACTTGTAGAGTTGCACCTGCCCCATCCATGCATGTGTAGTTCTCGAGCCTCTCACCGCGCCACCGTACGGTACGCCTGCAGACAGACAGTCAGCCAACCCGCAATACACGTTCTCAGCAGCTGTCGACAGCCCCTAGTAGTTCCCCAGACTGCCACCGCAGCACCATACGGTACGCCTGCAGTCAGACAGTCCGCCACCCGCAATACACGTTCTCAGCAGCTGTCGACAGCCCCTAGTAGTTCCCCAGACTGCCACCGCAGCACCATACGGTACGCCTGCAGTCAGACAGTCCGCCACCCGCAATACACGTTCTCAGCTGTCGATGGGTTCCCCAGACTGCCACACTCGCGCCACCGTACGGCACGGTACGCCTGCAGTCGGGCAAAACACATTATCGCAATACACGTATTCCTACCATCTACAAAATCGCGCGCGTTTGCGTTTCAAAGAATCTTTGAAATCGCTGGAAATCCTTTCTGTCCCTTCCAAGTACATTAATGCAACGGTAATGTAAGTGTGGGAACCATCATGAATCCTTCCTGAAAATCTCCGATACCCAACGGTACAATACACGGAACAGTCATACCCTACACACTAGGAAAACGCTTAAGTCCCGCCGCGTTGTTGGATGAGACGTAATTGGTGCATTGAGCTGCCATGTGTTATGTGAATTTTATGTTCTGTGAAAAAATCATTACTAAGTTGATGATTTTTTTTAAAATATTTAAAATAATAAAAAATAAACTTTAATTTTAATTTTTTTAATTAATCGTAATTTTAAAAAAGAAAAAAATCGTAAAATTTCGATTTCCATAAGAAATATTATTTGATTGTGCTCAAATTTTACACGAATATATGAATTCATAAAATTAAGGTTCTGTGAAAAAATCATTACAATCGATAAAGAATGTAGGTGTTATTTTGTCAAAGAATTGTTTAAAAAAAAGAAAAACCCCGTAAAATTGCGATTTTTATGAGAAATAATTATTTGATTGCGCTTAAATTTTCCAAGAATATATAAATTCATAAAATAAAGGTTCTGTGAAAAAATCATTACAATCGGACAAAGCGTGTAGGTATTATAAATCGAAGAAATTTTTTAAAAATCGAAAAAAATCGTAAAATTGCGATTTTTATGGGAATTTTTTTTTTCGGATTGTGCTCAAAACGTGGCAGTTCTAAGTTCAGAGATTTCGAAGGTCTCAATAAATTTCATCGCAATCGGAGTATCGGTTTAGCCGGAATCGTGCTAACAAACAGACAAAAAAAAAGAAAGAAAGAAAGAAAAAAAAACATTCCGGATTTTTTTCTCCAGTGTAGTGAAATGGAATCTTCGCTTCGCTCGCTACGCTCGCTACGCTCATCCAATGACAACTGTAACTGACCATGCAGGAAACATGCTGGTTAGCTACCACCTGCCAGATGATTATATAAAATGTCACAAACCATTGTATTTAACAGAAAGTTAAGTAGTTAAGTACACGTCATAGAAACTTGATTTTACAATGTAAGTAGATGACTAAATGAAAAGAAATAAAAGAGTGAAACTGAAAGTAATCTTACCCCTGATAATGACAGAAAACAGAAATGTTCTGGATCGATTAATAATCTAGCTTAGAAGTATGTCATTGGAAATAAAAGTGAAAATTATTGTTCCTACACCTGGTACTGTGTATCCAACACCTTGTACTGTGTATCCTACACCTAGTACTGTGTATCCTACCCCTGTAACTGTGTATCCTACCCCTGTAACTGTGTATCCTACCCCTGTAACTGTGTATCCTACCCCTGTAACTGTGCATCCTACCCCTGTAACTGTGCATCCTACCCCTGTAACTGTGCATCCTACCCCTGTAACTGTGCATCCTACCCCTGTAACTGTGCATCCTACCCCTGTAACTGTGCATCCTACCCCTGTAACTGTGCATCCTACCCCTGTAACTGTGCATCCTACCCCTGTAACTGTGCATCCTACCCCTGTAACTGTGCATCCTTCCCCCGTTCTGTGCATCCTAACCCCTGTAACTGTGCATTACCCCTGATACTGTGCATCCTAACTCCTGTAACTGTGGGATCCTACCCCTGATACTGAGCATCCTACCCCCGATACTGAGCATCCTTCCCCTGTTACTGTGCATCCTTCATTTGTGTTCACTTTTGTGTGCTCCTTGTGTGCAGTTAATGTTCACGATCATAGCGATGAATGCCATTTTGCCAACTTATGTGTTAAGTTCAAATGCATTCCTTGTCGGGTTCTATAGTGATCAGCGAGATTAGCCTCCACGATTTTGTTTACAATCTGTGCTGCAGTTTAGGGATGGGACGTTTAAACGTTTATGGACGGTTAGTTTATTAAATTCGCAAATCGTTTAGTAAAAAATACTATTTATTTTTATTTTTTTATTTTTTTTAATTTTGTATTGCCGGGCGGCAGGGAATTAGCGGTCCGGGCCTGGGGAGAACACTGTTTCTAGGTATAAGTACAACAGCTATTTATAGAGTATTAATCATTCTAATAAATTTAAACTAGGGACTAATAGAATAGAATAATCAGTAGCCGGTTTGAAACTAGCCGCTCTTCAACTCTCCACAGTTTGTTTCACACTCGGGGGGGGGGGGGGGGGGGGGTATATAGTCAACAGATTAAGTTAACAAAACGGCCTCACAAAAAAATTAGTCCCCGGCATCTTAATCTCTTAATACGGCCCTGATTATTCATGAATCATATTGCAATAAAATGATAAAATGATTAATTATTATTAATGCAGAAGGTCCAGGGTTCGATTCCCGCAAACTCAGAGGTTTTTTAACTTTTGATTTAGACTTAAGTCCATCAGTTCTTGTCTTAGGAGTTTGTAAACGGTGACTTTGGAGCCGTCCTAGCAACGAAGCACATAATAAATTCAGAGTTGTTCTAAATCGGCCTTGTTGATTCTGGCGTTGATCCGCGGGTGTTCGCACTGTCCATACCACTGATTGCTATATTTGCTATTAAAAATATCGATCTTTGGTTGGTTATCGCTCACTCGTCGATTGCGTCGGGGCCTACAGGGTTGGCTTGGTCGCTTTGATTTAAAGTCCCCCACTGAAAATCAGTTATATAACCGAGTGGGCCGACTCTAAATACAATTTATTTATTCATTTCATTTAATGGAACGTTAAATTCTTGTTCAGTGGTCCAAAATCATAATAAGACTAGGCATGTACAAAATGAATATAAATTGTAAATGTCGTAGCTTATATCTGTTGTAACACTGTAATTAATTCAATGTATATTATCTTTAAAAAAATAAATCATTTCTTTAAAATTTTCATTGGAAGCATGTCCACTAAATGTTAGTCAGGATTGCCGCTCTGAAGGTTTTTTCATTGCTATGTTACGATGCTCGTGCTTGCAACGGCATCATACGTGTAATTCAACAGCTTCAAATAAATACAATACAGTTTACAAAATAACAACAAAATATTTAAAAATAAAAGAAACAATAAGTTTGTCAATAAGCTTACAACATTGAGTACAATACTCAATGCTAATTATTATTTTATTTATTTATTTAACGTCTATCCTATTCAGCTAAAAAACTAATTTATAAAGAAGGACAACAAAAATATAAAATAGTCACTTCAAGAGGATAGGTATAAAACTCATGCAAAAAGAACCTTTTTTATATTTATATGGGCAATATTTGTATACCTGTCGATGCCCTCTTGTTCGCCTCCCTGATAACGGAAGCTGTTGTTTAGATGCGCTCTCAGCTGTCACACGTCTCTCTCGTGTTCGTCCCTGATTTTGACAAAGACGTGACCAAACTAAATTATCACCGATCTAATCTCGCCCCGTTTATCACGGAGCCCCACCCCTCACATCAACACGCAAGACAAGCCATGCACTCTTCTTATCCATTATTCAAACTCACGTGACCCAGAAGATTAGCATCTCCTTACCACTTTGCAAGACCTACTCTACATTAGGCTTATTTTATATGCATTGTGTTTATATTTACAGTGTAACAAACTCAATCGGTCATATAATTCCCGATGATTATCATCATCCTGATCGATATAACCGATATGAAAAACTTTCTAACAAGGTGATTGTCATAAAAAAGGGATAATATCTTTTCAAAGAACTGTTTTAAACCTGTTATGTCTGTTTTCATTTCAATTTTTAACCTAATTTCGTGACAGGACACAATGTGTCACGTACGTTAACAAATAAAACTTTCGAGATGAATAATGTACACAAATACTTGAGAGTAGGTTCTATACAAAGTACGGCAATTACCTTAACAAACTTATTAAACTAACTAAACATGAAAGTGTCGAAGGGAAAAAAATAACATGAACTCAAGAAAGACAGTAAATAAATTAAACGAATAAAATATAATAAGAATTGATAATCCAGACGGTATTATTATAATATTATAATCTTATCTGTGCTGGCCCCACATATTATTAGAAGTAAGTAAACGCTACCTTGATGAAACAAATATCGCAAGTTTTATTAATACTTTACGACTTTATGTTTTTAACACAATCAGTAAACATTGAGCCTTTCAAAAGGTGCAATGTTTAATGTCCGTTCTGTATTATTGTTTGTTGTTGTCTTTGTTAATTAGTTTTTATAACTGAAGGGTATAGAAGT